>VXAU01003015.1:219158-271152 GCA_013399695.1 Formicarius rufipectus
TATTTTTGTTTTTTTTTAATGTCTCAAACAAGACAGTGTGCAGTATCTTGAAGAGTGGATGTTGAGGCATTTGAAGTCGAGTCAAGATATTGGGGTAGTAGGAAAGACTTAAACCTTGAAGCTTTCTCTATGGTCTTAAATCCTGGGAGTGGTTTTAAACTTACTCACACAGTGTAGAAACTCACTTTATTGTAGCATCTGGCATAAACACACAGATACAACTCAGAAATAGTCAGTCTTTTAAAGAATACCACTCTGGATTTGAAAGCAGTAAGGTATTATGAAAGAGTATTAACTTTACACAGCAACAACAAAAAAAATCAGTATTTTGGCAAGAAGTGCTGCACTCCTTCTGCCAGTTTTCATATCTTCATATGTTTGGCTTCCTAGAGAACTCGAAAGGTTATTTTTGGCCTAGTGCCCTAGGCTAAAAATGGCTTCTGGAATCTCATAGCTCAGTTTGGTGTTGAGCAGTTCTGTGCAGTAGTAACATAACTGCAGTAATTGGTAGTCTCACTGAAGCATTTTAGTTATGCACTTAAATGTTAAGCTGTGGGAGATGTGGCTGTGTGATCCCTTCAACATGCTGTTTATCAGAAAAATGTAAGCCATGTTTATCTATGGTAGCCTGGAGAAAAAGAGGCTTTTCTGTAAGTACTCGTTAAAGGGAAGTAAGAGTCAGTGTAAGGTTTAACCTCTACAGGGAAAGGCTCTAAAATTAAGAAATAAATCATGGTATTGCTGTGGGAACAGTGAAGCATGAGCATTGCAGCTGAGACTGTACTTGTGTGCAATAGAATGAGCCTGTGAAGTTTCCTTGTGTTTTTATCCAGTGTAGTAAGGTTTACCTTTAAAAATGAAAAAACCCCAGCCTTAACACTGCCCATCTCCAAGAAACAAGAACACTAGCTACTGGGTGTGAATGTTTGCTTGTAATAAATGTAGGTTTTTGAATGATTTGGGTGGCGTTTTAAATAGTCAGGAGAACAATAAGAGGCTATTTAAATCTGAAAAATGGTAGACCAGTTAAAGGTCCAAACCCATGAAAAGTATGGATACTGCTTCCTTCTATGTATTTCACAAATCTATTAGCATTTTCTCAAAAGTTTTTATTTAAATAAGTAGGAATAATGCATAGTGCTGCTGGAAAGTGAAGTTTTTCTGACTCAAATTTATATAAAAACACAATTGGTGTTTTGTTGTTGGTTTTTTGTTTTTTTTGGGGGGGGTTTTTGTTTGTTTTTGGTTTTTTTGTTTGGTTGGTTTTTTTGTTTTTGGTTTTTTTTTTAGTTGTTTTTTGTTTGTTTGTTTGTATTTTTTGGGGTTTTTTTTGTGAGTGAAGTCAGCATGGACAAACTCTGCATGAGGATCAGTGTTGCTCTAGACATAGCTCATAAATATCCAAAGAACACTCATTTTAAAATCATCCCAGAAATCAGTATTGGTCTTTTGTGTTCTGACTTTACGGTGTAAGGCATTGTTAACACAGTCTGGAAATATGGCCAAAATAAAATGAATTCTGATCAAATTTGTGGTCACACAAATTTGATATGACCCAACTAGTGAATGGCTCTTCACAGACTGTTATCAGACTTCTTTATCAGTGTTAAGGCTCTAAAATGAAAAAATAAATCATGGTGTTGCTATGGAAGAAGTGGAGCACAAGCATTCCAGAGAGCTATCTACCTTCAAAATCACTTTCTAAAATACAAATGCTGTTGTTATAAACAACTTATGGGAAAGAATCATTCCAGATCAGCTTCTGTATTATACCTGTGCTCAATCCTCAGAAAGCTTGAATTTTGCTTACCTGGAATAAGCAGAAACCTTGCCAATTGTCTGAAATACAGTTGTCCCTGTAAAGCAGGATCTTTTGTTCTGTGTTTTGGTGACTAAATAGTATAAGCTGTTTACATTTTTTGCTTGCAATCTCTAGCCAAATTGTTTTATAGAATGTTTGCTATTTAATTTTTTTTTTCTGATAAGGTACTTATTAAAGATGAATCACATTCTTGGTTAACAGTATTTGAAAGAATTAGTCTGTGTCTAAAAAGTTTTCTTCCATGTGTTTAACAAAACAATCTTATTTTTCAATGTTCTCATCATAGAAAAAAAAAATATTTCCAGTTAGTAGGGATTCTTCTGCTTGTAATTGAGTCAGCTTGGAAAAAAAGCAGGTATCATCTTTGCTCAGTGCATTTATATTATGCTATTGTGTGTTAAATATGGTTAATGCACTATATATATAAAAAAATTTCACCTGCTCCTCTTTATGCATGATACCATTCTACTTTTTCTTAAGTTTCTAAACCTTTCCTTGAAACGGGGGTTAACCCAATCAGTATTTGTGAAAAGACAGGACATAGGGAGAATTATATTTCCTTACTGATAATTATTATGATTAAGTTAGTAAGGTTATTTGAGCATAACTACTTTTGTCTTTCCTGTGGAATAGTATAAATAAATCAACTGAAAGCAGTGTCACAAAAAAGAAAATGGTGGAAAGAAGTAGGCTTTTAGGATTTTTTGCTTTATTGACAGAAACTGCCCTTTTTTTTTTTTNCATATTTAGTCAGTTCTGTTGTGCTTTGCCAGATATGTCTCACCTTATTTTGTGCTGCTCTTTTCAATATGTTGCTAGTGGATTATACTTGTTAAAGCATGCTGAATCAGTTGATTTACCTTAAAGGAGACTTTTATGTTGATACAATTTGTTCCTCTGCCTAATACTGGCCATCAATTTCCCTGACTGAGTGTGTGTATCTAGATCACAAATTTATGGCTCATATGTACTGTCTCAATTTTAAAGTATGCCAGTGATAATAGTATGATGTATTATATATTTCCTTTGGAAATAAATGAGATTATACACTATATTTTAGCTTCAACTTCTGGTCATGTATTCTTTTTTCCTCACTAGATGAGCTAATCCACAATAACACTTACACTCCTGCAGTTTTTTTAATGCATTATTTTTTACCTCTGTATTTAATAAACTATGAGGTCTGATTAATGAGGATTAGTGCCTGTTACTGTAATTTAAGATGCCACTGCAGTTGTCCATCTAGATTCCTGCTGAAAGGTACTGCCCAGGAAACTAGGGTGACAAGCCTGAATTGTGATAATGGTGGATTTAAATTAATACGACAAGCTTGGAATTGTGGTGTTGAGCAGCTGGCATGTAATTTCACCTGCTGCACCTGTTGCTGGGAAGGTACCCACGAACAGAGGAGTGGAGGGCAGAGTTGAGGCTGCTAATGTCTTACCTTCCTGTACTGAGTGTTTCAATGGCTTGTGAGTCAGTCCTACACAGATGAACCTTTGGTATTCTGCTGTGAAATACGATTTCAGATCCCGGGTCTTGTAATTTTATGAAACATTATAGGTTTTTGTATGCTTTAGCATTTTTATTGTCTTTTACGTAGTTATTAATAGCTAGACACAGGAATTTATGAAGTGCTTTGCTCATGATTTCAGTGGGGTAATGTGTGTTCAGCTTACTTATAGTTGCTGTTAATGCACCCAACTTTCATTGTAGTCATTTGCACCTTAGAGTTGGTGAGAGCTCATGATTGTCATCACTCCAGTTTTATACTAACACTTCCCAAAACCATGATTCTATGATTACATTCTTCCATGTTGTATTTAAATTTTTGTATTACAGGGTTAAACATGACCTTAATTGTGTCTAACCAACTATGTGCTCCAGGTCCCCATGTATCTATAACTTGGCCTTGCTGTTATTTATAGCACTATTAGCATCAATCACCCTTTCTAGGGGGGAAAGTCTTGACAATCTTGACTGATGTTGGGTTGTGAAGAAATAAAACTTATTTCTTGTATGAGACACTAAATGACTTCCTGGAGGGTGTTGTTCAGTTTCTGTGAGTAAATGTTGGATTAACACACTACAACCAAATCAGGATGACTGATGTTCTGGAGTAAGCAAACTAAAAAGTCTTTTCAAGTAGATAGTATATTTGTATAAGGTTGTAGAATACTATTTGTTTCAGTAATGTACAAGTTCTAGCTTATGACCATGGTTTTTAAAGATCTCAAAGTATTTTTTTTTCCATGTGCTAATTTTTCACTTGTGTCTCCTTTGGTGTTTTGCTATATGAATTAAGAATATGAAAAAATGAAGGTTATGTAGAATGTTGAAGGAGGTTTTAAATCAAATACAGGTGAAGTTGCTTTTAATTAAGAGTTCATCCCTGATTATCTGTTCCAGAATGGATTGCTTGACAATTCCATTTATAGAAACAGGATGTTTTGGTTTTATGAAATGTGGATTTCTTGGGAACTCATTTTGGGAAAGTGCTTGTCTGCCTCCACCCTTGATGGAATGCAGATGACATCAGGTTTTTTTAATGTACTGGTGCTCAGGCGATACATAAAGACCAGCTTCAGAAGTGTCAGTGACATAAAAGGAATTGCATTCTAAGCAGTCCTACTATTTAAGATGAATTGGTGGTATTGACATCCAGGTGATCCTATCTAAGGCAATAGAAATAGAGTAGCAGGTGGTTTGTATTTTTGTCTATACCATTTTAAATATTATAATTAATTGCAGTGTAGGTTCCACTTTAGATCATTTTGTGATCTAAAACATAATCCTTGGAATTGCCTTTCCAGGATGGCAAAGCTGTTGTTGCTCACTTGTTTTGGATCTCTTATATGTGTTTTTTTCTCACTTGTGATAATTTTGGTTCAACTGGCATTTGAGTTTAGTATTAATTTGTCTCTTGGAAACTTTTAGTTAAGATCTTATTACAACTTCACAAAATCAACTTTTTAAAAGAGAATATTTCTTTATAAATTAGACGATAAGTATCAGTTAAAATATGCAGCTAATTTAATAAAAGTTTTATTCTCACTTTAAATTTTATGGGATAATCGGATAACTATGAAGGAACCCCTGTACGTTTTTTAGTCCAACCACCTGTGCAAAGCTGGGTCAAATCTAACCCTGTTCAATCTGGTTTTGTCAGCTGAAGCACTTTTCATTTAGCTGAGGTGTTTCCAAGTATCTTTAAGTCCCAAGTGTTACTTCTGTTATAAATTCCCAACATTTTTGTGGTGAAAGAATACAAGGTTTACAACCTTGCTTTGCATTTATGAGAAATATAGTACTTGAACATCTTTTGTTTGCTGATGTTACTTAAACATAGACCTACTTGAAGAGTTTTGCTCCAGTTGTGTATTGACATAAACTCTGACATATTTTGCATCTATTACCAAATACAGACTCTCATTGTTAGTCTGTATAGGAAATACTGAAGAAAGGACCTAGGTTAACACATTTTGGAAGTGCTTTTACTATGCTTTAAAAGAAAACATGGTGTGGTCTTAGTTTTTAAATCCTATTCTGGGTACCTTGGTGTTTCTTCATTAGAATGATATTCATGAGGAGCTTGTAGCACTCAAGACTGGAATGCTCAGTAAGGCACAGATTTGAGATAGTTGAGATTGTATGGGATGTTTTTTTTTCCTTTAAGTTCTGATGGCAATTGTGGAATGCCTGTATTTTAAATTACTAAAGTCTTTAAAGTTTTATAGCAGTGAATTTTACTTACTGATACTGCCTACCCCAGCAGGCGGCTGAGCCCCACACAGCAGCTCACTCACTCCTGTGCGAGGAGTTGGAGAAAAGAATCAGAAGGGTTTAAAAGTATGAAAACTTATGAGTTGAGATAAAGTCAGTTTAATAGGTAAAGAAAAAGCTGCACATGCAGTCAAAGCAAAATAAGTTGTGGATGGGTTTGTTTGTTTTGACAATTTGCTATGCAAATGCAGGTAGAGTGAAAAGTAGGCATAAGTGAAGTTAGTGGCAAAATCCCTTCTGACTGATGTATGTAGGATTTTCCCTATTCTAATTTTCTAAAACAAGTGATGCTTAGGACTGAGTTAGAGCAGTGTAAGGTTGCTTGCCAGTCTTCTTTTAGCTGCATAAACCTCAGCACAGGTTTATTTAATTTAGTTTCTTGGCAAGGTCTCCTGTCATGCTGCTCTACTTGCTTGCTGTCAGCATCTGAGTTTAGTTAGTTGAGAAAGAGGTTTTGGGTGTTTCTCTGTTGCTGTGACTGCAGTAGCATAGATGTCTGTAAATAATGTGACTAAAATGCAATTATAGCTATTGAAAGTTAGTTATTCTTGCTCCCTAGCTTGTATGTATGGTCTTGGGTGTTGTGCCTTGGTTTTAATTCTTACTTTCACACTGTCTTGGGGAATCTGTAGTGCTGTATCAACAGGAATTTAAACAATATTAGGAGAATTTGTTTTTATATTCCAGTATCTGAATGTTAAACATTATCTCTGATATTTATATTAACTGCACTGTATGCAGTGTCTCTACTATATGACTTCATTAAATATGGTCTTAATATGTGAAAGGTCCTGCCCAGTTAGAGGAACGGTTTGACAGATGCCAAACACCTGTTTTCTGTAGGTTTCTTCTCTTTGGTTTCTTTAACAAATCACCAGAAACTGTAGCTGTTAACTATGTTAAAAGGCAGACAGAAACTGTTTTCTGTATTTAGTCAGATGAAAATCTGCCAGAGAACTCACCTGTGGCAAGATGATACCAGACTCCTTTCATGATTCAACCATGTATTAATGTAAAAAGGCTTAAGTAATGAAATACACAGAGGGCTGGACTATTCAAAATCACTAACGTCATGTGGGATTTGGGGTTTTTTTTTGTACAATATTCTTCTCTTGAAGAGCAATAACATAATAAATCAAATGTCTTAGAATGTAATTCTCACAAAACTCTCTTCCATTAATTAAAGTTTCTATTTTGAAATATAGTTACCAATATGTTTTCTACCTTGTAAAATATTAATGCAACATTTAACAGTATCTATGATTTTTTAATTCCATAACAACCATCAAAGGTTATAAAGTTTCAAAATGGTAAACTTTCAACTAATGAGAATTTTCATGTTATAGCTGGAGAAGTTGATGAGGAACGGAGCAGGCAGCAGGTGTATCTGGAGCCGACAGATTTCTAAATAATGTTTAAATAATAATATTATCCCTCTGAATGCCTTTTGTGTGTGTATGTGTGTGTGCACGCTTTTCTGTTAGCTGTTTTAGCTGAAGGTATAGAAACAAGGAGTATCTGTGGTAGAGGGGGTACAGACACTGATCTCTGTGGTGGCCAGTGACAGGACCATATGGAAGGGCCTGAAGTTGTGTCAGGGGAGGCTTAGGTTGGATATTAGAAAAATGTTCTTCTCCCAGAGGGTGGTTGGAACAGGGTCCCCAGGGAAGTGGTCACAGCACCAAGCCTGCCAGAGCCCAAGATACTCCCAGGCACATGGAGTGACTTTTGGGGATGGTCCTGCCCAGGGCTTAGGGTTGGACTCGGTGATCCTGGTGGGTCCCTGCCAACTCAGCATGTTTTATGATACTAGGTCACTGGCAAAATAGTAGCAAATAATTATGGTTTTACGGTCTTAGGTACATTGAATGGTTTTGAACTTGAATATGATTTAATCTCCTTTAACTGTCTCTGGTATTGCCCTCATAAATGTAGTAAATCATAAGTTTCAAAGAAAAAGGAAGTACAGTGAATATAGTAATTGAGTTTATATCCTACTATAGTACATTTATACAGTTAGATAGCATGTATTTTCTTTGGCAGATTGCTTTGTGTTCCTCAATTTTCATTTAAAATGTTTGTCAGTCAGTGCACCTGGCAGCAACTAGAGGAAATTAACTAGAGGAAGTCAGTATTTAAATATAATATCATTTTACTGTTTAATCTGTAATTTTTAGGGACTTTCCACTGGATTTTTATGGTGGTCAAAGGTAGTTTTTTAATTTTTAAAGAAGCTTTGAGTCTTGGTTTCATAAAACTGCTATGTAAATGCCGCGCTACTGATACATGTTTAGCCATTTTCATGCAGTTCACTAATTTGGAACAAAATCTGTAAGTTATGTAGCATGAATCTGTTGTTTTGCGCGGTGTTTTAGTAGCTGACTTGGAATGGCTGAATGAATGGAGCTGTACTATATATGAGAGTAAGGTGGTAATAGTGAATATTAAGATACTTGTTGGAAATTTTTTTTCTCCTCTCTGTTACTTTAACCTTATTTTGCAGTAGTAAAACTAATTAATTCACAAATGAGTTGAGTCTTGTGGCAAATACTGACTGCCCTCCCTCTGACATGGAGGAAAAATGAGAGGAACAGGAGATTGAGCCTACCTTCTGTTTTTGCAGAAAAAACAAATTCTGAGGTGTAACTGCTTGAAAAGGGCATCCTCTGAGAACTTAGCTTTTTAGTAGTGCAAGAAACTGGATCTGTAATTCAGAAATTCTTTTTAATTTTTTTTAGGAAATTTAGAATTTTTTTTAGGAAAATGAATGTATGATTAATTTCCTTGTTTTCATCAGTTGTTTTCAATGGCCAGTGTTACTTGGAAGGAGAACTTGGGGAAGAAACAAGTTCTGCAGTTTTAAGTATCAGCTCCTAACAGAAGGACATTGCATTGCACACTTAAACTTTTTAATTGTGATTTAATCTATTAATTTATGACTGTATCAGAAAATATTTTGCTATTTTTATGTACCATTTTTGTCTGGGTAGTGATATATAGTTCTACTTGATGTCATGCTTCAAGTGAATGAGATAAATATGAAAATCAAATATGAACTATTTCGAGTTAACATGACAAATATAAATGGGCTTCTGTGGAATACTACAGCCCTTGTAGCTCTCTGACCAAAGATTTACAGTATTACATACTTCTAGTGCAGGCAAGAGTCATTGTGTGATTGTAATTATCGGAATACTATTTTTAATTTCAGAATAAATTGTCTTGGTTTTCCTTGTTGTTTTATTATAGTGAAACCTTACTGTCCAAGGGCTAGTTAAGTCAAAATTTCTGAAGGTTGCCAATTCAGTATTCCTTGTTTTGGTGAGACTATCTGACCAATGTATGTATTTCATATTTGCTTGTAAGACTTTGACAAAAATTTAATTTGTAGGCCACTGATACTTTTTCTCCTTCTTTGATTTCTGTGAATGTGAATATGTCTCTTAATCAAGTATAGGCCTCTCTAAGCCTTGTTAGGCTAAGGTGCTTATTTGCCAACTAAAGATACCGTTAAGCCAGGAGAATGTATTTCCCTACTAGGCTATTCCCTAGGGTAACTATTCACATAAAAACACATCTCTTTTTGGTTTCATAATTATATGCAGGCAAAATATTTTAAATCATACAGGCTATTGAAATTGCTGCTAACTAGAGTTTTGTATAATGCATTTTGTCAAACAAGGATGTGTTTGAATAAAGAACTGCCTCAGTCATTGTGCATTGTATTCTCTCATTTGCAGGGGTGTGCAAGCACATGTCCGTAGACACATGAGACAATGATGTACATACATATACACACTTCAGACATATGGATTTTATTTGGATTCTCATTTTTTTGTACCTGGGAGAGAGAAAGGCACATTTTTAGGTCCGTAATTTGAAAATTAGAAGTAATTAATGTAATCATGGGAGCTTTTCAGGGTCAGTTTTAAGAACAAAATTTGTGATTTATGCAGTTCATTCAAAGAAGTTGTATGTATATTTCATTCTGAATTTGGTTGCTACTCAGAATACACACTGTATGTTATTTTACAGTAATTTCTGCATATCTAAACACTCTAGAGAATGTAGCATTAGCTCATATGTATATGTGTTATATAGTAATCTTACGTAGATGCTGCACCTTGTTACTGATTTTAAATCCCCATTGTCCATTTTGACAGAAAACGTTAGTAGAGGAATAGTAGCACCTCAAAATTCTGGCCTAATCTTTTTTGTTTGGTTTTTTTTTTAGTGTCCTTTTGCAGTTGTTTTTCTGTCCAGCTACAGTTTATCTAGAAGAAAAATATTTTCCCTTCTCATTCATTTTATGATTTCTGTAGATATGTCTGTATAGGGTTTAATCATTATTTCCAATATTGCCTAGGATCTGAGGGTAGTTACCTGTCCTAAACATTTGTGCTGAGATGTTTTTCACTGTCTTATTACCTGTATTCTAACTGCTTTCTGGCATTGTCATAATGCTTTGCCTTTATTAGGCAAAGGAAAGGTCTTTATATTTCAGATACTTGATTGCGTTCTGTTCCTCTGTGTGACAAGGAATACTAAAAGACTATTTTAAGTACATTTAAATGGATACAGTTGAGTATTTTTAATGCATATAAACACTGATGAAAAGATTTTGTGCCTTTTCTAGGCTATTTTTGTTTGAAAATTGCATTCTTTAAAAATTAGTGTCCAACCACTAACACTTCCTCTTAGATGTCATTGGATTAGTGTCACTATGTTACTTGAAGCAGGTTGTATTAATCTCTTATTCAAGGTTTAAATCAATGAATCCAAAAGAAAATTTTAAGTCTAACAGGTAGAGGTTTTTTAAGCATTAAAGCCTGAGGAATGTGTAATACATGTATCTGTTTTTTAAATATCATGTAACATAGTATGACAAGAGTTACTGAAATTCAGGAGAATATAATGCTGATGCAGGTGTGTCCCTAGCTATGGTGTTAATATATGCTTAAAAAAAAAAAAAATNGTGTAGATTAAGGTAGGCAAAGCATGTAATAATCCTATCAGGTATGTAACATTGAAGTGTGTGTAAAAGGTCACTCAGGTATTATTTATAAATTCTTCCTGAAACACAGGTATGGAAAATCTCTCCTCCTGAACTTGTGTTGCTGAATGTTCCCTGTCAGAGATGCTTTTTTTGGTGTCTTGGATCTGTTGGAATTGGAGGCGGAAGACATCTTGTACTGATTTTCCACTTTGGATAGTTTCTCTAGAACAGTAGTTTCCAAGGTGAAAAACATTAATAAAGGCTTGAAAGTGATATTTCACTAGAACTGTTAACAAAATCCTTGAAATGAAACCTGAGAGTTTTCTGAAAGAATGTCCTATTTCCATTATTACTACTAACAATACAAGCAATAACCAGAAACTGAACCAAACTCTGTATGTTAAGCAGATTTCCAAAGAAGAGATGGACAACCTAATGCAGAGTTTCTCTAAAGAAAATGTTGTTGATGTAACAACTTCATCTGGGTAATTTTTTTGCTCTTTATATGAATATTCTAGACTCTCAGAAAAGACTCAATTTAAATATCTGGCTTATATTCAAGTTCAGAATTAGTCTGTGTTAATTTAGAAGTACAGTATATTTTTACAACGTATTTAGAAATATTTCAGATGAACTTTTTATTTTAGAATTGGAAACAAATTTAAATTCCTTTTTTTTTTTTTCTTTCTTTCTTTTTTAAGGCTTGTTAGACTTACGTGCCTTAGCAGTTGCTTGATTTACTAGGCTTTGAACAAAAGGAATGTAGGAAAGAAACTAGGTTCTTAAGGGTTATGTTGAGGTACCTGACACTGGCAGTGCTTGTGGGTTCCTTGCAGAATTGTCTAAAATGAATGCAAATCAAGATGGAACTGCTGGGCAAAGGGGAGGGAAAGCTAATAAAGGCATACAATAAAAAAAGATAATGAAGTGTACAAATAACTTAGCAAATTAGTAGCCTGTGATTGGCCATAATGAATGGACTAACCACAGATAGAAACAGTTTCTGGATGATGTTGATAGCCAAGACTAATATAAAGCCTTATTCTTGACATGCATTTATTTTGTGATATCAAAATTCTCAGTAGAATTGAGCCTTTTTATTATTGAATATAGTTGCTATTTAAGAGCACACCAGAAAAGCAGGCAATAAAGCATTTTGATAAATTAATGAATACATAGACTTTCTTTGTATATAAGGCATTGAAATAACATTTTAATTCAGAAAGAAATAGCTAATAAAATATAATTACCTTAAAACTTTTTAGCTTTACTTAAAAATGATGAGAAAATTATCTGTTGGAACTGATCTTAAAATGATAGCATATTTTAGGTGGGACAAGTCCTCTAAAGTCATATGTCACTAGACACAGCAGAGGTATCTATATTTTCACTAGTTTATGGTCTACACTCTTAATGTTAGTGCAGTGGCACCAGTACGAAGTAGGAATCTGAACTTTGCCGATGTAAGCATATTTTCTGAATCTTAACATTTACATTTAGTAAATGCTGGGCAATGGAACTTTTCAGTCTTCAGCAAAAACAAAAATAAACTGAAAATGTCTTGGGTTCTTCAGACAAAAGCTGGCTTCCTGTCCTTGTTTTTAGAACTGTGTTTGTGTAGGATAAAGATGGAGAGTCTCTCTCTCTTTCACTCCTTCCCTGCCACTTTCAGCAGTATTCCTGTGTAGTTTTTTCTCCTCTGAATCCTTTTACAGCCTTTGCCTGATTATTTTCCTGTAGGAAAATAAGATGTCATATTACAACATACGTCTAGAGTAAGACAGATGAATCTGGCTTTCCTCTGTTAGTCTGGTGAGAAATGAGTTTTTGCTGACTTGTGTTACTTATTAAATATGGATAGTACAATTCCCATTTCATTTGAAGTAAATGATGTGTTGTGTCTTAAACTAATTTCAAGTCAGTCACCGTGTATCCAAGCCCTTGTAAAATAAATGTAACAGTAATTGTTACATACTAGAGGTATGATGTGAGCAACTGTATTAAAGAGGGATACATGGATATCTCAGGACTTGTTGAATGTGTCAGCGAGATACAAGAGCAAGTGCTGGAATTAATAGGGAAAGATGGATGAAAGTTTGGACCTAGGAGCAGGAAAAAGATGAGTTGTATTAGGGTAGGAAAGAGTAGCTTTGCCCCTCACCACCAGCAGTTTAAAGTTTGGTGTAATTTGCAATTGCATTAAACTGTCATGTTTTTCTTCTCACCTCTTATTTTTTAATGACTACAGTATACCTGAAATGTAATTGTTTAATCATGCTTATTTGTTTAATCATGCTTTTAAATAAAAATAGAGCTTTATAATTAAAAAAAAAGGCTAAAATGTTGGTGAAATAATAACTAAGTTGTCTCAGAAGCTTATTGCTTTTTGAGATGATACATGTAACAATATCTTATTACTGGCAATTCAGATAGGCAGATAATGACCAGAGGAATAGTGATAAGGTGGGAAGACTGAGCCAGCTTCATCTGTTAAGCTGCTCCTAAAACCAGCAAGGATGACCAATGAAACCATTATCCCTGTTGCATAACCTTCTGAGGTGATTCACTGGAAGAAACTCTCTGGAATGCCAGGCAAAGTGGAGAGGGGTAGTCCTTGAATAAAGGTGCATAAGATGTATTAGAGTGCTGAAGGCTGGCAATGGGGACTAAACAGATCTGTACAACCTCAAAATTCTTTTGCTATGAGATATTTAGGGTAAGAATCAGAGGTGAAAAAGGATCTAAGCAAAGTGGGGAGGAAGGAGTATGGGAAAAGGAGAGAAGAAAGAGATAAAAGTTTTCATTTGCCTGCTGAAACCTAGTTGCCTGATCAGCGTGGTTTATCCTGTCAAACTTTTTTGAATTCTTTTTCTCAACACCTGTCCCGCCACGCCTCCCCAGCCTGTGAATGTCTTTATAGGATGTGTGCACAATCTTCTACCAGACTTCAGGCTGGACTAGCCAGCAAGCAGGATGAGAGAGACAGTACAGGGGCAGAGCCTGTTAGAGACACTAGTGAAGGCTTTTTTATCTCTGATAAACAGATCCTTAGGAACAGGATGGACATATCCGTGCTGTCTGTGTTTGTGTGAGTGTTCACAACAGTACTGCCACCTTCTATTCATTTATGTATTTGTGGTGAGCTGTATTATCTACAATGCGTGTCTCTGACCTTTTGAAATTACTTCTTCACCTTTCTGCTTGGAAAGATGCTAGGGAGCAACAGCTCTTATTGGCTAGGCCAGGAGAGGAGAGGTTCTGTGAGTCTCTCAGGATACCATATTTGTCTACCCCTAAGAAAAAAGATTTTTGTCTTGGTAGTTAGTTTTCTGTGAGGCATCCTTTGCAGTATTTGATCTTGCTGTTCTCAAGGCAATATTTCTGTATCAGGATTGGATCTAACAGCACAGAACTAAATCTTCTGTTTTGGAGCCCTGGTATGCAAAAAATGGTTAACACCCTGAAGACTGCTGGAATTTGGTATGGCTTCTGGGTGATTATCACCTCTGAAAGATTGGTTACTTTCACTTTTGAATTTTAATGCCTGCAGAATTCTAGCAACTTTCGTTCAGTAACAGTGAATAAACACTATTACTGATCTAAGTGTACAGTCTGTCTTTTATCACAGCAGCTAAGTATTCTGATTTGGTGGGGATTTCTTTTTTTGTAATTTGGTAGTCATTTGTTGATGCCGTAGAATGTGACGCCATAGTAGAAACAAATGGTGATAGTGAAGGGGAGAATGACCTTTAAGCAAGAGCATATGAGAAGCTATGCAAAATTGAGAATTTTGCATATGAGAAGCTATACATAAACACTGGTAAATGTGTAAACCTAAGCAATTAAGTGTGTTTTAGGATTATGCCTATTCCCACCCCTCATTTTCCAACTAGTTCCTGAAGTGCTGTTAATATAAAACTTGATTTCTGATAAAACTTCAGGAAATAAATTTCCTGTTGTGTATGCATGTCTTCCTGGCAATCCTGGTTCAGTTTTCCCTGCACCACAAGGAAGGCAAGTGATTAACTCAGCCATCCGAAGGCTGCTCTAGAGCTGACTTATGAAGCACCATGTATATCAGGGGAAAGAAAATATGCAAGATGAAGGTGAGTTTTCTTAATAGTTTTCATGATTTTATAGTTGGGTTTTTCAGAGGCAACTCTGAAAATCAATTTGAAGAGTAGCTAGCAGCAATCATTTAATTTTCTTACATCTATTTTTTTGCCCGGCATTTCTGAAAATAATGGGTATTCCTTGTGTGAGAAAAGCTTGCTTCCACACTACAGCATGTAGTTGGAAGTGATGTAGTGTGGACTCCAGAAGGCATTGTGGTTTGTAGTGTTCTGGTTTTATTTTAACAAAAGTTTCCTGGTAGATTTTTGGTCAATTTTGTTAATAGACACAGTGGCTGAAGCGGAGAGTTTCTATAACATGAATTTTATTTCAGAAGCCTGGACAGTTTGTTTTATGCTGACTCTGTGCAAACCAGTATTCTTAGAAAGCCAGTTCAGAATCCTTAGTTATTAGTCATCTGCTCCTTCTCTAGGTTAAAATGTAAGGCTCTCCTGCTTCATTTTACTGTTTACTTTCCCTCTGTTGACTGAGTGTTGGGTTCTCATGCTATAGTGAAGAGATTAACTAATTTCTCACCTCCAGATTCATTAAGTAGTATTTTTGTTGTAATTGTGACAGAATCATATGCATGGTTCCAGGTTGCTTTCTCTAGTTTTAGACAGCAATAAACAAAGTGATATAACTTTGCCAGGTACTATTGTAATACATGTAATTTTTACCAGCTCTAGTTAATACATAAAATATTGTTATGGATTTTACAGAGAGTAACTGTGATCCATAAACATTGTAGAAGTATCTGACTGCCAAGGTAAGTAACCTCCTCTCTGCACCTCACTAATTTAAAACAACTTCTAGCTGTGATGGCATATTCTACAATAATTTGCCACTTGCAGTTTAAAGCAAAAAAATTGAAGTTGTCAGTGTTCCTACAGTTCTGTATGGGGTGTAGCTTCATTGTTTGGGTACATTTTACCGTCAATAAGGGTGATCATTTACCCAGGTCTGTATTGTGTACTGTCCTGATTTGTTTGTGAAAAGGATATACTTCTAGGATATAATGCTAGTAATGACTTTGAAAGACTTCGTGTGACTGCAGGTGAAAAAAACAAAAANTAGAATATTTCTGTTGTGTGACAGCTGGACTGTATTTAGGTTGTTAGGTTGAGAATTTCAATCACTTTTTCTTAACTTGCTTTATAAAGAGTGTGAAAATTTACTAGTCGCAAAAGATACAAAATTCTTAGGACTTAAAGACCAGTGTATAAGCCCTAGGATCAGCAATAATGCAGTAGCTGCAGCAATTGTTTTAGGCACCGAAGGCATAATCCTTATGTTAGGAAATGGAGGATGGGAGATGAACTGTGGTGTTACCGTGGAAATGACTGCTATCCGGCCAGCTGACTGGAAAAAAGAGGGCCCAAAAAGGCAATGAGGAAATGAAAATTAAAGTCAAGCTGGCACTTGTTGCCATATGTAGGATAAAACCTCTTTAGAAAAACGAACTTGACTTTTTACCAGGTTCTTGCGCAGCTGTGTTAGTTGTTGGCACTGACAGCAATGGACAACCAGAGCACTTTTACCTGACATTGCAATTTTTCCTTTGTGTAGTTCATGCAGTTTTGTGCACTTTGTGAGCTCATGAGTTTCAGCCTTGCCTTAGGTTCTTCCTTGTGGAATTTCTCGCCTTCTAGCAGGTATGTAAGCCCAAAGCTTGATTTCTTTTCTGACTAATACTGGTGACCATTTTTTTTGTTCAGAACACTAGATTTTTAAGACTAATTGTTAGAGCTGGTAATTATTTTCCAGATATTGGGTATTCTCCCAGTAATGTGCTATCAGTTTTCTTTTTTTTTGTTTGATTGTTTGTTTGATTGTTTGTTTGATTGTTTGTTTGATTGTTTGTTTGATTGTTTGTTTGATTGTTTGTTTGTTTTGGAAGCCCACAGCATTGCAAAACTGTTTACCTTAAAGCCCTGTCAGATCATCCAAAGTTTTTAGTAACTATGAAACAGAAGAAGTTGTTTAAGGAAAGTGTAAAGTGTGATATTTTATCAGACAGAGGAAAATTTAGGTGACCACAGAAAAAATGTGGGGTACAAAATGTGTATCAACTGAGTTAAGTATTTTGCTTGTATTATGAGATTACTGAATAGCATAGTACAGCTAAATCTGGAGGAGTGAGTATCAGCTAATATAGAGAGGCATCAGCGGTGTAACCAGCGGAGTGTGATTGATGGCTTTATTTATCATGTCTGTATTAGTGACTTAACAGTATGTTTGCAGAGATAGTTTCAAAATTCCAAGAATTAGACAATTTGTTTCCCATTGGCGTTTCCTGTGGGTACGTTGCATGTATTGCATTTTATTGTCTACATTATACATTAGTCTCTTCAATATGTTTTCTTTATTGAATACTTAGTGAAGACAATCAATAATAGAACAAACAATCCTATTGACCTCTTAGAAATAAATTATGTGGTTTGTTGTAGCTTGCTCAGTTGTACTTTGAAAATACTTAACATTCTGATGAATGGATGACTCCAGTTTTTCTTGTCACAGTGATCATTTGTGCAACATTCCCCATGTTTTTGGAATAGTCATATTGTTATCATGTTATCTTTTTTTTTTTTGTTCTTGTTTAACTGAGCAAAATAGAAGTCTGTAGTCTCAGTTGAAATTTCAGTACCAGAATTTACTGGGACAACTATCTAAGTTTTATTTTGCCATATAGTTTGTTTTACTTTTGTATGCCCCAGATTTTTAAAAGGATAATTGAATTTGAGCAAAAGCCACAGCCCATTGGGCACCCTAGGAACTAATGGGTTGGTTGTTTTGGGCTATGTAAACAGTACGTATCTGTGGCATACCATGGATTCTTTGTGACCTGTCTCTCTAATGGGGCAGTAAAGCAGGGAATTTTTAAGGAATTGCGAAAACATATTTTTCAGAACAGCTACACACAATGTCAGATTTTTAAGGAATTAATTTTAAAGCCAGTTCTTCATAACAGTAATGATAGTCTCTGTTTTGCAACACATGATGATTAAGAACTCCCTGTACAGTAAATCTTATGGAGTTTGTTTCCGCTTCTCAGTGTTTTATTTTTTCCCTATGGAAACTCCAGGACACTGTATCATCTGCAACTGACAAGAGCTATTTGGCTCTAAGTTTCAGGGCTGAAAATGGAAATCACTACCGACTTTGATTCTTGTTTAATATTTAGCATGTTTCTATTTTTAACATAGTTTCTAAAATGCTGGTGAATCTTTATGGTGCTATATTTACTTTTAAAAAATCATTTATTCAGTTTTGTTTATAATTCTCTTAACTAAAGTCATTCTGCTGTGGTACAGGAATTCCACAACTTAATGACATTCCTCAGGAAATAATAATCTTATACTTGGCATAATGTCAAATACAAAAGAACTAAATCATGTCTTTCATCAACTTCTTTCACCTCATGCAAATCCTAGAATTCTAAAGCCTTAATTATTTTGTATTTTTAGTGTACAACTGTATTTGAGCATGAAGGAATGCGTTTTGTTTGGCTATGTTTCTTAACTATCACTGGCACTGAGACTGTTTAGTTTAAATTCATACAAAGTTTGCCAGGAGGCAGTTGCACTAGTTAGAAATAGCTGAAGGAATACAATTTGTAGGTGTGCAAGTCATACCCCAACAGTAAATAGTAAAATGCTACATATATGTTTTAATGGATTATATACCTACATTTTATGTACTACTTATGGATTTACAAAGTGATTATATGTTATCAAATTAAATACTACACTTTTTGTACAGTATAAGTAACTCCATGGATTTTTTTCCAACTAATTGTTTATTCCAGTAATTATTTCAAAATACGAATGTGTAAAATGTTAATAGCTTATAGTGACTGCTGACTTCATTTTTGATTCTTTAGTTGGACCAACCTAATGTAAAACTTGGAAATAGCTTCTTATGTCTGCCTTGAATGATTTAGTCCCTTGGCACTCTGGCCTTAGTTAGAAATTTAGGTGTAGCCTTTTCTGGAAGGATTTTGAAACAGCTGAGCTTGTAGGATTGCCATGTTAGAAGTGCAAATAGGGAACTCAGAAGGAAGTTTTTTGTGATTTTGTTTGGGCTTTTTGTTTGGGTTTTTTCCAAGACACATCCATTTAAAATTTTTGCATCAGAGATGTTATTAGGGAGCTTCTTGATAAAAATTGTATGTATAAAAGAAACTGCATTGGTGGAACATGAGGTGGGGTTAAGCATTGTGCTTGAACCAGAAGATACAAAGCCAGTTGTATCTGAGCTTATTTATTCTTATTTATTCTTCTGCTGCTTTAGTTTTGTTTGGAACATGAACCACAGTGGAGAGTGCTGAGAATGTTGATGAGTTCTGTAACTACATGATCACCTACGGTCTCTTTCTTAGGATCAGGTTTTGTTCCTGTGAGTCATGATTTTTTTTTGCATGTAGTTTTAGACTCATTCTGTTCCTGTCAGACACTTCTGAGGTAGATGACTGTGAGAAACAAAGCTTTGAGTAATCTGGGAGGTTAGATTGTGCAAACAGTCTGCCTTGCTTATACTGCCTAGTTTCCATTTGTGAAGGCAGTGTTAAATATATGTCATTCTTTTACATAACAGAAATATTTTCATGTTCAATTCTCTTCTGATATTAAGTGTATAATGAAGTAGTTCTTCATGGGAGAGAGGTTTTGATTCAGGAGACCTGAAGCCATCTGGCCAGACTGAGCCTTTGTTTTCACAATTTGAGGAGAAAAATAGTAGTGGGAGTGGCATGGGCTTGCTTTTTTTTTTTAAACCATGGTAATTGTGTGTGGGCAGTGCTGGCAACACAGTGAGGGAAAGGTATTTCTGTTTTGCTGAGGTGAACTTGCTGAGACAAGACCTGTATCTCTGAGGCTGACCTTGTGTTTAGTTCCCTAGAGGTAAAATTTCTTTTACCTTATTCAGCAGTGCTGAACAAACCTGAAAACTTGAGGCTGTAAAACCATCTTGGAATTGGCTTGTGAGAGTTTGTACCTGTTTGTTTTTATATATGGCTGTTGTCTAGTCACTTTCAACAATATATTCCCCTTTCTTTTAGATTTTTTTTTTAATTAACATGCATATATATGAGACTTCTGATTATGTTGGATGTAATGTCATACTGTGAATGCAGGCTAGCGTAAGATTTTAAATTACTTAACTGATGGAGAGGTCCACTTTGAGTTTCATCAGAGTTGAAGGAATTTGGAGAGTTTTTAAAAGTACTGAATGCCTCTCTAGGGTTGGATGTCTAGTTGAAAGGTGTGTCTTTTAGCTTAAATGGATGCAGCTGAATAATGAATAATCTCCAAGGAAGTGTTTGGATTTTTTTTCTGACGAGAAAGCGTGTTCGTTTGTAGTGTCTGTGCACAGCTGCTAAGGAATGTTAGAAATTAATGTACAAATTGATATATTCAAAGGCTCATTGCTGACTGGTGTAGGGAAAAAGTTCTCAGATCTTGTAGTTTAGCCACAAAAAGCTATATATTGATTAATTTATTATTGTGGTGTAAACAACAGTCAGGGAACTGTATACTTGGGATTGACATCAAGCATAGAATAGATAAACCAGTGTCAGATCATTAGGAAAATTAATAAACATCTACAAATATCTAAACACTTAGTAACTATTAATGAAAAGTTCTAATCCTCTCTTCCCCCACACGATTATTGGCACACAAGCTTCATGAGCAGTGTGGGTTCCAAGCAACCCTTGCTCTTTCAGGATCGTGAATTCACCTAATTGCATGCCCCTCTTCCCAGTGATATGGATATACCAGCTTTATACCAGGGTCCCTCTCTGCAATGTGCTAATCTGCAAGCTAGTGGTAAATAGTGTTCCCTATCCCAAGACACATAGCCCACTTGAGCCATGGATCCCCCCATTTCCCACGCTCTGAACTGCCACTGTGCCAATTGCAGTCCTTTTCAGAGTTGGCTTGCTAGTGTTACCAGTTTTTCAACAGGAGTGAGAGACAGTTTTGGGTGTTAGAATCGCATGCTTTTTGCACTTACGTTCCTAGCTTTCAAAGCGCAGTCCTCCAGGCCATGTGGGTCCCCTCTTGATGATAATAATCTTAGCATAATTTTGTGTGAATGGAACATGAAATTGTGATAGTATCAACTTACCAGAGTATCAATACTGTGTCTTTTATTGTTTAGCTTTCTGTGCTTAATTGATTATGTTGTTTTAAATATACTAAATTGTAAATTTGTGGTGTGTCCGTAATACTTCGTTATGTATATCTTACCATTTAACTGTCTAAAGCATTGTATATGGGGAAGAAGATTATTTTGTAATTTTACCTGTCCAAGACCATTTATAGCTGTGGTACTTGACCCATACTCATAGTTTTCCAGCTACAGTCAGGAGGGACATCTTCCTTTGCAGTTCTGTTTTGAGATCTAATTTGTTAGTGTGTTATGCATGTTGGCTTCTGAGGTACTATACTCCAAGGTGCTAGTAGTCAGTGTAGAAATCTCATCCTGAGAGTATTTTATATTCAAGTTTTTCAATAATGTAAAATCTGGAGCATAGTTCTGGCTCTGTTAAAATGCTTTAGTCCACTTTGCTCCTCTAGAAGTACTTTCACAGCAAACTGATTTGAGAATGTCTTAATTAAGTGCACTGCTTTTGTGTCCCTCTTTCAATGTTATAATTTGGTAATGAATTGCTGAAACAATCTAACTGGGGTTACTCTTCCCCCATGCCTTATTATGCAATAAAATTCAAAAATGGTGAGCTAAATAGAGATTGCTCTGATTGGAAGGCCTTTGGGACTGTTATATAGGAATTGCTTATACATGTAGATAGACTTTTTCAAAGCACATATATCCGTTCTCAGTAATTTTAGACTTTGAAATCTTTGAAAGTGGAACTTGGTCTCCTGAGGTACCTAGGCCCATATATTCAAATGTTTTGACATTGATTAAAATCAGTTTGTAATGTGCCATACATTCTTTCTGCATCTCTTAGGCAAAATGATGTGTTTTGTTAATAAAAAGACAAATGACATCTGGTTTGGACTTAGTTTTTTCCAAACTGGTCAATCCAGGTTGATTTCAGGTAGGCATAGATTTGCACTCTCAAGCATTTTCTTCTGTCAGTCTGTAATAGAGTAATTCTGTATAAAAAGAAACATTATAGATAGGCAACGTTTTACATAAAAATAGATTTGACAATAATTGAATTTAAATTATTTCAGACCTTGTCAGTAGGTGACCTTGCTGAAAACTGTTTCTGATTTTAATAATTTAAATTTTTCTAAACCCTATTCTCTTTAAAAGCCTCAAAAATCCATCTGCCTTAATGGATGCATTGTGAGGTTTGGATTTTTGCCATCCATTGCTGAAAAAAATTGTTACAGGGGATTCAATGATTTTGAGCAAAATTACCAAGCAAGGAAAGAAAGTCTACAACAAACAATTGGTTTGTTCTGTCAAACTGATTTATTCTGTTTAGGTCGTGATTCCCCCAGACAGAAGAATATCATGTGACTAAATTGTCATAATGCTTGAGCCACAGGAGGAAGTTACATTGGAGCTCTCTCATATTTGCAGAATAGTGAATGTATGTATTAATGTGATTGCAGTGAAATAGGTTCACTGAGAGGTCCTGGGTGCAATGAAATCAATTCCATTTTCATGTAGAACTTAGGCAGGTTTACTGACAGCTGTACCTCTGAACTTCTGAGTGTTACACATCTACTGGGGGTAGTTGTCTACCTCTAGATTTAATAATTTTTTCAAAAAACAGATTGTATTGTTATTTTGTAAAGGGATTGCTCGAGCCTAGTGCAGTCTTCAAAATGGATCCATAGCACTATGGATTTGCATGACGACACAATTGGTTTCATTTAGTCTGTTCATGCATCGTTCCTTGTTGGCTTTTCTGAATCCTTCAGTTACATTTACAATTGATATGAAGCACTGTGCTGCTCTTTATAAACCTATTTTAACTCAAAGTCTCTGTCCTCCGAAGTAACATACAATGAAGAAAAGGGGGAAGAAAGTGTCATCCATCTTTGCTTACTGAAAGTCTCTTTTTAGGATACGGAAAACTGTTAATCATACCTCAAACAATATGTATGTTCTATGAGTACTTTCCCTTTTTTTGCCAACTTTATATTTCACTCATATCCTGCATTGTTGGATGAAGTTTTTATATTCCTGTGTTTTAAAACCCATTATTTGATATGTTAAATTAGATTTCCACCCACCATGTACGTTATTCTTATGCTTCAGTCATCTTCCTGTGTAACACAGGTTGCTCAGTGTCACAATGTCATTTGACAACACAGGCGTGAGAAGTGTAGTATTATGAACTGTGTAGTTGTAATGCTTAACTAGGTCATGATCTAGCAGGCCACTGTTTGCCTAAAAGAATGCAAACAGCATTATTGACTTACCAAGAACATAGAGAAATGTATGTGTACAGCTGAAGAGCTGCTCTCAAGTTCCCCCTTTGATCATTGTAGACTTTACAACTTGCTAAATAAATGTTCAAAGTTGAGCTAATTTAGAAAGATAAAGGCTTATAAAACCTCTTCAATCTGACCCCGGCAATTTAATCATACCTTCTTCACATTCAGCTAATGTCCTTTTCTCATTTTGTACTTCTAGGGGTAAGGTTGAAGGCCTAGTGGTTTACTCTCTTACTGGCTTGCGTTCATGCACACACAACATTCTTGTACCAGTCGGTCATCTTCAAATAAGGGGAGTGTTGAGGCAGTCCTACCGTTTAGAAGTTCTTAAACTAAATTCATGATGGATAAACAAACTGTTTCCACTATAGTGGTAAAAGACGTTGCTGGAAATTATGTAGGTGGGAACTTTTCAATTGTAAGATCTAACTGAGCTGGGATGATGAGAAAAAAGCCATATCGTGTGCGGTTTCTTCTCATAACGTTTTAAAACTTTGTTTTATTTCTTAATTTAGATTCTTAAACCTCTGCAGAGTAAATTGCATTGTATTTCTGTGATATTAATTTAAGTTTCAGTACTTTCAGTAAACTTCAGTTTTGCATAGACTGTACAGTAACTCACATGCTCTCTTTGGGACTCTCACAGCAGTTTAGATGAATGAGTGCATTTTATATCAGTGTAATTTAAATGCATTTGGCTGGGTTCAGCTATGTCTAAACAACTTCATAGCTTCCAGCAAGGGTAGGGACACTGAAGTTTGTTTTCTGTAGGAAATAAGTAGTACATTTCAGTTTTTATTTAAGAAGATTCTCATTCAGTGTAAACTGCAGCATATTTTGGATGTACACAGTGCACTTTACTGAATGAATTGTAGTACTGTGAAAACAACAGCATGAAAATAAAGCTGAGCTTCTCTTGCATATTATTAAGTTCCACTTGTGGGCTTTATTTTGTTGCTACTTTAGTGAGTTTAAGCAGTGTGAGGAACTTCTGTTTCTTGAGTTGTTGATTTGCCATAAATATGTGCTATACATTATATGCTTAAGTGTTCAAAGCAACATCTGAGACTTCAACTATCTGTGAATAAATGCATTTACAGTTTTACTAATAATAGCACAGTTAACATTTTTTCCTCATAAAGTCACCACTCTGAATAGAGTGGGACAATAACTTCAGAAGTTTGAATTGAAAACTATGTATCTTAAGTCTTGTTTTCATTCTCGTCTATCAGCTACTGATTGTGATCTATAGTGGAGGCATTTAAACTCCTTCTGAACTTTGTACATTGTGTTCATATGGACAGTTGCTTTCATCTGCATATGATTTAGCTGTTCCTGAAGCCATAAAAATAGCACATTTGTAAAATTTTATTTTTACTGGTGAGAACTGGAAGAAAGGGACTGGTTGGATTTTTTTATTTTTTTTTTTAATTTTTTATTTTGTGCAACTTTTCTTCAGACTTGTTATTTTGAAGTGTTTTAGGGAAATGTTAATAAACTATCTTGCACTATTGAAAATATTTGAGTAATCCCTTGTGAGTTAGAAAACTGTCCTGACAAGGAATCGGTCAGATCAGTGCTGGTATGAAATAGAAAGTGAAGTGCTGTAATATGCTGTCGTACATATATTAAAATGCAGATTTTGCTTAGACCAAGAGCACAGTGAAGTCCTGTGACCTCATGCCCTGGCATGTGTGCCCTCCCTGAATGGTAGGAACATATTGGAGTTCCAGACCAAATTACAAAGTATGAAAAATAAAACCTATGAGCCATATGTATTCGGTTTGGAGAGAATACATTAATCTTTACAATTCTTCGGCCTTTCCAAACTACTTCAGTTATTTGGTGTTTTTATAGTTAGAGAGCACATCTAAAACTCTTGTTAAGAAGATAAAAGAATAAACAATTCTAATAATTTAATAAAGCAGAACTTTAAAACACTATTTTCCTTGCTGATAGGAAATGTAATTCTCCCTCAGTAGAAAATAGGTTGTGTGAGAATTAAAATAAAATTAATTAATTTTATTAATAGTCATTTGGGTAACTAGTAGGAAAATCTTAGGAAATGAGAGTCTGGCTTGGTGTATTTGGGAAGCTGCTATGGCAAGGATAGTACTAGGGGTCACACAACCTCGGTCAAGAGGGTTCAACCCAGGAATCCAGCCAAAGCAAACTGGAGAGGATTGGTGTAGAAGTTTGTATGAGAAATGCTGTGGACAGTAGAACTGAATTTAAGAAAGCTTTTTAATTCTGAAAGACAATGTGAAGTCACAACACTTTCTTTCTGACTTGTGTCTAAAATCAGGATTATTTTCTCCCTTGTTTCATGAGTTTTGGCTTGAATTCTTAATCTGAGCCCTACATGAGGTACCTGTCAATCTGCATGGTCCTTCTCATGTTTATGGTACCCAGGCAGCGATTTGGTTAACTTCTTAGTGCACTTTACAGTTCATTGACCATTACAATGGAGTTAGGGAACTAACTTATAGTTCAGTGAACTTAGGACACTGAAAAAATGTGATTTATAATCAGTATATAAGTTATTTGAACCCTATTTTCACAATTCAGTGCACGATAAGTCATGTTTCAAAGTCAATGTTGGAAACCCCTGTGATGGCAAAGAGTGTAGCCCCTTGTTCAGCTGGATTTCCTTGAAAGTACTTTAAGACAAGAAAGCTTCTAGGAACATCTACAAAGTTTGTATTAATGTCTGGAAATAAAATTTGACGAAATCTGCTAAAATTTTCACCAGCTGCTTTTGAGTGCTGAATCTTATGTATAGAAACTGGAGTTCATTTATTAGTTACAAAATTTTTGTCATAATACTTTTGAAAATCAGTATGTGACTTGCTGAAAATATATGAAGGACTCATGGAAGACTTAAAAGGCACTTTACAGTAATGCTTAATTAGTTTTAGGTGAACTTCAAGGCCTAAAAGAGAATTTTAGCCTGTCAGAATTGGGCACTGAAAGCTACTGAGTTGTTTCCCTTGGCTGTCAAAGGCTGCATTTCTAGTTTCTTATACCTTTAATGACTGGGAGAGAGGTTTTGTGTGTTTGGTTGTGGTTTTTGGAAAATACTCAGTGGCTAAGTTTCAGTAAGCTGTACTGAAAGTTGTCATGTGTTAGTGCAAAATAATAAGGACCAAAGAGCAGCTGGAAATTACATGAGTCTACCACATGCAAATAATTTGACAATCTCTATACAGAGAATGCAGAAACAATTTTAAAAATGCAGACTGCTCCTGCTGGCAATAAATTCCCTTGTCTACAACTAGAGCAGCTTCAGGCAACTCAGTGATACGCTTTTTCAGCTGCTTTATGTTCATATGCCAAAAGAAAAGAAATAAAATTAAGAGAGTTTGAGTAATTACCTCTATGTGTAAGGAGTTTTGTTTCATGTGATCACTTACATACAATACTACATGTGCAATAACAGTACTTAGACTATTACAGTCTAAAGTGTCAGTAGGTGCTTTTGAGAGTTTTTATAACCATGTTTCTTTAGAAGTGTAGCAGATGCAAGGATGGAAATCCTGCCTCCACCCCAATTTCTTGTTCTAGTCATTGAAGAACTGTTCTTCTAATAGTCATGTAATATCTGAATTGAAATTTACTTTCTTTTAAAAACCAAAGCCACTTGTGTGCATTTAGACTATGGTAATGTCTACTGTAGAGCAAGTATGATAATTAAAATGATTAAAAAACCCTGTCACCTTAGATCAACCTTTTTATAGCTATTTAAAATAATGCAGACTTATTTGTAGAAGGAGTTTTGTCAAAAACATATCTATATGCTGTAATCTTGTTCAGGTTTTATCTAAACCTGATGCAGTTTACACTGTGATCTTAGACTATCCTATTACTAATTAATTAATTATCCTATTACCAATCTGTGGGGAAAAAGAGGGCTTTCAGCTTTAAGACATTGCCTTTCAGCATTCAAAAGTGGAGAAATGAATTGTGGTGACTTCACTATAAATAGCACGCAATAAATAAGTAGCACACAATAATATAGGAGAATAAACTCTTAAAAAAACTCCTGAAATAGAAGGAAGTAGTCTGTATGTATCACTCTGAAGCAGAACTGAATTTAGTGGAAAAAATGCTCCTTTTCTGTTATTTCTGATTTTTTTTTCACATGTGAAAGTTAAAGTACGTTTTCGTGTCCTTGGAAGAACAAAGACAAGTGAGTTGTTTAGTGCAGTTTGCATTGACCATTCACCTGCTGAAGGAGAAGCATCAGAACCCTAGCTGCGCCTCTTCTTCCTTTCTTTCAGAGGTGGTAATGTCATGGGTCTGACACTCTCGTTCTTTGTTCCATGGCCCTGAAATGTTTTGAAGTATTGTGTCCTACATGCTGCTGTAGATCACTTGGTCACTGAAGCTAAGCAAACAGCGATTTTCCACCTTGAGTGCCATTATTCCTTCTTCCTACTTTGTCTTTATTGTGTGCAAACATGGACTACAGCAGGACTACGCTGTATCTTTGGTTACAATGTTGGATGATGAAGGCGATGCTGGTCCTGATCTGTGTCAACCTCTTTCTCCTCCTAGCAATATTCTCATCGATCCATCAGTATGCTCGGTGAATTGCTAGTGTGCACACATTGCCCAGTTTCTGTGACACAGTCTCTGAAGAGGCTATGCCCATCATGCCTGAAGGAAAGGCTAAGGTCTGTCCTTCCTCTGTGCATAGTATTTGTTTCCCTCTTTGAAAATTATTTGCATGTAAGTCTACTCTGTGCATAGTTAATAATGTTCTTGGGATTTGGCTGCAGTGTGCAGACTCATAACTTACCTTGCTTCCTTGCAATAATTTTCTTGTTTCTCAGTAAAAAACAGATGGTGGAATAGCAGATAAGTCTGCTATGACAGAAGTTGTGTGGATTCTGTTGCATTGGAAAAGAAGCACCATGAAGTTGATGGGGAATTGTTGACAAATGTCTGATGTCATTTCATATCAGCATACTGACCTGTGAGTGTAGTACCAACATACTTTATCAAAATAAATTTAATCTGTTCATACTCAGTTTAAGAGTTTATGTTGTGAGAGTGATTTGTTTAAATAAACATCTTTTTAGACCTTTATTAACCTGTAAAATAAACCTTAAAGTAAGCCTAAATAAACACCACTTTTTTAGAGGTTTATTTAACCTCTGAAATGGGCTTTGCTAATGGAAAATGTCAAGAACTGCTTTTTGTGTTCATGATTAAGATATGGCTCATATGTTAGTGGGAAGGAAGGGTGTGGGCAAGGTCTTCAGATCTTTGACAGAAGCAGACCTAGGAAAACTTGGTGACAAATGGCAATGAGGGTATGTTTTCAAATAATCCGCTGATAAAGGTGATTTGCTTATTGGCTTAATTTCCTACAGCATCATAACTTTTATCTTTGGAATTACAATGGACACTTATAATGCAAGATGCGCTTGCAGATATTTACCTAACACTTTATTGTTATGAATTAGTAGAAATTGCTATTGTTTACAGTTTTATAGTGGGTGAAAAATATTGATGGTATTTTTCCCCCTTCTTTTTTGTGGGGGTGTTTGTTTCTCTGCTTTTATTTCAACTAAAGTAGGTAACTTAGTTCTACAACAGGAAACTTTGTTCTAGAAGCTAAGTATTTTCCAGTGTTAGGGGTTTTTTTTCACCCAGTGCTTTGTTTCGTAAGAACTTTTTTACTTCTTTATGATGAGAACACAGATTTACGAAAGCACTCAGGGTATACTTAGTGTTAGAAACATTCATTGCTCTATGAAGAATGTTCCGGAAGAAAAACAGCTGAAAATTGTGAGTCAATAAGTGACATGTCAGCTGTAAGTTTCGAGTTAATCTCTGGTAATAAGTAAAGGAGGAAAACCTGGACATGAGACTTATAAAGGTGGTCACAAGCCACCAGTATGACAAATCTTAGCCATCTGATTTTGTCCTGAGGCTTTATCAGAAGATGTATTTCAGTACAGACTAGAAGTTCTTAATGATGTTATGCATGACAGTGGTGTAATGTAATCCTCCTATGGCCAGTTGTGTCCCATTCATGTTCACGGAAGATGACTTGAGACTGGAACAGGTGCAGAATAGGACTTGGATGGTCAGGAAAACTGCAGCAAGAGGAAATGAGAATAATCCATCTTGTATATTAATCTTGTAGAAGAATGACTGGGAAAAAATCTTGTTCTCATGAATATCACAGGAAAAAATATGGGAGGGGAGGAATTGTTAAAAGGACAGACTTCTTCCTTAGTGCTGCATATTCATGTGGGCAGGTGAGCTGCAGAATCAAGAAAAAAGTATCTTGCATCTAAAGCATTGAAAAGAACAGTAGGAGAGTTTGTTATCCACAGATGATTCTGGCACAAGATTTCAGATGATACAACAGATCTTGATAAATATATCTTAAGCTTCCTGATATTCTGGCGCTATAAAATCTCTAGATATTTAAGTGCATAAACCAGCCTTTTAACAAAAGTTTATAAACCTTTTAACCTTTTCCACTTATTACAAGAGCATGGTATATAACAGATATTTCTGTTCTCAGTCAACAGTTAAAATTAGCTTTCTGTGAAATCAAATACTGCTGTATGCATAAAACAGATCAACTGACAATTTATAGCACAACAGTTGTCTAGTATCTTGCACAGAGTATATAACTTTGTAATGATAGTGTTTTGAATAACACCTTCAGTAGTACATCTGCAGGTGTGCTGGCAGAGGGCTCAGCACAAGCCACATTATAAGCATTTTGTGTTATATTTGATTTTCTGTTATCTGTCAATCTGGAATAAACAAACTTCAGAGATGAGACTTTCATTAAGTAAGCATTGGAAACACATGGAGTTGTGTGGCAATTCTCTTAAGAGAAAGAACTGCTGGTTGAATTTATTAATAATTTCTGTATAATCAGAGCCTTTTTTTTCCTGAAGTGCGTTTATAATTGTGTACTTTTGAGTGCATATCCTTAGACTTCTTCTGAAAATAATGAATTTCCTAGAAAAATTTTTTGAAGAGGCAGAGGGAGAGGGGATGAGAGCTGAGGACTACACATGTCAGTCACAAAGATTACCCAGTTTTGTGGTAAGTCCAAATGAAAATTTTAGAGTTTCTTGTGAGCTCTTGAGATTGTCCCCACGCCCCCAAACAAAAAGAGGCTGAATTTTCAGTGACTTAAATAAGAATGTGAGACTGTTGTTTTTCTAATGCACAAAAGAAATTGTAATTGAGAACACAATTTTTCAATTAAAAATAGAGTTCTTATTAGGTGTAACCTTTATGGACATGATGGAAGTACCTGACACTGAAATACTGAATCATGAGAATGGATTTGATAAGAGTCAAAGTCCTGATAGGATGAGTTTTAGTATTGTCTGAAAGGTGACAAAATCATCTAAATCAACAGTAGATCACTTTACCTGTATATTAATGAACTTGTTAGGGTTACAATTAAAATACCAGTTACTGAGTCAGAATGTTTAGTGGGTACAGTTAAAAGTATCTGTTACTGAATCGGTGAGTTTTGCAGTGTGTTAGTGACTTAAAACTTGAATTAACTCGGAATGGCAGACTTGGAATTCATGTCATCAGTGGAAGTTTAGCAGTAGTAATAGTTTAGCAGTGGCAGTATAAGGTTAGCAGGTTCAGCACCTCCATTGGTGGAGAACTTGAAAACTAGCAGTTCATCTCATAGTAAAGATTTGAAAATGTGTATGCTGGATAAACAAACTAAGCCAAAAAGTACTTGGTAAAATCTTTTGCACTTTCTGCTGCCGCAGTTGAAGGTGTACTCCCCAAATCTCCCAAGTTCTAGTCCTGAAGCTTATAGCTTGATTCCTTTTTTTCACAAAATCTCACTTGAATTGCAACAGCATGTGTTGTATCAAGCTATTATTTGTTACTGATTTGAGCATGTTCACAGCTTGTACAGCAAAGACTTTTGTTTTCCAACAAGGCTAAGTTAACTCCAACTATTTCATTAAAGCATTATTATATTTTATCAGCAGGAAAAAAGCAGATTGAGAGGTTTATTTATTTTTACTTTAATATAACAACAGTGTACACTGCAGTTACTGGACTTCTTAAATCTAAGATCTGATAGATCTTGCGTACACTTTTCCTTCTCCCCATCAAGATACGATAACTAGAGGGAAATAATGCAATCCATCTGCTCTTCACAGGACTCCTCATTATCTACCTGTAGGGGTCTCATTTGGGGATAAATAAACACGCTGTGTAGCCTCTTCAGGTTCAGGCATCAGAGTCTGTAGTTCATTGCATTGTGTTTTAATTATTGATGGGGATGGCATAGTGAATTAACACTTTCCTGTCCCCTTCCTGCTTTACATGCAACCTGCTCTGTGTGATAACTCATTGTTACCATACTGAGAGCCCACTAGCCATCAAGCAAAGGGGAAGATGCAAGGTGAGATACACACAGAAGCTGAACAGAATTCCTTCAGAAAGAGAACTCACCCCAAGTCATTCTTATAGAAAAATATCATGGTAATACTTGGCCTGTAAGATGAAAATTAGACCTCCTGAATAGTAGTTTGAAAGGAAAATGAATAAAAGAGTGGAAATGAATCTGCACCAGAAGCAGAAATTGTAGATCAGGCTCAGTAGGCTGTATAGGTAAGCATTAGTAGTTTTTGTGCATTTCAGAAGACTGTAAAGTGTCCTCCCCAAAAAATAACACAAAATGGATGAAATTAGACTTGAAAAAACCTTTCTTTTGTCCCTTCAAAACACACATTGCCATGCAGTGGTTACATACAGGCTGCCATGTAACATTACATATTATATACAAGTGCCATGTTACCTACTGGCTTATTGCCACTTGTGCCCCCCAGTAAGAATTACGGCAAGTGCTAAGTGCCTGCCCGATTACAGTCACCAGGTTGTTTATAAGTAGGGGGGTGTATGTGTGTTTTATTCCCCCCCACCCCCAAGTCTTTTTACAGTCTATGCATCTGGTCTCTCTCATCTTGTAAAGATGTTAGATTAAATTCCTGTTGTAAACTCTGACTTGTTAAAACAAGCTAAAAAAAGAAGTTGCCTGTATTATCCATCCAATCCAACTCCTCCCTGACCGACTGCCTATCTGCTTGGTTTTGTTTTCTCCAGAGTAGGCAAAATTCTTTGTTTCTGAAGGAAAGAAAAATTAGAAGGTTGAGAAACATTGTCCTAAACTTAAGAAAGAGCCATGGGAACAGTTCATAGGATAGAGATCTTGGTACAAAAATTACAGGTCTATAGTTCCAGTGGTTCCAGCTACATGGCTTTTAGTTTGCTTGTTTTTTGTTTTGTTTTGTTTTTTTGGGTTTTTTTTAAGGGTAAGGAAAGTGTGTACTATGCTTATTTTGCTTTCAGTTCGAATATTTTTTTAATTTTTTTTTTTCCTTCTTCCCTTCTTCCCCCCCCCCCTATATCTAGAAATAATCATCCAATTTTTTTGTTATTTATTGCAATTTAATTTATTCCAGGATTTTTCTTTCTTGGTACCTCACTTTCTAATAACGGATTCCTGTTTTGTTTAGAAGTCTGAAATATATGTTTGCCATTTTTGCAAATGTTGAACCTCCTATGTAGCAGCTGTATAATTAGTTCACTGTTTAAGGATGTGCTCAGTGGTGTAAGTCAGCTTTTACTGTACAAAACAGATTTGTGTTGATGAACTATTACAGTTATGCTGTGCTGCCTTCAAGAACCTTTGTGGGAGAAAGACATGAATAATGTGGATAAGGTAGATTAACTCTGGCATCTGTGGGAGATGGGCAGACAGAAAGGGAAGTGATTAGATGAGTAATACTCTGCTTTCCTTGTCACTGTAAATTAACATCAGGTAGCTTTCTCCAGTCTTTGCTCACATGCCTTTGATATACCCTGATATCAAATAACTTTTGTTCATTTCCCTGTTCATAGCAAAATTTCTTACAAAATATGAGACAGTTCATGTATAAAAATGACTTTATAAAAAGCAAATATGGCATTTTAGTTGTCAGGTGTGAAAAATAATAATCTTCAAAGTGCAGGCAAGTGAGCTACTTCTACCAGATGGTAAATGTGAGGTAACTCCTTTTTGAACAGGTCACTGAGGCAGATAATGGATAGCATAAACAGTGTCCCCTCTTCACAGCCTGAGGAGGAAAAAATAGCTATTAAAATAGAGAATGGAGAGAAAAACAACCTTAGCATTGCATTCAGTTTATTTTGTCTTGGTATGCTGTCTGTCAGCTGGAAAAGGTTCTAGACCCCTAGTATAGATCCTGCTGCTTTTAAGAGTATCATGTGAAATTCCCCCATGGGTATGGAAGGTGTTGCATTCCCAACTAGACAACTTTAAGAAAGAACTTCTCTGTGGCTGAAACAAAAGATTTGTAATAGAAGACATTAGAAGAGTATGGTCTTGCAGGGATCCACCACTATCTTTGGGATAGAATGTAATTCACATTTTTATTTCACATCTTTCTGATTTCCCCAAGGGGGGATTGAATGAAATAAGGTTGTGTGCCTGTGCGTTTTTATACACACATACACAATTTATGTGTTTTTGAACTTACGAATTTGATTTAAGTAGTGGTCACTGTTCTTCTTTCAGAAAAGAATTTCATAATCCAAGTCATAGTTCTGTGAGACATCTCCAGTATACCTGGAAGTCCCCTTATAGCCCACAGTTTACCCAATCTCACATCATTCCGTACTAAGAAAGTATATCTGTGGTGGCTGCAGGTCATCTTGAGGACTTTTCGGTATCAAGGTATACTTTTAGTTTTTACTTCCACAGAGGATGCAGAGAAGGTCCTGCTGTCATACTGTGTGAATGTTCACAATAACATTTCCTTTCATGTGCCAGTATGAACAGTTCCGGCAGATGACTAAAACATAGTTTGATACAGTAAAGGTATTCAGCTGGATAGTATATGATGTGAACACTTTGTGGTTTTTTTTTCTTCAGTGCTCTGAGTCAACCTACTATAAAGGCTAAAATTGGTAAAGAACAGTTTTTAAAGTTTTTAGAGTTGGATGAAGATTTCTTTGTAGTGCTACTGTGTCGGATGAAACACCTAAAATATTTGTCCTTCTAAGGCTGATGTGTACAATACTGGCATTATACAATCTATTCATTATTCTTAGGGTTGGTTTTTTATTGAGGAGTGACAATTAATGACTTGTATTCTCCCTCTTGTGTGGAAGGTGTGGGAGAAAGAGAAATTCTTCATGGGCCATGAACCAGGTTTCATATCATATCTTATTAGAGGTCATTTTGTTGATGGAAGGTATTTGCTGCCTGATACTTTTTCTGTCTCATGAACGAAGTGTTTGGGTGGCTGTATTGTGTTTACATGTCAAGATTTTGGTAAGAGAGAGGCTGCAGGGCTGAGAAGACACCAGAATCTGTCCCTGTATCAGACAGAGTCAGGTCCAGCTGGCTCCAAGAGGGACTTGCCTCTGGCCAAAATTGAGCCCATTGGCAGTGCTGGTCATGCCTCTGTGATAAAATATTTAAGAAAAAGTAAAAAATGCGTTCTAACATGACAGCCCTGTGTGAAAGTAGTGTGAAAATGTGCAAGAAATGGTCCTGCAGACATAAGGGTCAATGAAGGAGGAACAGGAGGAGGAAGTCCTTCAGGTGCTGAAGCATAGAGTCCCTTCCCAGCCTGTGAAGAAGACCACAGGACACCCCAAGCTGCATCAGGTGGATGTGCACTGAGGAAAGCTGCAGCCCATGGAGAACCCACACTACAGACCACGTTCCTGGCAGGAACTGTGGCCCTTGGAGAGGAACCTGCACTGGAGCAGATTTTCTGGACCTCCATCCATGTGCTTTTTCATTCTGTTTTCTTCCTATGTCCTGCTAAGGAGAGGAGTGATAGAGCAGCTTGGTGGACACCAAGCTAGCCAGGGTGAGCCCACCGCAGTCCACATCGGTTTGTTACCTACATGGAAATATGCTGGAAGAATCCTGTCGTTTTACGGTGTGTTTTTAGCAAGTTTCATGTACTTTCACACCTGGTTCACCTCCAGTATGCGAGCAGTTTTTTCTGCCACTGAACTGTTTTTGTCCAAAAGCAAAAGAAATAAAAGATAAAGGAGAAATTTAAATGCTACTTTATGGCACCTAAAACCAAATGCAATAATGAGGCAGACTCTTGTATTCATCATCATGGCTAGACTTCACGAACAAAGATTTGGGAGGGTTTTACCCATTCCTGCTGCAAGCGCGCTGATGGCTGATCCCTCAAACCTGCGAGTGGATTTTTTAGGTGAGGCACAGTATGTGCAGAACTGGCCCCACTCTTGTATTAACCTTTTTTTAAAAATTTTTTCAGGTTTGTGATACTCTTGAGCATGTTTCTTGTGGAGATACTTCCTTTCATCTCCTTGGAATTGGAGCTAATAATGAGAATATGCCAGCCTTTTGCTCCCTTCTCCCACACTTACTTCACACAGAGGAAACACAGGGCCCTGAAGTGATGTTGGCACAAAATTTTGGGATGTCTGGGAGAGTAAACTTATGCCATTAGATTGTTTCAGGCTAGTTAATACACTACCTGAGAAGAAATGTTGGATGCATGTTTCTTACATTTGGCTGTGTTTCATTTGGAGATTACAGGTCATGGTGGTGAAACAAGCTATGAATTCTGTAGTAGAGTGGTGGATGAAATAGAGTACATCAGGGCTGTTGGGGTGGAATACAAGCAAGAACTTTGTGTGCCTGCTTCAGAATAGACTTTTCTTTTTCAGGGCTTGGGACAGTTAGAAATCAGTGTATATATTTGATTCCTGCAGTAATGATTCCAAGTAAGCAGACTAATTTATCAGTTTTTGAAAACTGTGATGGGAAAGGGGTTCATAGGAGTGTCCGGGGGGTGGTTTTAAAGTGTTCTTCCTGATGCTGTCCTTTCCATCCACTGTGGATGGTCTCAAAGAAGGAAACGGTGTTAACACCCTTTCAGGGTGTTGGTCAAGTTCGTGAGATCGGAACCCCCTCTAGTGGTGACACCACTTCAGTCCTGTTTTCTTCCCTTTCCTCTAAACTCTATATTTGATTCCTGTGTTAGCTCTTTAACTTACCTACGTATTATACACAGCAGTAAAGGAGAAACATTTGATGTGCTAAATCATAGTGATTAAAAGAAAATTGGATATGAAAGTACATGTACAGTCACTTTGAGATTTCCAACATCTGTTGTGTAATCTTAATTTAACTGTGGTTTTCAGGTGGAGATTTTTAATGTTAATTTTTAAATTAACTAGTGGGAGACAAAAATAAAACATGTTGACAATGCTCATAAGTAGTGCTTACGAAGTGTGTGAAGTAGCAGAGTTGTTTCATAATCTGTTAAAAATACTTGTTGTGCAAAGTCTGTATCTCCCTGAGACAGATGTGCTTTCTGCAGATTTTGATTCAACACTCTTACAGCTAGACTCAGGAGTGTTGAACAGTGTTTAGATGTTACCGTTTTATATTTTTGCATCGGTGGCCCCAGTGCTGATTCCTAAGAACGGCAATTACCTTTTTTCAATGTGATACAAGTTGTACTTTCAGAAGGAAAAAACTTTGAGTCTGTGCATGACATTTTTGTATATGGAAGCACGGTTATTTCTACTTTACTGTGCAGTCATTGTCTTCTGTTACTTGTTATTCTGTCTGCTAAGTAACTGAAATAGAAATCTCTTAGTGAAGACATGCCGTGCGTTCTTTGTGGCATAATTGTCATGAACAAAGTAGAACACATTTGATGCCAAAGTCAGTGGGTGTCTTTGCTGCCTCATTTTCACTCGTGTAGGGCCAGTGTCAATAGGCGTTGTTGACTACAGTAAAAGCTAGCTGTACATTCAGGACATTATTCATTAACTCTGGCAGGTAGAGAGAACAAGTAGCTGAGACAAGGTGTGCAGCCATGCATATAGAGGCAAGTTGTAGGGCATGTCTCAAAACTCTGTAGCACTTCATAGTTGCATTACAGTGTTTTCATGACTTATGGATAGCACTTGTCTGTAGAATGGTGCATTTTCCTACAATTTAGGAGGGAAAAATTGGCTGAAGGCTGGAACAAAGTAATTGCTTCATTAGAGAGCATTGACTATTTGATTGATTCTGATAGGCACAATTACACTGATAATAGATGACTTGCCTTCTTTGCCAGGGTGGAGTACAGTGTTACCAAAGATATGAAGTGCACTTAAGCAGATATTCCAAGAGGTCTCCAAGATACCATGCCATCAGCATGTGGCTTCAGTTGTCAATGAAGATACACCTTGCTGATATGGAAATACAGGCTTCCTAGAAGTCTGATAAAACCATAGGTAACAGTATAAAAGGTAGAGCTCCATATGGTTATGACTTATATAGACTTCTTATGGTATTTTCTGACATTGTTATTTGCATTATGAAATTAGAGTTGAACTTAATGGGTTTAGGCTTTTACAGTGAATTGCTGAATTCTTTGTCAAATTCATTTTAGACATCTCATTTGAATACTTTGAATGGTATCTTAATACAAATGCAAATAGCTTCTTCAAAATGATTTCCATCTTTTAATCAGTAGGTGCTGAATCCTACAAAAAAAGGAACTTGGTGGGCTGGAGTTAAGGTTGTTTGGGTGACTTTTTTCCTTTGCAGTTTCTTGATTTCAGATCTTAACAGCAATAAATGTATTTTTTTATATATATATATATATATAAAATTTCCTGCTCTGTGGTGAATAGATGCTTACTTTGCTTATGTGCATAATTCCAACGTTTGTCTGTTGTAGGTTTGTGTGTTAAATTCATTGCAAGTTTTTATTTCTATCTATAAGCTGATATCTGTAAACCACTGCTTGCTTTCAGGTACTTGGCTTAGATTTGTGGTGTAGTAGTGTGTATGCATATTTACTTAATGAATTACTGTTATGATTTAAAACCTTAAATTGTTTAGCTTTACAGTGAATAGTCTGCAATTTTAATTTAGTAATGTAGTAATAACTGCTATATAATATCTTAATCACTGGAAAGTAGTAAAATTGGAGCAGTTGGGTAACTTTAGTGAAAGCAATGTAATTATTTGACTTCTCATATTATTCTGGTTATTTTGACAAAACCATTTTGGTTTCTGCAGTGACAATGTTTTATACCACATATAAATGTACAGTGGCACTTGGTTATCTGGCTGAAAGTCAGAATGGTCCTAGTCAGTGGTGGTACTTTGTTGTGATGGAAATACTGAGAGCTACAGGAATAGAAAGGTTTTGCCACAGGAATGGGGGCTGTTTATTACTGGTGTGATGGCAGTGTGGTCCCTGGCTGTATAGAGTGCCAGTCACCAACATTTTGCTTGGAGTCTTCCCTTAAATGCTTATTTACCAGTATGAACTTCTTGCTTTTTATTGTTCACTCCCAGCTAAGGAAGTGCTTATTCTGTGTAGTTCCTGCCTAAGTTCCAGCATAGTAACATTTCTCATACAAAAGCCATGTCACTGTGCCAGAATTCTGATGACTCTTTTGAAGATCAAGATTCCATCTAATATTTTTCTAAACTGGCTTACTTATTTTTTTGTGTTCTGTTACTTTATTTTGGAGTTTTAGCAAACTTGTGCTTGGCAGGAAAAGATGAAGTGAAGCCAGATGTAGTTTGAAAATGTCTTGGTTTCACAAATAATGAATGAAGAGTGTAAATAAAGCAAAGAGTTCACTCTAGTGCATGCCCCCACCTCCACCCTGTTGTTCGATATTTGTGTCACCAGATTGCGTAATGGAAGTTACAGGACATAATCACCTCAGGTGAAACCTACCTGGACTGTCTTGGCAACTATGAAATGTTCTTCTACTGCCATAAATTCATTAATTTGTTAATCTCCTTTGTGTGTTAGATAACATAAGCAAATTATTCAAAATTCCTTTAAGCACCAGCAAATTCCATCTCTTGGTTCGTTTTCATGTCTATAGCCAGAGCTAGTCTGTATAGGAGCTTATTATTAATTATCTGTAAATGTTATTCATCAAATTAATGAAGTAAGGGGGATGTGCAGAGTTTGCGAAGCATAGAGTTAAACATTTACAGGAAGAAAGTCAAGATTTGCCAACTAGTTGTTTCTGTATTTTAAAATTAATGTCAGAAGTTCTTTAAAAGTTTAGTTTCTGCATTCTTCCTTTTCCCTAAATAACCCAGGAATTACCTTGCAAAATAGTTTTCAGAAACTTTATGAATGGTGACAAAACCTACATACATGCATACTGTTTTTCTCAGTATGTTCTGAAGTTTCTGCAGTTTGCTTAAGGCTTAATGCATAATGCATGTATTTTATTTTAGAACTCTTATTTTGGGTTAACTCCAATTTTTATACAGACTAATTATAAAATGAAGGAATTTGAGGCAAAAGTACCTTTGTATTAAGTAGTATCAAAATAATTTTGTAAACTTCAGAGGTTTCTGTACTTATTTATATGTGCTTTCAAGATATGGTATAAGATTGCTATGCAAGATGTTTTCCTTTTTGTTCCTGAAGATGTGTGCTTTCCTGTATGGAATTTTCAGAAAGCTCCTAGGCTTTCTTCACAGCTTCATCATGTTCAGAGGCTCATGTTCATTGTACCATGTTTTTTTCTTCTTTTGCTTCCATATCATCAGGGAAGTCTGTTTCTTGGCAAAAATTATACCACTAGTTAAATATGTGAAGAACATTCTGTATGTCACGTTCCTTTCCAGTACTGTCACAAAGACCTTCAGATCTGGTATTAGTGATACCTTTTATCATTAAATTGTAGTAGCAAACTTCTGCTCTTTCTATTATGTTGTGTTACAATGGTATTAAATAAAATGTGTAGTTTTTATTCCTCTGTGAATTGATTTGATTTTCAAAATTTTTATCATCATAATTTAGGAGGCAACAACAGATACAAGTGTTGAAATTATCTTTGAGTGTGATAACTAGACAGTAACGAATAATTAATTTCCTTTGTTGTGGATGGAGTGTGTCCTATAACCCATGATCCTGAGGATGACAGGAAGGAATTTGTCTGTTACCTATGATTTTTTTTGTCTTTCTTCAGTTTAATCTTGAGTCAAAACCTTGAGGAAAAAAAGGATAATAATAAAATAAAGATTAAAAGCATTTAACTGTCATATTAATGTCTGTTTTAGGAGTAGAATCAATCTAACCACCATCAAAGCGTGGTAAGAGAAAGCAGAACAATTCAAGTGTTGCTGTTGTATAGTAACATAGAAGTGAATAATTTTGGCTGAGATGCTCAGTTCAGTTGTGCTGCCATTTGGGTGAGCTAGGCTGCTCTCAGTTACTGCAATTGTAGGTCATCACCTGTCTTGGTAGAGCATGGAATAATGAGACCAGCTTCTTGCTGGAAGCAGAGTGGAAGCTGGCAGGAATAGAGTGTGCTGAATTTCAGCTCACATTGCAGGAGACAAGGACAAAATTAATAAATCCTTTTTACTGATGAGAGTTTTGAATTCAAGCCATGCTTCTGCACAGCAAATGATAAGTCTGGAACTGCAAAGGAAGATAAAAAGTTCTTCAGACTTCTGCTGTTTGTTCACAAAAAGGAAAAAGTTGCTTTATGGTGCTAAAGTGAGGAGTCAGATCATCAGGGCTCTGGAAATACATCTGCTACACTTGGGCTGCTTTTCCCTTTATTTAGTTTAATTAAGTTTTGAAGTAAACATTGAAAGATCAGAGAGGAGGTTTAAAATAGCACCAGTGAAGAAATGAGAAGATAATTAAGTTCTATTAACTTCCCATGAGACATTTCACTTTTTGCCCGGTCACATTCCTTTTACTTCCACTTAAGGCAGGTGACTGTTCTTCAGCTCAGGTTATCAATCTGGTGACATGGGTAGGTGGTATTTGTGCAGTTTCTGGTCGTGTTTGTTCTGCAACACTGTTTAAACAATTATTTGAACCCTATTGATTATTTTGGATGCTGTCATGCACATTATTTTATGACTTGAGATCACATCAGTATTATGATACCTCATTCCTCATATGGTGGTAGTTAAGGCGCAAAGCTCAGTAATATTTCTTCCTACTGATTTTCCTTTGTGTCTGTGTGCTTAGAATGAGAAATGAAGAATGAATAACTGATCAAAAGTCAAAAGCTCGTGTTCTATACCTACAAGTATTCACATGAGGGTTTGAAATATATCATTGTTATCTCATTTATACTTATCAAATCTATTCCTGAAGGTCTCCACTGTTTCTGTAGGTAACACTCATTTATAAACGGTTTTGACCTAGGAAATACAGGTCAATTTGAAAAGTTACTCAAAGAATGAACAAACTTATTTATATAAAGAAATTAAAGATGTAATCTTTGTTTTCTCTCAATGCTATCATTATTTGCAGATGTCTAACTGTATTTGCTAAATCTTTGTGTGTATTTTATGAACTTTGGAATCTGCAATTGGTTCCAATCTGCAAGTATTTCCTTAGCATATTGAGTCCTGCAAATAATTACCTTTTATTAGACCAAATAAATCATAATTGAATGTTTGCTCCTCTATATGCAGTCTCTTCATCTCAAGATTGTAAAGGTTCGCTATAGTTTTATTTTGCATAATAAAAATACTGGTTTAATTTGCTGTCTCCCGGTAGATTATATTTGTTCACTAATAAAGCATAGCTTTTCAAAGTACATCCTTCTGATGGTTAAAAAATTATATACATTTTCTTTTTGTCTTTTCAGATTTATCCAAGAACAGATTAACTGAGGTTCCTACAGAGTTGTGCCATTTTGTATCACTGGAAACACTAAATCTATACCACAATTGTATTAGAAATATACCAGATGCCATAGTAAACTTGAAAATGCTAACTTACTTAAATTTGAGGTAAGTTTAACTTTGCCACGATTTTGTTTGTTTGCAGATGTGTAAAGCTTTTATTGTTTGCACTATGTATGTTTCTGGAACAACTGCCTTCATTTTTCATTTTCCTGGAAACAGTAATGCAAAATATAATTAGCTGTAGATACAGCTCTGTATGAAGGCATTTTAAAGGCCAAAATGTAAAACTGATTATTAAAAGAAAGACCAAGAAATACTACTCTGTTTCTTTCCCATATTCTTCAAACAAATTCAGAATGCTAATAACATCAGCACAGTTGCATTCTTATAACTCACTTCTGATGATGAATTTTGTAAAACCTGACACATGTTTCATACTTAAAAACATGGAGAGACAGACATAGAGGGTTTATGGGTTTTTTTCTCCCATGGGGAATAAAATGGAAAAGCATGATACTTTATCATTAAGATTTTGTTTTATGCAATAAATATAGTTACTACCAGTTTAGGAGAAAATGGCCAGAAATTATACACCTATGAGTCCTTTCAATGAAAACTCTATGTGAATACTATTCAGTATAGATAATTTCTTCTAGTTAAAGAGCAAGTGAATGCACATGTGCTTTTGATGGAGGGCATGTGAGCCTTTTTCAACCAGGGTAAGGTGTGTTTTCTTTGCAGTTAATAATGTGAAAACTGTAATAATGAAAATATAAGAATCTGATCTGTGTAAGAATTATCAGCAGAGGGTGAAGTGTCACTCTGTCCTTTAAATTCAAGGTATGAAGTTTTGATCATCAGTTTTATCAACACTGAGTATCTTTCTCAAGCCTTGCTGTACTATTGCTGTACTGCAATTTTGGCCACTGTGAAACACTGTTTTGGCTCTAAAAATTGAAAAGTAATTGTGTGTCCTGAGTATCTATGTACATACAAGCAATAGGACTTGAAATTTTGGATTAATGTTTGTTAGATATACATAAAGAACTTAAGCCTGGATTAAGTTGTTAAATTTACATAAAACATCTTGGTAAATTCAGGAATTAGAATTAACTTGGTTACAACTCAGTGTCATGAACCAGTGAATTAGAACTCAGTGTAGACATGAAATTCATGTGAATCACCACAAAACTATAATAGTTAGATTTTATATCACTTCTGACAGAAAATTGGACAAAATAAAAGGAAGTATTCCAAGTTTTATTAAGTGAGATCATTTCCCTCAGTTTAAAATTCCCTCTTCGCTTGGGTGTGCCCATCCTCCATATTAGTTGCACATAGTAAACATGTTAAAGAAGGAAGTGTAGCCTTGACTTTCTAATATGTTGCTTCTTGGCAAGAAATACAGTATAGATTCAGAATGCATATTTTCCTGCCTATTACCATCGGACCCCCTATATTAAATACCATTAGAAAGTGATGCCAATTGTTATGTGGTGTCTTTGTGCCTTGGTGGATACTGTTCATGTTTTACTTAATGAAATGCCTCTTAAACTAATGATGATTTATTGCTCACATGCCCCGGTGATGTACTGTTCCTTATCTCTCAGTGGGTTTCTTCTGAATTCTGTAGAGTTTAAAAATCATTTCTACTAATTTTTTGTGTGTGTGTCTGATATGTGGCATAGCATAACTGTTTTAGACTTGAGACTTCTGCAGCTGGAGTTCTTTGGAACTTAAAAAATTATTTCTACTTAATTTTTTTAGAAAAAGTTGTGTCTTGGTCTTCTGTAAAGGCACTAGAATGAAGAAACCTGGCTCCACAATCAGTATTGATTCTTTTTTCGACTACTGCTGGTTAATATTTGGATTTTTCATTTTTAATGTCCCCAGGTTTGTTACTTGATATCTGTCTGTCTCCTGGCCTATGCAATGGAGATATGGCGGTAGTTTGCTTTGTAGAATATTTTGAGACCGTTGTGTGGAGCATGAATATACATCTTTATATGCAGCTTTGTAGCGTATCTCTGGATTAACAATTGAAAAAATGCTTTGAAATCTGTGGAATTTTGATTTTTGTTTGCTTTTTTCACTTCATTGTTGCAACTCTTACTGAAATTACACAGGAAATATTTTGTCGTGTTCTCAGAGTTCAGAAATGTATCTTTGCGCTTTGAAGCCTTAACAGTCAAGCAGAAGCTAATGATTTTTACTGGGGTGCCACTTTAAGTTACTGTTCATTTTTTTTTATTACAGGTTAATAATACCCATAAGAAAGAAGTGATATTTTAAGAAAACCTTTAAATATTCTAGGACAGAGTATTTAATATGTTATTCTGATGAGCATGAAGTTTCTTCTGGGAATTGAGCCACCAATCACTATTTTTAATCATGCAACCATCACAAAGGGTCATGGCATTTGTCATGCTTTAAGTTTTAGCTTATTAATCTTAGAAAGAGATTATTCTTAGAAAGGACATTGATAGTCCTAGAATTTTTTGTTGCATTTAACTGAGTTAGTATCATAGAACCATAGAACAAGAAGTACCAAGTAATCTTCAGCTATAAATGTGCTTTAAAGGAATTGAGAAAATAATCATTTTGTCTGTAATTTATATATTTGTTTTCCAGTTGGAACAAAGGGCATCCATTTTAATGGCACATAAAACCACAGGAATGTTTAAATACTTACAAAATACAGTCTCAGTTGACTTTCCTGTATTCATTAGGAAGGGAAACAGCTGTTCTTGGTGAAAAACAGATTTTTTACAGTATTGTTAAGCTGATATCATGCATTTTTTTTAGTGGTAAATTCCACAAAATTAGTTTAGTTTAGTCAATAATACAAGTATTTCTAATGTGCAAGTGTTTTCATAATGATTTGCATTAAAAAATTTAAATTTTCTATGTAAAATCTGACCCATGAAAATGAAGAAATTTTGCAACTTTCAGACTTTGTGAGTATACAATAGAACATCACTGATGGTTTTAATGGTTTTTTGTTTTGTTTTGTTGCAGTCGAAATCAGCTTTCTTCTTTGCCAGCTTGCCTGTGTGGTCTTCCTCTAAAAGTCTTAATTGCAAGTAACAATAAGCTAGGTTCCCTTCCAGAAGAGATAGGTCAGCTAAAACAGTTAATGGAATTGGTATGTTACTCATATTTTTTTATTTTATTTTTTTATTTTTTATTTTTTATTTTGTCTTCTTTTGTATTTAAATAGAAACAGAAAAAATTCACTTTGCACATACGCCTAAAACTACAATGCAGGTTGAAAAACTTAAGTTTTTGACTTCTCAAGTGTGTTGGATGGTAACACAATAATAGTTTCCTTTATATTCTTCAGGTCTCTTCATCAATGCTCTTGGTTCATTCAAAACTCAGGTTCAAAGTTTGTTGTCTTTACCAGCTTTACTCACCCCTGCACTGGTTTTCTGTTTCACTGTATCAAAAAGGTGATTCAAAAGTTCTGGCATCAGGCTCTGCAAGGCTGGCTGTACCCCCTCTGTAGCACCTTCCCCTCCTGCTTCCTTTCTGCCTGTTATTACTCCCTGCTTACCACATTGCATTTCACTCATGATATTGATCTTATCAGTCTATTTTCATTTTATTTCCCTATGTTTGTCATGCAGCCTTCCTTTCCTGGAACACCCATCTAAACATATCTACAAAACTATATTCCTCTTGTTTTCAAAACTGTCTACATGTGTACTGTTTCTGCAAGCAGTAGATTATCTGTAATGTATCATCCACTTGGTGACAATATGAAAAGTAGAAAAATTGCTTGCTATTGTAACTTAAAATCAATTTAATTGCACATGTTTTTTTAAGTTCACATGTGGAAAATATATGTAAAATAATGCTTCCTTCTTCCTCTTCTGTAGGAAGCCTGAGATTGAATTCTTTATAGCATATGCTTTATGTCTTCTGGTTATTTCTGTTAATCTTGACCTTTTGAGATATAAATTGGCAAATAAATTACATTTTTGACACTGCTAATTTATGCGCAGTAAAACAATGACTTTTGAACTTTCTTCCAGATGCTGTCTCTATTGACAGCATTTATCTTGCACATTTCTGTACTTGAAAGTGCCTGCTTATCATATTATTGATTTTATAATAATAGTTCCTCCACTAAATTACAGAAATTTAACTCATCTTGCCTTAGACCCCAGTCCTGCTACTCATTCTTCATATGTGGAGTGAAGTGGCAGCTGTGGGGCTTTTTTCCTTCTAGTATTCTTGAACAGCATCCTGGGTATCAGGCTTCTGTTATATATTACAACCGATCTGACTGTTGATGAGAATTGAGGGGTAGTTACCTTTTCCTTTCTGGGTAATTCCTGAGCTAAGTATGTCGGATGAGCATTATTAATTTGTCTTATCAAATAGTTTAAATTTCTTTGTGTTTCTGATGGGTTTAGTAAGATTGCACAAATGGTTCTGATTTAATAAATGTTAAAAAACCAACTTGTTAGACTATGGCATTGTTTTTGTTGTGCTTAAAATAAGTGCAACAAAAGATGATTGTTCCAGTTTTATAAATAATTGAAGTTAAATCTGGTAAAGAATCAATTTTTATTCAGTAAAAAAACTAAAAGCTTGAACATCAGTGTAGATTATACCCAAAGTAGACGGAGTTTGTTCAGTTCAGACTTAGCATGTTTCAGTTCTGGAGTACTAGATTTTAATATTGCTTTCCACTTACAGTATAGTTTCAGTGTTACTCTTTCTCCAGAAGAACACAACAATTCCTGCTCTAAAAATATTTCAAATGAGAGGCTCTAGCAATATGTTGCTTTGGTAGCCTAGAAGATTTATGAAAACTGGAGAAGGTCTGATGTTTGTTCTTTGTGATTAGAGGGTGTGGAGGGGAGAGCTGAATAACAAGTTTGTGTTAAATTGAGCATTATTCAGTTCAGATGACCTGATTACTTAGTTTGACGCCACCATGTGTGTTTGGTACATTTCTAGCAAAATGAGTTGCACTGTTTAACTGGAAATTACATAACTGTGATGTTTGGGAGAAGCAAATAGTGGTAGGATTGAGAGTGGGGGTCTGTACTGGCATGTATAATATAACAGTTTAGATAATAAGGTGATTGTTGTTCTAAAATGAGTAAAAAAATAAACAAAAAAGATTAAGTCATACTGCAGTTGTTGCATGAAAAATTCAGCTGTTTGAGAGCATTGCCAGCCTGAATAGCAGGATATTCAAGCAGAGCCATCACCCAGCCCTGTGTCAGGGAGTGCTGCTGTTTAGGTACATACACAGTGCTGGTGCTGAGTTGGGCCAGGAGAACAATCCTGAGATGCCACCTGGCTGCATGCATTTCTTGTATTCATAGGACTTTTCCAAGCAACATCAGGTTCCTTGAATGTTTCACAAGCTGCATGCCATAAGAACTGTGTGTCCATAGCAAATGGATTTTTTTAATCTAACTTTTTTAAACAAAATTTACCTCTGTAGTCACTGTAAAGTAATATAAGCATAATTTGCTTCAACTTAGATCACATCTAAGGTATTCCTTCAGTTTTTAGGATTCTGATGGCTATCTTACAAGCACCAAAGTAAGGAAAATTATTCTCTCTGCAGAGCACTTTGCAATTAATTGCAAAATTTGGTTGGCAAACTTACTTTTATTTGCAGCTCACATGCCTCTACTGTCATCCAGGATGACGACTGCAAAATCAGTGTAAAGATACTCTAAAACTTACTTTCTGTCAAGGAAAAGTAATTAGCCAGAGATGGCTTAGTAATTGTACCCAAAACTATCAGATGTACAGTGAAATTACGTTCTTCATCCTATTGGACAAGTATTGCACTTCTGTCTTCTTCAGATAGCAACCTTCTCTGTCTCTGGGATGTTCTTGTCTCATGCTGGAAGCCTTTAAATCTCCCAGCTATGATTTATGTCCTCTACCTCATTCATCTAATCAGCCTGACCATGCAGGACCTGCTGCCTACTGTTGCTTGAAAGGATCCATGTGCTCAAGTACTGTGTAGTTTCTTTTTACTGTTCAATATGGCTTGTATGTCACAAGCTCTGACTGAATCCATGTGCTTTTCAGGAGTAACAGCTCAGTCAGGAGTCCCGAGTTTAAAATGAATGTAGGGAGGAAGTCTGCCTTTTTTTGAATAGTTTTTGTAAACTCCGTGTGTGAATAAATATGTAAAACAATATGGTACTCTGAGTCCATATTTTCTCTTTATGTTGCTGAATATATATGCTGAATTTGGTTGGGTTAAGATCATTTAAACTTTACCAAAAACAAAGGAAAAAAAAACGATTAATTTGCTTTCATGGCACCGAGCATGTGACAGAAATTACTGTCAAATTTAAATATGCCATGCGTTTCTCTAATTTTGAGAATTGTCTTGTGATGGCAGGACATGGCATAACTGGTAAGAACAAAATAGAATTAATGCAAGTGTGACCTTAACAAATACTAGCCCCTTGTAATTTGAGTAGGCATTTGCACTTCAGTTGCCTGCAGATGTTTATGAAACAAAGTTCCAAATTGCTGATTGTATAGTTCCTGAAAAAATTATTAGGTGGAAAATGATAAGTGTTTGATTCTGATATAGTCTTGCTTCCATTAGTGGCAAAGTAAATGGGAAAGATAAACACTGTCTGTGTCACATACACACTTATGAAGTCTAATAATTGGAGCAAAACTAGCAATAATGTTGCAGGTCTTTTTGTTTTTCCATGGCTATTCAAACAGAGTAGTAATAAAAGCAAGTTGGACTGCAGTGTTTAGTGGGATAAAGGATGCTGTGGTCTCTGGAGATCTTGTATACACTGACATGCTGTCGCAACAGATCAGTCTTATTGAGGATGTTTTGAAAGGCTGTAAGTGGAAGTGGACTTTGTTTTTGAGACTACAGGCTTTTTTTTTTTTTCCCTTTTCTTTCTTTTTGTTTTTTTTCCCCCTTGTACTTCCTTTAGAGTTCTCTGTCTATTTCCCTGGCTTGTTCTGATGTGTGTACTTAAGTGCACTTGGTCTAGACTTTCTTTGCCACAAGGTGACTTTAAATTCTCTGCTCTAAAAATCAGTTATCTAGTTACAAAGTAATTTAAAGTGTGTAAATTAAAAACAGGACAGTAAAGCTTTAAAAATAAATGATCTGGGAACAGTGTAATTAAGCAAACTTTGTGGCAAAAAATGCACTCATTAGCTGGGATTTTTAATTCATTGTCTAAAAGCTACAATAACTTCCTGACTGTGTTTTGAGAAGGGAAGGAAGCATTGGCAGCAGTGAGATTCTGTTACAAGAAGCATTGCCAGATCACATTTTGCTTTTCCTATTATTTTTTTGGCTGAAAGGCAGAGAATTAATGCAATACTTTTGATGAGAATTAAAGCAAGTATCTTCAGAGAGATTACTTGGAAATCTGACTCACTTCTAGAACTTTTGTCATCCAAGAGCTCCCAGATACTGTATAAATCCATTTGAAACAGTCAAGAGAGCAGGAGTTTTCTGTTGGCTATTAAGGAAAATTTGGCATTACCTGACTTAGCTTTCATACTACGAAATACTGTTTCCTTCTTTTAATACAGAAATTAAAGCAGAATTTGGACATTACTCAAATTCAGAGGTTGCTTGGGATCTAAGCAGAAGTTTCAATGCCTGGCAGCGAAAATGATAGCTGGTATCTGACAACTGTCAGTTTTAGACTGACTTAATCCAAGAAGTTGATCTTTTGTACACATATGTAGCAGCTTCTACTTAGAAAGTGTTAAAGTAGCATATTTATTATGATAATACCTCTGTATATAGACTTGTTTCTTTGAAATTACTCTCAGCATTGCCAGACCCTGTACCTTCAACTCTACAAAAGTTGCTCCTTTAGGAATGCCAAAATGAGGATGAATACAGATTTTATCCAGATTATTAAACCACTTGCAATTAGTCATCAAAATCAGACCTACTTAAAACCTGCCTAGGCAGTTAAGAAGTTCCTTTTACAATAATATGATGAATATCTGTATACTACTAAACAAGATCTGTCCTATTTTATGTCTTACTGTGTGCTATGAGGTCACATACATGCCTTGAGTATCATTACAGAATGCTGTTGCTGGTGGTTGTTATTATTATTATATTTTGCTTAAATATTTCCTCTAGAAGAACAAGAACCTTTTTGAAAACTCAGATCCCCACACTAGCTGTTTTACATTTCATCCTAAGATATATATATCCATGATACTGAATTCTTCATATGAGGAACAAAATAGTAGAACATCTTAAGCAAATGGTTTTGAATGTTTCTACAGAAATCCAATTAATTTTCAAAATTAACTTTTTCTTCAAATAAGAATTTACTCTGGTTTTAAGTAATGTATAAACATTTTACCATGTATCTTGTTTTACCTTGTGACAACAGGACATAGATTGTTGCATGTCTTAAAGTTAATAAAATTTTGCAATGGTAATTAGCAATTGGCTACGTTTGTATTAAACATCTAGAAGGTAAAAGTTTTATTATTTGCTATCACTATTTTGCTGTAGGATGTCAGCTGTAATGAAATCACAGCTTTGCCGCAGCAGATAGGCCATCTGAAATCTCTAAAAGAACTGAATGTCAGAAGAAATTACCTCGAAGTTTTACCCCAAGGTAAAAGCAAATGAGAAAAAGTACCTTTATAGTAGCTCTTTTCATTAGTATTTTGAAAGTATTTTTTACTCAAATAAATATGATTAGATAGTAATAATTACTCTATGTTCAAATTTATTCCACGTGAGTTCATGAATATAACATTATGGTATTCACTGAAGAACACTGAGTGAAGTGGTTTTTTATGTACTATCTTTACAATTCTAGGAACCTTTTAACTTGCACAAGTATCTGAAGGCAGTGTGGGAACTGCCAGCTGAGTTTCAGGAAGAAAAGTTATTTCAAAGTGTTTGTTTTAGTATTTATTATTGCTTGCATAACAGTAACACGCTTTTCATTTCCCAATATAGAATAGAGTAAATGTTGATCTTATTCCTCCCTGAGTTTGTATTTTCATGATGCAAAAGTAGGTTTAGTCAGAAACATTTTATTATTTTATGGCAAAAATAAAACCAGATATAACACCTTCTCTCCTTTTTCTTACTTTTAGAACTAGTACAGCTTCCCTTGGTAAAGTTTGACTTTTCCTGCAATAAAGTGCTTGTGATTCCAATTTGTTTTAGAAAGATGGTGCAGTTACAAGTATTACTGCTTGAGAATAATCCTTTGCAATCTCCACCAGCACAAGTAAGTAACAGCTGTAATTTAAATCGTGCCTTAATATTGATATGATAACATACAGTTTATAATAACACATTATAAACTATAGCATATCACCTTCTGCAAGTGCAGGTTTTTGAATTTCAGTCATCACAGACATTAGTTGTTGATATCTAAATAAGAAGTATCTAAATAAGACACAGAAAATATCCTGTGTTCTGTGTATGTCTGTGCACCGTTTGATGTTTGAGCAAACATGCATCTAGAAGATTTCTATTCTCTTAGCTACGTGTTTGTTTTTGTCATTCCTGTCTGCATATGAAGCCTAATGGTGGAATATGTATACAATTTTGAAAAAGAGAAGTGAGAAACTTCCTGGATAATTTTTCTCTCTGTTAATAAGAATCCAGTTATAGGGGATTCTAGCTGATTTGCTGTTAACTTTAAAAATATGCAGATGGTCTAGAACATAATCCATGTGAAATTTATTTTACTTTATAGTGTAAGTTTATAGAAGGTTATACACAAAGAAATCAAACTCTGTAATGAACTGTAGGCTTCACTGAGTAATAATGATAATAAATGAATAAATCCTGCTCTTGCTGCTTAAGGATAATTTCATTGTTGTTAACTTACTAGACAGTAGGTTCAAGCTTCATCTTCGAAAGCTACAGTTTTAAAACAGCAGCTGTTGAAATACTTCAGAATTTTTATTACATTGGAGAAATGCATTTCATAATCAAAAGTGATGCTGCTTTTAAACAAACAAAAAAAAGAGCAGGTTGAACTGTGCACTTTAAGAAATAGAATTCTAGAATGCAGGTGAAGTGCATCTTTAGTATGCTTGAACACTAGGAAAAACAATGTGACCTAGAATATAAAGGACATGCTAATTAATTGCCGTTTGAATAATTA
>VXAU01003016.1:842-334220 GCA_013399695.1 Formicarius rufipectus
TCCCACGGACACCTCACTTGCTGCTCCTGGGGCCCCCGTCTGGGCCTGGGGGCAGCCGTGTCCCCTGGAGAAAAGGTCGCCTCCCCTCGGGGACAGTGCCCTGCACTCCACCCGCGCCCCCCGCCCCACTGTAACGCCGCAAAGGGCCTCTCCTGCAGAATAAAACCGATTCTGAGCAGCCTCGTCTCCCCGACCTTCCGTAGAGGCGCCCGCCGAAGGGGCTGAGGGGGGTGGGGGGCTTAAGGGGTCCCTCGCGTCCTCCGGGCACGGCGGGCGCGCACAGCACCCAGGACGGGCCGGGCCGATTAAGCTCCGTCGATGACCCAGCACTGGGCAGGGAGAGACGACTCGACGGCCTCGGCTCCCGCCGCGAGGGCAGCTGTGCCGCCGTGTCCCCAGCTGAGCCCACTTCCACGGAACCTTTTCCAACCTGCCCCACGGCGCTACAGCGCTCGGGGTCACCGTGCCCGGCCCCCGGGAGCCGCCCCGGCTGAGGAGCGGTCCCCAGGCTGGGCGGATGGAGGCCGGGCCGTCCGCCGGATTTGTACTGCGAATCCGTTCTGTGGATCTATCTCGATCCAGCCGGGGGAAACTGTCCTGCCGGGCCGCCTCCGCGCCCCATCCGCCCCGCAGCGCGGCCCCTCTCGCTCTTCCCCTTTCATCTCTGCCCATCTCCACTCATCATCCCTTTTCTATTTTTAGCCGGTAGACTTAGGCCTTGGCGCCAGGCCGTTTAAGACCTGTCAAAGTCCTTCATATTTCCCTCATGTCACATGGACCTTTCGCTCCCTTCCCCGCGCCATGCGAGGGCCGTAATTTGGATCTGTGAGCTGGTGAGCAAATGCAATTTGCTCTTCTCCATCGCTGTGTTGTCTCCGTGACCCCAGCCAGCAGGACGGCTGGTGTCCTGTCCGGGGCACTTACACAAATTGCGGGTGATTGATGAAAAATAACAATTCTCACAAGCAGCCTGGCCTCCGCCTTCCCCTCCTCCCGGCTCCACCGGGCTGCGGCGGCCCCGCGCCCCGGGGAGCGCTCCCCCCCGACGGGGCGCTCAAGGGGCTCCAGGCGAAGGGGTTTTTCGTCGGGCCCCCCATTCCCGGCACTGACGCCACGGCAAGAAGACACCCCCAGGCCTTTAGGGAGGGCGGCCCAGCTGCTCGCACCTTCCCAAGTGGGAGTACCCGAGCTGGGGTGACAACAGGCCGTATCGTGGAGGGAGTGGGACAGTGCCACAGGGCTGGGGTCCACGATGTTTCCCCGGGAGAAGAACAGAGCTGAGGACGTCAGAGACTCCCAGATCGAAGCCGCAGGTGCGGAGTGGGGAGCTTCCTCCGACCCGAAGGGTACGGGGTCCCCGGGGGACTCGGTGGCCCTCTCCGGTCCCGGGGTGTTGCCCCCCGGGCCAACCTGGCCCTCCCGCCGGAGCTGGGCCGTGGGGCAGGCGGGGGCGGCCTCAGCAGTTTCCTCGGCCCCTTTCCTCCTCTCCACCTGGAGAGGAAAAGAACCCCACGTGTGACACAACTGTCCTCGTTTGTTCTCACCCACTCGCGTCCAGGACAGGCGGGGTTAGAATTCCCTTACTCCCGGGAGATCCCGGGAAAACGACTCTGCCCCTCCCGGGTGCTCCGGTGCCCGTTGGAGGGGACGGGGAGGGGCCGCCGGGTACCGGGGCCCGCCTGATGCCCTTTTATCGACAACCGCCGAGATTGATGCTCGACCCGACAGCAGCCTCGGCACCGCCACCCTCCTTCCTCCCTCCTCTTCCTCCCGCTGCGCGGCCGCGGAGCTGCGCACCTTTCCGTGCGCAGGGAACCCCGCGGAGCCCCGCCAGCGCGGCAGCTCCCGGGCAGCCCCCCCTCCCAGCTCCCCCTGCCCTCAGACTGTTTAGATTTCTTTCCAGCTTTAAAGAAAATATTTCCAGTAATCCACATTTCTGGAAAATAACAACAGGCGGGGAGACGCAGACACAAACGCCGCTGAAGTTTATTCAGAGTTTGAACAATTTATAAACACATTTCCCAGCCTGTTTGTCAGGGCGGGCGGCGAGTGACCCCGGCCCGGCCGGGGGGGTCACAAGCATCCTCCACTTCCCCATTACTCCGCGCTACTTCGAGCCGGGACTCCGCTCAGCCCTCCGCTTAATTGAATTTCAAATTATTGTATTTATTTATTTTTTAAATTACGGAGCGCTCTTCCTGTGCGAGGGTTGAATGATCCGTCTCCAGCCCCGCGCCTCGGGGGCTGCCCGGCTCCCCACTTCGGGGCGCGGCGCCGAGCCCGCTGCCTTAAAAGGAGACGGGAGCCCCAGCCCGGGCCGTACCAGAGCGGGGGGACCCGCCTGGAACCCGCGCTGGCACCGAGGATGGGGATGGGTACGGGCATGGGGATGGAGGGCCGCGGTGGGGGATCATGTAAATCCCTCTGTTTAAAAAACTTCCATTTGAGAAAGTGTGTCACATCCCGGCGCGGGCGCGTAATCCCCGGGCTAATGGCATTATCGCCGCCTCATCGCCGTCATGGGATGGGGCTGGGGGCGAGCACACCCCGCCCGCCGCCACGCGTGACTGCGGCTCGGTTCCGCGGGGAAACGGAGCGGCGGATCCCCCCGCTCCGTCGGGGTGCTCCATGTCGGGACCCCGGCGTCGGTGTCGACCCCTCTCCCGCGTCCCTCGGTTCCCCCTCGGAGGCTGTATCGGTGTCTCCAGATCATCGGGGTCCCGTTGTCCGCCCGGGTCCCCCGACTGAAGCCCTTTTCGGAAGGGGTAAGCCCGGGCTGCGCTCCGCGGCCGACTCGTCTTTAAACCAAAATGCTTCAGCAAACGGCGTTATTTGAGAAAAGGATGCTGTTGGGCCTCTCGCCCGCTTCCTCTGTGGGATTAACAGCGAGGATTCGGGCTCGTCCCGCTGCACAGTGCCCGGAGCAGCTGGGACGAGGCCACCCGACTCCCGCAGCCCCCGACGTCCCGGGAAAAATGTGGGAAAAGCGACAGAAACGGCGGTTCTGACAGAGGAGCGGCGGGACCGGGAATGAAAGGAATAAAACATGAAGGGCTCTGTGCTGGAGGCAGGCGGGGTTGCTGGCCCCCCAAAATCCCCTTCTGGGTAGAGCCTCTGCCTGTACAGGGACAGTAAAATCCCCGAGGACAGGGGATGTCCCAGGCTGGATCCTCACCCAGAGTTTCTCTCCCTCATTGGTTTTATTTTTCGAATTGTGCCTGGTGGATGCAGTCCCCACCAGTTGCCCCTGCCATGGGGAAAGGTGCAGGGCAGCCCCCATGTTCATGAGAGTCACTCAGCTATCCTGGTTCCCAGTCCCCCTGCATCCACAGAACCCCTTTTCTCTCTGTTTGGGGCCAGGAGTTTGGCAGCAGTTCCAGGATCAAAGGAGGGGTGAATGAACCAGCTTTGGGTGGGCAGCGCTGATAGGGTCTCACATCTTGGCCTGTCTTCTTCAGACGGGATCTGGGAACATGTCTGGAATCGCATCTAAAGCAGGATCTGACGCTGCTGTTCCCAAGTCATGTGAGTTGTGGTTTTGGTCTACGTTTGACTTTTAGGATTTCAGAAAACCACCATCCTGTGTTTGTAGGAGAGAGCATTTCACTGCTGAGAGAATTAAAACAGTCAGAATAAATCAGGTGCTGGTCCTGGGCAGGGATAACACTTTCCATTGCACCTGTCCCTTTGCTGTGTATTCCACCAGGAACAAGTTTGATGTACACCAGCACTGTGTGGAAGGGCCAACTCTCATCATCTTTATTCACATTTCCTCCAAAATCCAGCGCTCCTTTGAGCCCTTTTCTGCCAGAGGCCACGGAGAGGTGGAGCAGGGCTCTGAAGGTAGAACAGTCTCTTCCCATCTTTCAGTTCTTAAAACCAGTCTGCAAACTCAAACTGCCGTGGGACCATCGCAGCCCTGGACCCAGCCCCGTTCCTGGGCACCTCTGCATCGCACTGAACTTTCTCATTGCCCAGATTTTTCCTCCTTTCTCTGTATGCCCTGGGCTCTTGTGCTGATTGTCCTAGGGGTTTGGGGGTCTTGGCTTGGGCAGACAGTGAGCACGCTGAGACCTGCCATCCTCAAACCTCTCTTCTCCCAGCTCCTCGCCTGCATGAGCTCTGCAGTGCCGGCAGATTGCTCTCCAGGCCTGTTTTCCATGGATACCTCAACGGTGGCAGCACCAAATAACAAGTAAATAACAGCCCCCGACGCCGGGCTGCCGACACAAAGCAAGCAATTGCCCTTCACGCAGGTCACTAATCTCTTGACACATGGTCTTTGAGACCTGGGCCACGGGGAGGGAGGCTGAAAGGAAGAAAAGATAGTGGGGACAATGGCAGGGCCGCCGGCTGGCTAATAACCCTTCTTCCAGCTTTGTCTGGGTACACTCAGCGCGACGCTGGGATCAATTCATCTCCGCAGAGGAAAACACACTCCTGCCCCCGCCGTGGTGCCCATGAGGGTCCCGACTCGCCGGGCTAAGTGCAAAGCTCGAGATGCTGCAGGTATTAATAGCCCCCATTTTGTAGCCAGCAGTAATTCCCTCCTGTGTTTTCCCCTCCACGCTGAAAACAAACCCTTCACTTGATCCGTTTGTCCTCTCCAGTTGCCATCTGTCTTCCATCCTTCAAATCTCACCTTAAAAACAGTGCCTCTTGAGCAAATCCTCCCCGCCGTCCCCGCGTGCCGTCTCGCCCGGCGCTGGCCTGACACTACAAGCGCTCATTGAAGTGAAGGGGATTTGAGAGCGCACAGGACACGGCGGGATTAAGGCCACAGATTGTGCTCCCCGGGCCACACTGTGCCGGCGCAGCAAAGCCCGGCCTTGCGGCTCTGCCTGCCTGGGGCTCTGCTCCCTCCCCTCGGCTGCTCCTCCACACCGGGGACGTGGCCAGTGCGTGGGCGTCCCCATCGCTCTGCCCTTCAGGTGCTGGTGGGATGGAGGGAACCACCTGAGCTGACCTCCCTGGGGCCTCTCCAGGTCCCTTCCTCTGCAGGAGAGGTCACGCCCCGTGCCTTGGAGATGAGGCACAGGGGACTTCACGTGGGGGGACTGCTGTTTGCACAGATGTGGCAGGTGCTGTCTCACCTCCTGGCACCCCATCCCATCCTGTCCCGTCCCATCTTGTCCCGCACCACCCAGGGGCAGCATCTGTGGGGCGGCCCCGGCCAAGCCGTGAATCACACACACATCAAAGCAGCGGCAGCGCCGGCGCTCGCAGCCCCGGCAGCCGCTCAGAGCGGACAGTGCCCGTGCAGATGTTCAGCAGCAGCTTTTCTCAATTACAGAGAGCAGCAGAATTCACCAGAAAGCCCAGGGAAGGGAAGGGGAAGAGTGCTGGCCAGTGGAGGGGCCGCAGCAGAGCCCACACATCCCTTGCAGCTCCACAGGATGGGTCATTCCAGCACATCATCCCCTCCATTTTAGCACCAGTATTACATTGCAATACCCCTCGTTCCTCTCCAGCCCTCGTTCAGGTGGGGGGGTCTCCTGCTCCCATCAAAATCTTTTTCTTCTTTAGGAAACCCCCCACCTTGCTGGGCTTCACAGGCATAGAGGAGAGATCAGACGTGACCGTATCTGAACCAAACATTTGGAGCCAGTGAGATTCCTTATGGAAAAAAACCCCACAGGATATCAAAGCCAACATTGTGACCTACAGCAGTGTGACACTTGGTGTTTTTCGGCAGAGCCTTTGGCAAGGATAGTCCTGACCCTGCCCAGCTTCTACAGACACTGTGGACTACCAGGAGTCTCATGGTCCAGCCAGTCACCCGGGCAGGACAATGGCATCACTCCCACATGACAGCTGGACTTTCCCCTTTCAACAGCAAAAAGAGCAAAATTCAGTGTACCTTGGGAGGTGGCTGCAACACAGACCCCCTTGCGTGGGAGGAGAGGCAGCGGGACGTGTCCATCCCCCACACAGAGGGAGCTGGGCAGGGGTGTGAGTGGGGTGGGAGGCAGGTTATGGGGCTGGCTCTTCCCCCCCAGCTGCAGGTGCTGTCTCTGGTTTTCTGCTTGAATGAAGCCGCTGGTCTGAACGTGGCTCATAACCTCCAGCCCACAGCAGACCCTTGCCAAAGTCCTCTCCCCAGGCTGTTCAGAAGTGAAGGCTCTCGCCCGTCGTTTCCACCTGGATTGTCAGGTACGGCTCGTCCCAGGGGCTTGGTGACAGGCTGTGGTGCTGAGCCACAGGGTCCTCCCCCCTAGGGGATGCAGAGACACCGTGTTTCCTCCAAAACACACCCGGGGGCTCCCTGTCCCCCTGCTCCTGAGGTGTATTTAAGTGAAAATACAATGGGTTCTTTCCCCCGTCCTGCTTCCCACAGCCCCATGAGCCGGCGCTTCTCACCTCCCCAGAGAAGGGGCGGGGTGGGAGTGGGGTCAGTGCCCAGCTGGCACCGGGCTGCCACACGGGCAAGAGCGCCCACCTTTTATTAATGTCCCGTAATAATATTGTAAATACTCACTGGGCAGTAATTACATCCTATAAAAGAAGCAGCAGTCTGTGGTTTGAGCCAGGACCGGTTCACGACACTCGTTTTAAAGAGACGTTTCATGTCTCGTTTATAGATTAGATTTTAACCTGACAACCTTTTAACATTGTATTAAATTAGAAATTAACTTCGTATGACTGCTCACCGTGTAATTGACCCAGTGATAGGCTGAGTGCTAGAGAATATTTCAGATACCTTTCAGACAGCGAAGTTCCCAAGAAAATTCAGAGCCTCCTGCTTGATCCAGACCAGCGCTTTGCTATTAATTAGTATTTATGATCAGGTGGCAGGAATGTTTCCCGAGGAGGGAGGGTTGCCAGGGAGCAGCATCCCTGCTGCACCGTGCCCATCCCCAGGGATGTGATGGAGGGAAGGAGACAGGACAGGGAAGGCTGCAAGCCCCTGACCCTGCCGTCAGTATTTTAGTGTAATTTCCTGCAGCAGAAATTCCCAAGAAAGGCAAAAATTCTGCCTGGGAACTGATTGACAGATGCACAGCCACAGATTACATGTGAGCCCAGGGAGGGATAGGGCGGCAACTGATGGGACAGTGTCAATGCCCAGGCACAGCCAGGAATGGCCAAGTGTCCCAAAGGCTGGGGGCACATGGGGCACATCCCCAGGGCTGATCCTGTGGTGGGAAACACCAGTTCCAGCCCTGCCCCTGCTCATGGGCAGAGCTGGAGGAACGAGGGACAGGGAGGCAGTGGCCCTGCCACATCCCTGGTCCAGCTCCAGCGTGACTTGTGTCCCACTGTGTCCTGCCCTTTGCTTTCACCTGGGTAAAGGCATTTTCTGGTATAATTGAAACCTGCCCCCAGCACGTGCAGGAGGCAGGAACAAACCCAGTGACATCAGTCAGAGGAGGTTTCACCTTGTTGGGTTGGGAGGACCCTTCAATATGAGCCCCAGTTTACACCTGTATTCAATGAATGTTATGGAACAGCCATATTCAATACATTTAATATCAATTCTCATTTTTAATTTTAATTTAATCTCATTACATGAGCTCGAACAGCCCCTGTGCCCCAGTTCAGTGGGGTGGTGGCAGGGCTGGATGCTCTGCCCGCCTGTGCCATGGCGGGGACAGGTGAGTGGCACAGCTGAAGCTTCTTGTCTCTTCCTAATTCTGTTCTCACCAGCTCTGCTCCTACACGTGGGGAGCCACGAGCTGGAGAGGCGCTCCTGCAGTCATTGGGACAGGCGCTGCCTCCACTGCCACATGCTTGTCCCGGTGCCTTTTCCATCTGTGAGACAGGCCAAGCAGTGGATTCAATTATTTTTTTCCTAGCACATAAGCCACCAACCATTTATTGCATTAAAAACCCCCTTGTCTCCGCAACTTTTGTTCCCATTTTATCCAATTAAAATTCAGGATAAGAAAAAAAGTTTAGTTTTCTCTTTTTTTCTTTTTTTTTTTTTTTCAATCACAAAGACCCGATCTCAGCCCCATTGACTCGCTAATTGTAAGCACTCAAACGGTGGGGTTTAAAGTTACACTTAGCAGCTGTGAAACATTAGGGTGAAGTGATTACAACCTACTGGAGGATACCGAACATTTTTACAATATCTCAGGAGCATAAGAGAAAGACAACAGGAAATGGTGCAAACTTTCCTACCCTGCACAGCAACAAGCCCAGAGCGAAGGAGAGAGAAAATAAATGTAGAGACGTGGCGCAGACGTGGTTTGGATCCTCAAAGAACCACTAAGGAAGCCCCGGGAAGAGCACCATGGATTTACCCCCTTTGCCTGGGCTGTCAGGAGAGGGAGCAGCATCCAGGGATTTCACAGCTGCAGTTTGCAGCAAAACTGCTTGGGCTTTCTGGTGAGGAAGGAGGACAGAGATCTTGGCAAAATTTTGCCCTCAGTCAGTCCTTTGCCTGTGCCTTTTCCCAGCCTTGTTGCCAGCAAACATGGTTCTGGGGCTGGGGAAAGCAGCGCAGGGCAGGACAATGAGGGTCTGTCCCCTCGAGGGACCGGTGGCAGGACGAGGTTTGTCTGGGCAGAGCCCCACGTTCCATCTGGGCTCTTCAGGGCTCAGCATCACCAGCAAAGCAACCCAAGCCCGAGTCCCATTTGCTCTGGAAAGCACTGGGAGACACCAACTCTGCTGGTTATACCCAGTCCCTGCACTGGTTTGGAGATTTGATTTCATGTGAGCTCCAAGCTGTCACATGTGGAGAACCTTTGACTTCCCACTTCTTTTCAAACAGCCAAACATCCCCCTCCCATGATTTAAGCCCACTACACGCGTGTGTTTATTACAGAAAGCAGGGCAGGATAAGAAAGCAATATTTCACGTTAATTCATGAAATCTGAACTCAACTTTTAATAGAAGAGCCCCACTTTATGCTCAGAGTGATATACAGTCCACCCTGCTTTAAATGAGACGTTTTGCCTTTTGAACTCAGCAGGAGCCTGCTGCTTACTACTACTGGAAACAGTTTAAAAACCTGCCAGTCCCTGTGTCTTACGGGCTCTTTGGTTTATATCATGGCACAACATTCTTGCTGGGCTGCCTGTGACCGCCTGCCAGACCCAGGGCTTGAAAACCTGGCAATTCAGAAACTCACCTGGAGAATTTCCACAGCAATGGGAGCCACTTGTCCATGAGCGAAATCCATGAGCTTCTGGTTATTTTAAGTGGGGTTTGGATCGATTCTGTTGACCGAAAACCTGGCTGTGATAAAAGTCAGGAGCAAGCACCCCTCAGGAACAGCTTCTACACATCATCAAGAAACAAAAATATTCCCTCCTGGTACCTGAAAAAGAGTTATCTTATGGCTGCTGAAGTTACAGAGGAGGAAAAATGGTGTGGCACAAAAGTATGTGGCACCCCCTTGAAAGGGGGTGTAGGCTAAAGGCAGGGCCGGGGGGGGAGCAGTTGTGTGCTGTGAGTGAGGAACAAGGTGCAGGGGTGTATTGAACCAGACCCCACAGAGTTATTGAGGAATCAGAGCTATCAATGAATCAAACCTTACAGAGTTATTGATGTATCAGACGCTACAGAGTTGCTGTGGAATCAGACCTTACGGGATTATCATTAAATCAGAGACCCTATAGAGTTATCATTAAATCAGACTCTACAAGAGTTATTGATGAATCAGACACTACAGAGTTAGTTCTATCAGACCTTATTAGAGTTATCAATGAATCAGGCACAACACAGCCATCGTTGCAACACACTCAGTTTTCTCTGGCTCACAGAAGAGCTGGAACTTGGTGGTTATTCTGCTGGGTCATCTGTGAAAGTATCAAATTAAAGTTAAATTAACTGCCTCATAGCAATGCTGCCTTTTTTTTTTTTTTTTTTAAAGCTCTAGGCTTTCTTAACAGTTTGGCTACAGGGCTATCAACAGCAGGGAATTTAGGACATTCTTTTCAATGAACCAGACTGAAAATATTTTGGTACAGCCCCAGTTTGTAGGGTTTTTTTGAATCATCCCCCCCCTTTAAACAAAACATCCTGATTCAAAGGAGCTTCTTGCAGACTGGGAATTTCCACATGGCCATATTGCAGCACTTATAAAAAGTGATTTAATGCCTGCCAACAACAAATACATTTGCAATGACACCACTCTGCGTTATGTGCTATCCTACTTTGTGCGCTCAGTAAGAACCAGCCAAGCTGTCCCAGGCAGGAGGGAGAAGAGTCTCCTTCCTTCCTCTGCAAGAACTTTGTCCCTTACCCCTGCTCCTTGGAAAGCCTGAAAGGAAACAAGCCTCACGGTGACAACACAATCCCTTCTGTATGTGTTAATCTGGATTTTGTTTGAACTTTTGGAGTTGACCTTGGCTTGAACTGTGTTAAAAAACCCTGACTGGTGTGGACTGACTTGACCCTGCGGTCCCATTTGTGCCAGCCCTGCCCTCAGCCCCTTCTTCAAGCCATTATTTTACAGACAAAAAGGAACATAGCATTACAGCACATATAGCCAGTGGAGCTGCCAGTACTTACTGACAGGCAAACTCTCCTCTGATTTCATCCCAAGGAAGTTGCTTTTGGTTTCTTTATTTTTGCTTGAGAAATGACTGACTGAAAACCAAGCAAGAAACTGAAATTATTGCTGTAAACTCTCTGGTTTTATTAGCGGTTTCCAGGCCTGAAGAAAACAAAACCTTCTGAGTGGCTGTGTTAACAGTTAAAAACAAAACAAAAAACCCAAGTCCAAGACTGAACCGGGTATTTGGTGTCTGGGGATGGAGTAGGAAGAGGGTGGTCGGTTCTGCATCCCTTGGTGTGGTTGGTTCAAGCTGTAAGAGTGCAAGAAGATTTGTGGGTTTAGATAGTTTCCTCTCCTTACCATGACTCAAAGGGCTTCTATGAAAAACAAGCAGTGGGAAGGAAATTTCATAGGCTGACAGTCCCATCTCACTGTGCTTCTCGACACAAGTTGGCTGAGATGGAGGAATTCGTGTGGTTATGATGTGTGAGCCCAGGACTGTTTTATCAGCAGAGTGATGTGGTGCTGGTTTGACTGTGCACGTTCAGCAGGATACAGGGGCTCGGCTGCTCCTCAGTTCTGCACAGCTTCTGACACCTGATCCCAGAACAGGATGGATGGAGGTGGCTGCTTCCAGCACCTGGTCCTTGTCCCACAGGAAAGACTGGGAAGAAGGAGCAGGACCCCAACCAAGGCAAGGAGCTGGAGCTGGGCTCAGACATCCCAAGAGATGGGTGTTGGTTTTCAGAGGTGCCAAGGCACCACCTAAATATCTTGTTTTTAAAAGCCCAGTCCTTGCATACAGGGACGAGGAAGTGGGGAGGCAAAACCAAGCTAGATTGGCTGCCTAAAAACCACTGATGGCTTTAATTAAAGCCCTCAGGTTAGTAAATGCACACAGAGTTGGTCTAGCGAGATACACAAAGCCCACAGTCAGCCCAGTAACACTCCATGAACATTGCCATTTAAGCAGTTTCTTGTTTAACTTAGATTTATTCAATGACACATGCATTTCTGGACAGATATCTGAGATCCAATGAACAATTTTTATAACCAAATATGATAAATTTGTGACTGCAAGTTAGTCAATTAAGTACATTTCTAAAATACATGACTAGAAGAAAACCGGAGCAAAAGAGAGAATTCTTCCAAAGAACAAAAAGAAACATTTCCATTTGTAATACTCCTGGCATTGATGAGTATCAGAGGGGAAGAAGGGCAGCAAAGAGATGCAACGAGGGAGGAGTAACATCATCAACCCTGTCCACAGAAAGTCCTCCAGTTTCCAGTCTCTCCAGTTCATCCATTGATGCTCGACGCTTCCACCAACGGCGAGGGCTCCTTTGAGTTACGGAGATTCACCTCTCAACACGACAAAAAGCAGAGAACGGCTGTGAAACCACGTGCCTGACCCAAAATGGCTTAGAAGTGTTTGCACCCAACCTCTTCCTGAAGACAGCGAGCAAAGCAGCCGTGGGGCTATGAGGACTGAAGACGGAGCCTCTTCATATTGCACAGGGACACAGAGTCAGGATTTCGTTGAGTTTGCCTCAGGAAGGTTTCGGAGTCGTCGATATCCATCAGGGTAACGAGAACCATCCGGCAGGTGACGGACACGGCGGGACTGTTACCCCGTCTGGGTCTCTCCTGGGATGTTGGGCTAATTTAGGGGAATCCCGTGGGGAACAGGCTGAGGGGCTGGTTCTCGTTAGTGGGGAGGGGGGAGCGGTAGCCGTCGAAGTTGCGCGGGATGCTGCCGCTGGTGGAGCCCGAGCTGTTACTCAGCGTCTCTATGCTTCCCTCGCGCTGAAGCTCTGCAAGGGAAGAGACAGCAGGTCCTGGTTAGTGTTTGGGACAGACCCAGGGTGCTGTTAGACAGATGGTTCACTGACAGATCTCTTTGCTGCTGCATTGCTCTGGCATTTGCTCACCATCCTTCTCTTCCGGGGTGGTTTGGGAATCACTCCCAGGGATGGAAGCTCCTGCTTCTGCTTCTGGGCTGGGCTCATGGCTCAGCTGAGCCTAAGAGGAGCTGGGGGAGGCATTCCCTGCTGCCCAGCAGGGCAGTCCCTTCCCTGGGGTTGAGGCTGCTGACTCATGATATGTCAGGAATTGATAGTGGGGATGCTCATGGCTGACCTGAGCAGGGTACAAGTGGGGGATTATGGAACATCTTCTCTCCAAGGAATGTGGGAAGGGGGACTGGCAGCAGCACTGCTTACTGTTGGCATATACCAGAGTGCATAACCACTGCCATTCTCCACCTTGGGAACACCAGGAGCTTCCCACAACCCTTTATCCTGCCCAAAAGGACGTAACTTTGCATTTTCAAGTCAAAGAGAAAATATCCCCTTTCCTGAGCTGTGCCTCAAAAGAGAAAGCAGCTTGGCCTTGGCTCTCCCTCTTCTGCTCTCACACATGCAGACATCTCCCCTCTCTGACCATCCAGAACCTTTCCTGCTCCCTAATCTGGAAACGGGAGGATTTCTGGGTGTGCAGAGCATCGTTTCCAGCCGTGGCCTCTCCGTGAGCCCTGTGAGCCCTGGTGGCTGCGTGCGGCAGCACGGGCAGTGCCCCCCTGGCAGCACCCAGCGGTGGCAGGCAGGGGGAGATTGCACAGAGCCCACATGCACCACAGGAATCCTCTCCCAGACACGCCGTGGCAGGGGACAAGAGCTTCAAATTCCTCTGCTGCCAAGGGGGAAAGAGCACCTAGAAGGGCTACAAGAGAGCTGGAGAGGGACTTCTGACAAGGGCATGGGGTAACAGGACAAGGAGGAATGGCTTTAAATTGAAAGAGAGTATGTTTAGATTGGATATACAGAAGGAATCCTTTCCTGGGAGGGTTGGGAGGCCCTGGCACAGGGTACCCAGAGAAGCTGTGGCTGCCCCATCCCTGGCAGTGTCCAAGGCCAGACTGGATGGGGCTTGACCAACCTGGGCTAGTGGAAGGTGTCCCTGCCCATGGCAGGGGGTGGAACGGTCTTGAAGGCCCCTTCCAATGCTATCCATCTTATGGTTCTATATAAGGCACAGGGGTGAACTGCTGGAGGAGACAGGCACCCTTCCCCGCCCCTGCAGCTGGAATTTTGCTTGGCTGGGGTGGGAAGGAGCCACAGGAGCTGAAGGAGCAGTGCCCTCTTTGCTCTCTGCAAAATATTGCTGCATCTCCACAGCTCCCACTGCCTCAGTCGGGATATTTAACCTCCTGTAAACACTTCAACACTCCTTTTGCTGCAGTGGGACCATGTGGTAAGGACAGACCTATAAACAAAGTGCACGACAAAGCAAAAAGTCAGCTCTTCCCTAAACCACAAAGCATCCCACCCTCCCAGCCCAGCACCCCCGGGCACTGCCCTGCTCCCCTCACCACCTGGGCACCGTGGGCCTGGCAGCCCCAGCAGTGAGGGCTGTGGGATCTAATCCCTCCCCCTGGAGGCAACCTGCAATGGAGCCAATCTGCCCGGGGTACAAGGAACACAGACCAGCAGGATGCTGGTCATGCTCGGCCGTGGTCACCACCACATCTTGCCAGGATTTGGGGAAGGAATGTCCACGTCTGAACCTCTTCATTTTCCTCACATCCTTACTCTCCCATGAGCTCAGGAAGTAAAAACAGTAATTTAAATCAGAACTGAGTGGCGTATCCCACACTAATGCTGTGCTTATCCTGTCTGATTTGGGGCTTTTATCTCCCTCGGCACACAGCTGGCTTTGCTTAAACGTCCCACGTCAGGGCTGGGGGCGCTGGGCTCCCCCAAACACCGGCGCGGCTCCTCGCGGGGTGACTCCGCTCTCTTTTCAAGCTATAATTGATTTCCTGGCAAATGTGTTTCCAGTAACCGTGGCTAAAACAGGCGGAGGGACAGAGCGAGGAGCATGTGTTTCCCTGGGGCTCCTCCTGCCTGTCCCTGCCCACGCCGAGCCCTGCCCGTCGGTGCCTCGTGCGTGCCCTGCTGGGATGGGATTGAGGGCAATTTGGCCTTTTCTGGGGTCTGCGGGATTTCTGCGGCTGGCAGCGCTTGTCACCTCTGCGGGGGCCTGCCAGGGGGTGGCACTGCAGAGACTGATGCCAGCCTGGGAAAACGCCTGGATCAAAAATCAGGGAGACAGAGCCCGTGGGCGCGGGGTCTGGATGGGGTCGCGTCCCGGCTGCGTCCCACAGCTCCGAGCGTGGCCACTCTGAGCTCCCCTTGCTGCTGCCAGGCTGGAAAACCGGACAATTCGCGGCAGGGAGGGGCAAAACACAGGGTATGGAAGGTGCAGAGGCTCAGGAGGAGCTGGAGGGGATGACTTCCAGCCCTCCAGCCCCCTCGGGGTTCAGAGGGGGTCAGGTTAAACCCGCCGAGCTCCCACATCCGAGTTGCCGTCCCAAGCGCTGCGGATGGAACAGGCACGCGTTCCCCGTGGAACCCGAGTCCGGGCGCTCTCAAACAGCCCGACACTGCGGGCTCTGGAACTAATTACCCGGTGAGGCAGACGGGCAGTGTATTTTGATACCCAAGGAAGCCCTGTACGACTGCCGAGTGCTGCCGCAGAGACACCACCGTGCTCAGGAAATTGGGCTCTTGCCCTCACCCTCGCCCGCCGCTCGAGCACGGCTGGGTCACGCCACGGGGGCAATTAGCCTTTACATGGTCACCAGGGACTACCTGCCTGCACATCTGACCCCCTGCACCACCGCCAGCACATGTGCCTACCCTGCCCCGAATTACTCTGTGTCAGGATTAAAAAATAAAATCAAAATAATCTCAATGCATAGTATTACTCTTTCCCCCAGCCTTTCCAGCAGACCAGGGCATGGGTGAGGAACATCCCGTGGGAAGCTGGGACAAGACTGGGGACATGGAGACATGGGGACAACCTTCCTGTTACAGAGTTAAAACTGGAGGATGATTTCTGATAGACCCAGTGCCTGGACAGACAGAATGGCAAAAGAGCCACCACGGCATGGTGGGGCTGTGGGTACCCTGAGATGCCAGTCCCTACACACAGCAGTGCTGGCAGCACTGCCCTCCCACCACCCCAGGATGGAACAGCCAAACCTCGTGGCACAGCTGAAAGGAGCTGAAATACTTCCCAGACCGAAGCGAGACCTGTCACATAAGCATCCAGTGCTCCTCTGTGCTGGGAACACACTTGCTGAAAAACACAGAGCAGAAGGAAACCCAAGGATCCCCTTCATGGAAAGAGGGGGCTGAGTGGCAGCAGAGCCCAGGGCAGCAGGATCAGGGCTCAGCACAGTGCCAGCAGAGCAGGACACGACTGCCCAGCAAGTGATTTCGTTTGCTTTGGTGGAGTTACGCCAGGAATGGACTTGGCCCCAGCATGTCTGAGGGTTATTGTATCTGCATTCCCCCATGCATATACTGTCGAGATGTATTAACTTCCTTAAATGTACCAGTAAAACAACCTCTTATGATACACTTTAATGAACTTGTACAGTAGCCAACAAATTGTGCATCATATAAAACCCATTCGGCCTTATAGACTCTCTGGCTATTTTGTAATAACTGCAATTTGCTTCTGCTGAAGCAAGATAACCAGGGTTGAGAAGTCAGGCTTTGCAGAAACCTAAATATTTGATTTGGGGGGGGAGTGGGTGGGAGAAGGAAGAAAGGGGCCTCTGGGAGCTATTTATGGGGTCAAAATAACATGAGACCTGCTCTTCTCGTAGCATTTCCACCATCAAGGAAATGAAATACTGTGAGAAGACCAGCACTTGCATTATTTTGGCCCCATAAATGGCTCCCTGAGGCTTTCAGAAGCCCGTGAAAAACAAACACAAATACAAATAAATGCTAATACTGGAAACGTAAATACTAAAACCTGCCCATGTCCCCGGAGGAAACGACTCACAAAGTCCTGACTGCTCTGAAAAAAAAAAAAAAAAGGGAAAAAAAAGACGAAGGAGCTGGAACATCTGCTGAAGCCATGAGGAGAAAGTCACTTCAGGGGAGCTGGGAACAGCCCCGCCTGCGCTTTTGACAGTAACAGTAATGGGCACTGTTGGCATCACCCGGGGTCCCAGAGCAAGGCGGATTTTCAGGGCACACGCGCTTCCCACCGTGGCAGCGGCGGCAGCAGAACCGCTGCTGTGGGCAGGGAGGGTGGCACAGCGAGTGGCCAGCCGGGGTCCCCAGCCCACCCTGGGGACACCCACCACGCTGCGGGGCTGTGGGAACACTCCGCGGGCCGTGGAAGGAGCCGCGGGCAGATGCCGGCGTGCCCTGCTTGGCATCGCTGCCCGCGGGTGCGCCCGCAGCCCGGCACCGGCACTGCCCTCCGGCGGGGCACGGGGTGCTCCCTGGTACACGGAAAATGAAACCTCCCAGGAAAGGCTCCTTCGTGCTCATCCTCCCGACGGCCAGGCTGTCCTGTCCTGGCCCTTGTTGTTCTGGCCCGGCTCCCGGTTGCTCTGTGCTCCCTGAGCTGGCTGCCAAGGTGGAGGGGAGGAGGAAGAGGAGGAGGAGGAGGAGCTGCTCTGGGGACAGCCCGGGGTCTGCAGGTCAGGGAGAGCAGTGCCATCCCCTTTGCTGCGAGGTGGCTGCACCCTCGATTCCAGAAAGCTCCAGGGACTGTCAAAGGACCCCAACAAATGCAGAAAGGTACAAAGCCCTGCCAAGCTTAAATGTGAAACCATTTTATGGGGTGCATTAATTTGATGCCTGTGGAAAATCTATATAGCCCTCTTTTGCCCGGAACAATCATAAATTATGCTGCCTTTCTCATCCCTGCTCTCCTGTAGTGGTCCTCTCGAAGCCCTGGTATCTCCTTTATGCCTACTCAAAAATCTCCTCTCCAGTGCATTATTTCTTCTAATGGTTTTTCCCCTTTCTCCCTGTTCGCTTTCCCCTGTTAAGCACAGTTTCAAAATATCCTCCCAAATCATTTGCTGGAAGAGCTGACCCGTTCCTCTTACCTACGGAGGGGCTACTCAGGCTCCGGCGGAGCCGTGGCCGGGATAACTGATACAATGACAGCAGCCTGATGTGTCAGGGCAGCGGGGAAGCGGCAGCAACTCTGAATGCAAGAATTATTCTTCATCATCTCAAACTGTCACAACGCATTACCCTCAAAGCCGCAGCTCGCTGAAGGAGTGACCCTGCACTGAATGGGAGAGTGCTCGGGGAAAGAACTAATTGTAGCCTCTTTTCACACGTCAGTCACTTTTCACAGCACCAAGCCTTTCAAGCTCAACTAATGTCAAGTTCCCTTTTCCTTTTGCTGGGCTGAGTATTTCTGATTTTTAAGGATGGCATTTTTAAAGGAACAAGGTCTCTGGTGAGGGATGAGGCCAGGGAGGGGAGGGAAGGAAGCGTCGGAGTGAGCACGCATCACAAAGTCCATCAGACGCCCGAAGACTCGTTAGGAATTAGACAATTAACAAGTAGGAATGCAGGAAGTGGGGTAATGGCCAGCAGAGCTCGAATCTCCTCGATTTCATTTCTGTCATTCATGGCAATTGTTTTGGGGAACTTCTCGGGCTCTGCCGTGCGCTGAGGGGCCGCAAGCGCCGGCATGGACTCAGCCCCTTCCCGAAACTGGGATCCGAGACAGGCATTCGCCTGGGGTGGGGGCCAGAAACAAGGGGCTGCTCACGACACCCACCTCTCCCCAGCCACGAGCACTTTGCAATAAACAGCTAAAAGGCCAAAACTCCAGCCTCATTTTAAAATGAAAGCCAATTGCCTTCCCTTGGAGGAGAAGAGAGGAGATTCCCTGCAGACAGAGCTCTGGGAACGACAGCCTGGCCCGAGATCTGTTTTTTTTTTACGTAAGGGCCCTTCCTACCTCCTTGTCTTTAGCTGAAATCCTGACATATTCTGCAACAAGGACTATTTTTTCGCCCTTACATTTACACAATGACCATCACGGGGGACTTGCAGAACGGACTGGGGTTTCTGAGTGTTACTTATTAACTGTAATGAATAATAATTATGTAGCTTCTGCCATCTGGATTCTCACTCAAAAGGGTCCTATACAAAGGGAACGCTAAAAGGTAATTTGTATTAACACAATGGAAGTCTTGAGGATCTCTTAAACTGTTTGTAATTTACACAAGGCTCCCCAGTGAATGGCTTAGTTAAACATTTTAATTTTCCTGATTGCTGCTGAAGGGAGCAGGATGTGCTCCCCAGGAGGAGCTCACACCATCCTGGACGCCAACACGCACTCCTACATGGAAAATCCCTACCTTTCAGTATTTACACAACATCCCAAACTCTGCTGGAGGCTTCTGGCACTATTTCTGCATGAACATCCACCACGAGCAGCACAACTGGTGCCCAGGGGAACCGGTGCTGCTGCCTGGGAAGCTCACGGTGCCGTCCAAAGTGGAGAAGAGCTCAAAGGCGAGGCTGAAAACTGAACCAGGATGCAGAAATACTGGGATGCTTGGAAACTGCATTACTGCTGCTGCAGTTGGAGGTTTTTTCTTGAGTATTATCTGTTTTTTCTTTTCTTTTCTTTTTTTTTTTTTTTTTAGGAAATGCAATTATGCTAACGAGGGAGCTCTAATTATAATCCATCTCCACCACCCTTGGCGGCTGCTCGGAGCGAGGACCTGCAGAACTGGCTCCAGCCCCGCTGGCTCTGGCCCTGGGGAGGGCAGAGGGAGGGCCCCACACCCCTGGGGGAACCTGCACTTTTGGGTATTTGGATAAACAAAAATCGCCAATATTAAATTGCAGTGAAACAAAAGCACCGAGTACTCATTAAAGCTCTTAATTTTCCGAGTTCCTTTTAATTTGAGATGGCTGAAATTTCCGGGCAAGTGTATTTTCCAAAGGCAGTACAGGAAGAAAGTCAGTTCCCAGTTTCATGTTATTACTGTGCCTACAAGTTCATATTATGATGATGATGATGTTTAAAAGCCAGCCAAAGCTGCTCCCTGCCCTAAGCCTTGTGCCAGGTTGCCTGCACTCCAGCACCCAGCACAGGCAGCTGGGAGGACCAACTTCCTGAGATGCTTCTGGGTGGCTGTGATAGACCTGCTGCTAAGAAATGCTTATTTCCCCTTCTTTTTAAACCAGCAGTTTGAGAAAAGAGATTTTAAACTCTGATCAGACGAGGAAATAAGAAAAAAATAATCATTAAAACTACAGCATTCGAACATTGAAAATCAATTCCTGCAACCTGAAAGATGTTGAGATGCCACAAAAGCACCTCCATTAAAGTTGCAAACAGAGCAGACTGGAAACACTGGCTGAACAACTTCTGTGACATCAGGATTCAGTGGCCTATGTAAAATATTAGTTCCTGTCAAACTACCTTGCAATAATTCTGAAGCTGCATCCACACAGAGCTGGTTTATGCCATGCACTTGGAGATGAAACCTGGCATCTTGGAACAGAGGTGGCAGGACCCAGCAAGGGGATGAGGAGGTGCAGGAGGCAGGAGGGAACCAGGGGAACCAAGACTGAGCCTTCTGAACATCTGAGTGCCTCCGAGAGCCTGAATCTCACTTCTAGTGCCTGATCTCACTGCAGAAATGTCAAACAACTTAACACTCACAAAATGGGGAGGACATCTGAACTTACAGAAATGTCTGAGTCTACTTCAGGCACAAAGAGATTGGTGAGACAAAGACAGAACATTTTCATGCATGAACTTCTAAAGAATTTTGTCTGCCAAAAAAAAAAAAAAAAAAAAAGCAAGCACCTTGTTTACCCCTTTAAAAGGAGAATCCTAAAGGCTCCATACGAGTCAAGCCCATGGAGAAAGAGACCCAAGACTTTGGCATCTCACCAGACTTGATTCTGAGCATTTTATGGAAGGTTAAAAGTGCACCTGATAAAGGACTGGCATTTAGAGGGAGAATATTCTTCATGATAGGCACTTTCACAATGACTCCAGTGCTTTTAAAAAATAATCTCTTTTCCTAGAGCTATATGTTTTTGTAAAGAGGTTTAGGATGTTTTCCTACATAAATGGCCCTTCAGAAGGATGAGCTGCCGATTTTAGTCAGAATGTGAAATTTCAAACCCCACAACAGCCAAATGCTTGTAGAAAATGATTTCTGTAGCCCAGCACATCATGCAAGACCTGCACGACACTTCCAGAAGAGTTTCATAAATGAACATGCAACTTTGGTTGTTTGGGTTTAAAGGAATTCTCTCCTGCCCCATCCTGAAGGTTTCACTGCGCTGCTGCTACAAATTCCTGCAAGACATTGCACGTGTAACACGTGCTCTCCCGTGCAAGCCCGTGTTGCACACAGGCTTTTCAATGTATTTAGGCAGAACTATCTTGCATCTTCAGTTACGCAAGCAGCACATCTGTGGATATCAGACCAAAAGCATTTGCAGAGAAAACACTGTATTAAAATTCCTGGGTTTGGTCTCTCATTCCCAGGGCTATGGGAGCGCCTTGGATTGCTCAACACTGACCCCTCTGTCAGCCACGAACTCCACAAAGGAAATTACAAATTCAAAGTAAAATGCATGGTTATGACACCTACCAGCTCCGTGTCCTGCACCCACTGGACTCCTGGGATCTTGCTCAGAGGTTCTGGAGGCGATGATCCTATTCCTGAACCACCAGGATTCTATCCAGAGCAGGTGTGGACCCCACGTGTGGATCTGAGCATCCCTCTCCCCACCAGAGCGGGAGCCACTCGAGCTCTTGGGACGAGGGGTCCTGTCCCCCAGGAGGCTGCAGCAAAGCCCCCACGCAGGAGTTTGATGACCAGGAGCACCTGGGGGGTGCTGGGGGTCCCTCCTCCTCCTTGGGCTTGGCCAAACAGCCCCAGCAAAAAAGCTGAGTAAGGAAAAGCTGCCTGAAGGTCAAACCCACAAACCTGGCGATGACCTCAGGGTCTGGGCAGTGCTCGCCCACACACTGCACGGGGGATTTCAGACCTGACCCTCCAAAGTTCAGTTGCTTTCACATCTAAGATCCAAATTTTTTCCTCTCTGTGATGTTCCCTCAGTCATTTGCCTCCTGAAAAATCCTCAGGTAGGAAGGCAAGGCAACCCAGAGGAGGGCAACTCCTGTGCTCAGCGTATCTCGCATACGTGCACTCTGCGCTCCTGACACAAACGCCTTGCCAAGCTCATTTGAAAAGTATAATATTACAAAGGAAAGTAATTCTGGCACCACTTCTAGTACTTCTGATACAAAGTGGCCTTCTGGGCCAGCCAGAGGCTCTGGGCTGCTGCCCCAGTGCAGAGTGATGCTGAGGAGGAAGCTCGACTGGACTGCAATTTGGGTTTGAATCAAAGCAAAAGTTAAAAGTCTGAGGGGAGCAGATGGTCAGCTGGTCCAAATCAGAAGAATTTTGTTGAAGCTCACGAAATGATGTCACCACAGCCTCAGCCTTGTGTGCTCATCTAAACAGTTCAAGGCTCTCAAGTCGGGAGAGCTCAGGTGGAGAGCAGGACCAGAGCTCTCCTCTTTTCCCCAGAGCTAGTTTAGTGTCACCAAGAAACCCCAAACCCATCCAAATAATCCTAATGCAACTTATTTAGTCTATTCAGTCAATTATTTGGAAGATTATGTTGACAGGGCTGCTTCAAGCAGACCAATTTTCTACACACAGCCCTAATTTTATGAAGCACTCAGAGCTCGCAGTCGTCCCCTTAAAATCATGGCTCTGCCTCGGCTGAGTATTAACCCAGCCTGGAAAAACAACAGGCCAAGCTCATGGGCTCACTCTCTTGCAGGATTGCTTGAGGCTCTTAATACACTCACTCTTATTTATATAGCTCCAAATTCAGATGTTAGACATAAATATGAAAGAGCCTTGATAAAAATGACATCTAAAGCTTAATTTGGCCCTTTGTTAATGGAGCTGTTCAACACAGCAGTTCCCATTTGTGCTCCTGAAACCAGCAGGCAGCTGGAAATAGTAAATTTGATGTTTTTGGTTTTTTAGAAGTCATGTTTTAAAAATTGTTCTGAGTATTGATTCTATTATACTTCATCTTTGTAGTTACACTCCTACAAACGCGTGGATGAGCTGCAGCTGGTGGAGCAGCACGTGGTGGAAGGTAACCCTGTGTGAAATCTGAAAGACCTAATGGCAAACCAAGGCATTCCCCTGGTCACATCCCACTGAGAAGGCAATTTAAAACATCCCAGTCTGGGCAGATCCTGCCCTGCACTTGGGCATCTGGCAGTGCAGTTCACATAACAACCTGCTCCTCATGTCGTGCTCCTCTGCACACTTTTCCCTCACATTTGATGGGGGATCAGCCACGTTTCCAAAAGATGAACCAAAGGGACAACTGGCATAATAAAATAAAAAGAAGGGGTTTTTTTAAGGGTTGGGATAAAAGTAGCCCTGAGTGGAGGCAAAAAAAGCACCCCCAAATCTCAGGTTAGGGATCTGTGCCTGTGCAATTCCCCTGCCTCCGTGGCTGCAGGTGAGGGAGGAATGCTGTGAGGTTAATTTGTCTCTTCATTAAGGCTCCCAAAGGTCACTTCTCCCTGACAAGGTGTCCTCAGAGACCGAGCCCAATGAGAAGAGCTGCTCCATGGGAATGCTGTGCTCTGCCTTAGGGGAAGCCCAGCACAGCACCATTCCCAGCATCCCTGTGCATCCCAGGGCACCAGTTCTGGTCAGGAACTGCCACTGTTCCATCTCACTCATCCCAGCCAGGGCTCTGCTACTCCTGGCTCCCTGCTCCCATGCCATGTCACCAAGCTGGTGCTTGAACAGAGAAAACAGGGTAGGTCCTGGCTGCTGACCGTGCCAGAACCTTCCTGCCTGCAGCCTTCCCAGAAAAGCAACTTTGGAAACAGCCAGAGGAGCGATACTGACCCTTTGTCTTTCACAACACCATCAGCTTTTGGTGTAAACACAGAGTTCATGTGTTGGGCAGTTACTGAGAAAGTCACTGACCAAGGAAATAACAAATAAATACAGAAATAAATAAAAAAAGAAGATGGTACTTCAGCTGGGGGCGGGGGGGTGGTCTCTGGGACAAAGAAAATGGGACAAAAGGTCTCATGTAGAAAAAGGCAGTAAGCACTTATGTCCTGAGCAGCCATGTAATTGGAGGTGCCTTCCTGAAGTGTCCAGAGGTGACACACCACCAGCCACATCAGGCCCTCCCAAATTCAGCACCTTTTCACAACAGTGGCTAGTTGCTTCCAAAATTCATCCCCTTCCCACCTGTTTCTGTCTGCATGGAAAACTGATTGCTTCCTCCCCAGGACAGAGTGAGGAGAAGCTGATCCCTGCCTGGGATGGGAAATGCCTTGGAGGAATCTCCAAGATCCTGATGTCTAAGGAACAGAGCAAAGCCAGAGAACACCAGGGCACCACCATCTAATGTGAAGAGATAGGAATGAAATGCAGAATAGAAGCAACAGGAATGGGGGAAAAGCTATTTACATTTTTGGGAGTTTTTACTCTTTTTCTAACTTAGCTCGCATGTTCCCAAGCATGTAACCACCAGTGATGCCATTTCAGAGGGCACCAGCAGAAACACAGAAAAAAATGCAGCTGGTTTAGGATCTTTTTTGTCTTTGTGTTTTGCCTCAACACCTTTTTCATTCTCTGTGAAGGCACAGCTTTTACACAGCCCCACTTTTACAGAAAGAATGTCCTTGTGGAGGTTCAACCACCTTCATGAACCTCTGCAGGGGCTCAAACACCTTCCCTTTTTGTGAAGGGGGCAGCAGCAAACACGGTTTGTTCATTTCCAAAATGCTTCCAAACCAATTTGTCATTTTTTCCTTCATTTCAGTATTTTTGGTCACACAATATTGAGTAATAACAACCAGAGGAGGATGAAAACTGCTGCAGCTTGAGAAGCGAGCTCAGGATATGATTCCTCCTCACCGGATGCCTGGAAGATGTCACTGAAATTCCCTCTCCCTTAGTGCAACCCGTGTGGAGCCAATATGAACTCCCAGCAAAGTGCTTAAAAAGCCATTATTTATAATAACTGTTAAATGATGAGACATTGTTTACCCAGATCGCAAGATAAATTCTCACTTACAGAATGCTTGCCTGACCGTCCGGAGCGTCATCTGGTTTTTATTTAAATGCAAAATGAAATTAGGCTCCCAATAACACAGCAGAAGAATTCAATAAGATGGGGCTTTTCACTTACAGTTTAATATTAACATTTTCCCATAAATGTTAATGAATAAAAGTCTACTGTTTTATGTATTATCCATGGTGGGGAGACAGCAGGCTAGGAATGGAAGGAAAGCTAATCTTTTCATACCACAAATTAGGATAGATCCTTCAAGGAGAACTAAGTGTTCCCAGAACTGCCAGGGACCTGGTCACAACCCTGCTCCCTCCAGGGGCAGCCACTGGAGCTGGTCCCACAGGGATGCTCCAGGGAGTCTCCTTCCCCACTGAGATCCTCCCCCAGCCAAAACCCCCTTGGGGTTTGTTTCTCTCTCCCTCTCCATCTGCCTCAGCATATCCCCTACGAGCATCAGACAGGCAGCATCACCATCAGTCAAGGCCTGATATTCTCAGGCTCCACTATGGATAGCAAGGCAGCATTATGGAAAAAAAAATTAGGTTATTATTTGTCTGATATTCTCTTAGAGAAAGAGGTGATGAGAGGTGAGGGCAGGGCTGCAAACTGCAGCACAACAACAGGAAATGGTACAGCATCCAAAGGGGTGGGAGGAGGACCTGGAGACGGCAGAGGTGGCACTTTGGGAGCTCACCAAAGGACCTGTGCCTGCTGGTGCCAAAGCAGGAGGAGCAGATCCCGTGGTGGAAGAGAGGCTGAGAGTACTGGAGGCTGCAGGGCCAGAGGGTTGGCTCACACAGGGCCATCTGCATTGTTTTGGCTCTTGACCTTCCATTTGCTGCTGGGGGTTTTGCTGTGTTAATGTGTGTTTTGCTGTTTGGTGACTCATACTTCATCCTACCTCCCCAATAAGTGTTCCTTTAACAGTTTGTGTAATTTATTGCACAAATGGGTTTCCATTCCACAGCCTCCTCTCCCATCTCCCCTGGAGAGGGCAATGCATAGTTTATGAGAGCTTTGTGATAGCCTGTGTGCTGCACACCCCCAAAATCAGCAAATACTGAACAGCTCTCTGGGGCTGCTGGACTCGGGAAGAGGGACAGGAACTGTCTTGTCTTTATTCTGCCACCACCTCAGCAGCTGCAACAAGTTTTGGCTCACAAAACAGCTGTAAAAATACCAGTTCTGGTTCAAATGCTGAGAGATGAGGGCTCTTATACTTACTAAGAGAGATATGTTTGCCATAAGTTGTATCCTACATAAAAATACCATGCAAAGAATCCTAAAAGGAATGACAAGGTAATTATAGAAATTAGAGATGGAAAAATCCTGCAGTCTCCTGCCCCCTGCTCAGCGTGGGACCACTCGGTGTGGGGCAGACTTCAGGCCTCAGACTTTTAAAGGGAAGATTTAATAAACACGGAGAAATATTTCTAAATATTTAGAAAACTCAAAATAACAGATTTCCAAGCCAAGCTGTACAAACAGAAAATGAATTTAGAAAACTTGTTAAAACCCAACAGCTTTTGCATGCACCAAAACACATTTCTTTGGATAGCAGGCATCACCTCATGGGCAGGATGCTGCACGTGGAGCTGGGAGGATGCTCAGCCCTGTGGGAATACCTACCATGGTCTCCTCTTGTTCCCCCCTGGAATTAACAGCAGAAGCTTCAGGGATGCAAACAGCTTAGTGCTTTAGGAGGGACTCAGCAGACAGTCAAACTGAGCAAAACCAGGCCAGACAGGACAGAGCTTTACATTTCCCTGCGAAAGTCTCGAGTTTTGCAGTTAATTTGCTTAATCATTAGGAGGAAAAACAACAGCCCAAAGCAAACCAAAACAAACCCCAACACAATAATAAATCTCTAAGGAGAGAGGCAACTGTGTCTCTGTTCACTACTCCGAGACAAAGCACTGGAAGAAAAATGTTCAGTCCCAATAATGTCATAACCTGATTACAGCCTGACCAGAAGAGCTAAAACACTTGCAGAACAATGAGTAAGAAATTAAGTTTTAAATTGAGTGCTGGCCCTATCTCGTGTCACTTCTTTATATTCCAGCAGAAAGGACACTGCTGAGCTCATTCCATACAGAGCAGAGTGAGATGCAGGCACCAGTTACTCATCCCCTGTACGTTCCTCCCCATCTCTTTCTCCAGGAGGAATGACAAATCCAGAAATGTGACTGCACTTTGTTTTATTATGATATTGATTTTTCTGCAAAGGGAAAGTGCATTTATGCCCCAGGTCGGTGCGCTGGCAGGAAAGGGTTAACAAAATGTTTATCACAAAGCTGGCTTCAGAGTTGAAAGTAATGTGATCAGTAATGAATTTTGTGTTACATTAGGTTGTATAAATGGACAGACAAGCGCAGACAACAAGTGGCCAGGAGTCGGGGCTAATCTAATGATGTAAAAATAGAGACAGCACCAATTATACTTGGGGCCAGCTCAGAGCTCCTGCAGGGACTGCAAATGAATAGGTACAAATCAAATTACTGACTAATAGACGCACTACAAGAGAGGGCAGTCAATGCTAAATACATTAGGGCCTTGTGACCTCTCTGCTCTGAACAGCAGAATCCTAAATTTGACTTAAAAAAAAAAAATCAAAGAAACTCTTGTTCGTTTAAGGAGAGAAACAGAACAATGTTATTTGTGAAATGACTTGAGACACTTTGAGATTTTTTGGTTAGTCCCCCTATGGCCACGTTATGTACTCTCAGCTCTTGGAAAGCTGAGAGAGGGTTTGCTTTTAGGACAAGGAAAAAATACTCTTTGTGCAAAAGTTAAGACCTGATAACAATACAGTTGTGTTACATACCAAAACATTTCAAAGCCATGTGCCTCTTTGTGGTGATGTTTTTTACTGCTACTTCACCGGCTGTGTCTGTATCAAAAATAAAATATTTCTTAAAAAAATTGCCTTGATTTAATAAGAAGAAAAAGAAAAGGAATCTCCCCACACCACAACTGATAATAAGTAAATGCAGTTGATCAACTTGTTATCAAATGGCAGAAAGTCAGAGTTGTCTTGTGGCATCAGTGCTCCCTTTGGACTTTTTCTACAATGAACTTAAATTCACACCAAAAACATTCATGATATCAGCATTCACACCTCCCTCCTCTTTCAATAATATATGACCTGGAAGAACCTGCACTAAAAGCTCCCAGGGCTGGTGGCAAGATGGAATTTGGAGAGCTGGGAAATGATTGGGAAATTAAAAATGCTGATGCTGGCCCTGGAAGGGCTGTGGGATGGGGCTCCTCAGGGACATCTTTGGGCAGGAGAGAGCAAGAAGCCCAGGCTGAAGGGCTCCAGGTCCCAAAACGTGTGCAAGGCCAATGCTCCTCCTACCCAGCACTCAAAAACCAGTGGCTCCTAAAGAACCCAAATATTCCTTTTCAACAAAGCCCACCCAAATAAACCCTTAGCAAGAAGAACTGCACTGGGCTCTCAGACTTATTTGAGGGGGTAATTTAATGTCTGACCCTGGGATGAATATTCTGAAAGTTCAAAGGCTGCTTTTAGCATCCATGTTATTTGATCCACCAATGTGGTTGCTGCCCAAGCTGGTTTTGTGCTGAACTTGTGCAGAAATCTCCTGGCAGAAACGCTCTTGGCAGGGAAAACCCACTGCTCGGTGTTCCTGTGTTCCTACAGCCCATGTCTCAGTTAGGATTAGGACCAATTTAGGAGAGAGAAGGGGAAAACTGTCTTTAGAAAAATCAAAAGGAGGAGGAAGGAAAGAAGGAAAGGAGGGAGAGAGGGAGGGAGGGGAAGGTACCAATGGAAACTCTACTCTATGAAGGACTAATCCTATTCCTGAAACTAAATGTGCATCTATGCCCAGGTAGCTGCTGATCTTTGAACACAGCCTGTGACCACAGGGGTTTTCTCCTTTGGAACAAAAGCCCAGGAAGGATGCTCCTGGCACAGGAGCCACGGGCTGCCTCTCCTCCCTCTGCTTCCCACCTCAGCCAGGCACGCCAGGAAACGGGTGACTTCCCTTCTCCAAGCCCCACATGTCACAGAAAGATTTCCAAATCACCCCCCTGAAAACCTCAGAGGTGTCCAGAGCCGTGTTGGGCTCAGGCTGCTGTGACCACCTGGCCTTGGCTGGGGACCAGGACCCCAAAGTGTCCGCAACACCCATCCCGGGTTTCCTACAGGCTCTTCCCCAACAGCACATCTAATTAGCTCCACTTACTTACATCCCATTAATCAGGTTAAAGAGTTTGCCTCCACATATGAGCTTCCTTCATCGCATTATGAGTTTGTTGGTGAAATTTGGAAGGAATCCAGGCGGTTTCCTCCGAGGACCAGAGGTTCAACTCACGGCTGTGCCACGGACTTCCCACAGACTTGGGAGTTTTGCAGGGGTTTTGGGAGAAATACACAGTTCAAAAAAAACACATCCTGTTGCTCAGACTGTATTGGCTCAGTCCCCTGTGATAGACTGGTTTTAAATATCAAGCCCAGAAATTATCAAAATACTTCTGAGAGCTTGAGAAATGTACTTGTGGAAGGACTAGGTAAACCAGAGGGTTTACTGATTACTGAATAGTATTTTTTGGAGGGACAGATTTCTAGCCTGGGCTGGTCATTTCTGCATGTCCAGTTTAAGTGGAATCCTGTCAGAGATATTTGTCTCCTGGAAGCACAGTTTCATAAATCACATAAATCTTCTCTTTTTTTTTTTTTTTTTTGGGAATGCACTGTGAAGTTCCAGCACACACTCAGAAACTGCACTGCAAATGTAAATATTGTAGCTATTTGAAAACAAAGCTTTGCAAGCAAAAGAGGGCACTGACCACTAACATTTGGGAGTAGACCTTCATAATTTTTTTTTGTTTTCAGTGAGGGTTTGACAGAAACAGCAAAACCATCTTTTTGCCTCTTTGCCAATTTACGCCCTCTTTGGAATGAAATGTGTATCTGGGCTGACAGCTTATGTACAGCAGACTCCACTTAAGATAGACATGGGTCATCTGGATAATTGGATAACAAGGAAAAAAGCTGGTTTCCCAATCAAGTCAACTAGCTGGATGACTGCAGTTATCATTTGGGTCACAAGGAAAGTAGGTTTTTGGAGGGGTCATTTTCCAGACCTGGTCCTTCTCCCATCCACTGTCCGACAGCCCTCGGCAACCCGTCCGAGTCAGAGCTGGAAAAGACCCGTTTAACTCCCCTTCCTTGCAAATCCCAGATGATCCCTCACGTTTTTAGAATCATCCAGTACGATGTTTGTGGTATGACCAATCTTTAGACCATTTCTGCCAGTAGCCAGGCCCCAAGGTTAGTGTTGCCACTCCTGCTTTGCAGGACAGGTATGGAACAAAGCCCCTGGGAATATCTCCCCCCAGAGTGGTCTGTGCACCACGAGCACACACTTCCTCCTCACCCCTGCACCATATCAGCCCTGATTACTATATAAACCTACGTGGCAGCTATGCCCTAACAGTTAAGGCATTAAAAGAATCTATTTATCTCTTGCCATTAAGTGCATGTCAGGACCAGCTGAACACTTGACAAAGTCTCACTGTCCACCCTACTGCCCATTTTTTGTTCACACAGTGGACTCCTGCACTGCACGTGCTCGTGTCTTCACGTTCTGAGTTGGAAATGGTCATTAATTCACACCACAGTTTGAGTAAGACTTTGCAAGTTTTGTTAAATCTCTGCAAAATCTATTTAAGGACTGAAGAGAATCCAAGGGGCACAAACAGGGGTTACAGCATGCATAACACAAAGGCATGAGTAAGTTAAAATAAGCCATTTTAGGATTATTGGAGGAAAGATTCTAACTTTCACAGTTCTGAGTGCAATGCAGAAATATAACCACTGGTTTTGGAAACAGCACCAACATAAAAATCAACTACCAACAAGCAAACCTGCAGTGTCCTTTTCTGCTGAACTCCTTGCTGTCCCTTCACTGCAGTCAGTGGGCAGCAGAGAATCCAAGGAAGAAAACTGAGTGTTTTCAAAGATAATTCAGTTCAGCCAAGGTTGGTTATGATGCCAGTGGTTTGGGGGAAGTGAAAACTCTCCTTCTTGTTAAGAGCCAACACAGCTCCACACTTATCCTTCCCCATGTATTGGATGAGCCCTTCCCAGTGCTCCCAGCTCGAGGAATGGTGCTGGCTGCCTGGGCAAGTGCAGCTCTCCAGGTGCCCTCCAAGCACCAGAGAACTTTTGATGTCTGTCTGGTAAGAGGAACAGCTCAAGAGCTGTCAGGGGATGGAAGTGGAAAGGGCACAGGAGTTCACTGCCTTATCACTAGGTTTTCTCTCCTGCTCTGAGTCACCACATGCCCAAATCCTGAGAATAGAGTGTGTTAGAGGTAGAGAGACCTCCACAAGAGGCAGGAAAACAGAGTGTTAGTGACAGTGGGAGGAGGGTGGTGGGATGGGGTGAGTTGGGTCAGTGCTCGTGTTACTCATCATTGCCATGTACGTTTGCTGCTCTGAGCTGGCACTCACCTCACACTCACTAGGAAGATTTATGTGTCTGGAGTAAAAGGAGGGAGAAACCTCTTTGGATGAGTTTTAGCTCAGTGATGGCATCTCTACAAATAGCTCCTTTCTGTCCTTCCACCTGCAGTACAGTGAGCCTCATCTCATGCCAAAGAAGTTGGCTCTCACTGCCATCAGCTGGGCTTGGTGGAAATGGAAGGAGAAAACAGAGCTCTGTTTCTGACCAAGTTCTTGGTTTAAAGTACAATATACTGCCATGTCTCCAGGGCAGTCACCTTCACCTGGCATGGAAGGCTCCAGGTTTCAGAGAAGGTATTCCCCTCACCTTTCCCTACCCTACACAGCCTGAGGGATCCTGACCCATTGTCAGCAGTGGATACCCTCCCAAAGTCCACACTGATCACAGTGATGAAATGTGTGCCTTTCTCTACTGTCAGAGCCTGTTTTTAACACCTTACCAGCCCTTTACAGACATGAGCTGACCAAACTCCACACCAGCACTGTGAGGCACCTCAACCCTTACTGCAGTGATGGAGCTCTGGAGCCATGGACACGTGAAGTGCCTCATCCAAGGCCACAAGCTGGTGAGGATTTGCACCAGATCTGTAACAGATCCACACTCAGTGTTCAACCAACTCCTTCTGTTAATAACAAATCTTAAAGCATCCTTTGACTTCATCTTTCTCAAGAAGGAAATCAGAGGAGAGACAGTTGGAAAGGGGACCAGCCGGGTCACAAGGGCTTAAATTCTGCTCTGAATCCTCCTCCTCCAGTTTGGCACCTGCTGTATGTGCTCAGAGGTGACCCGCCTGCAAAGCAGGGGAGGAGCCCTGATGGGAGAGACCCTGAGCCTTCTCGAGGAACAGGAAGAGCTCAGAGCAGCACAAGACCCTCAGCAATACATGAGGGCAACAACGAAAGGAAGAGACAACTCCTGTCCTACACAGTCTTCCTGAAAGGTCCAGAGGTTGGCATTCCCACACCTTTCTTCCAGAGTCTCTCCTCTTTTTCCTTCCCAGGCAAGTTGCCAGAAGTGAGCTGGCAGCTGATGTCAGGAGCCACCATTTCTGTTGGGTGTTTCTACTAGAGGTGTTTTTTAGAACAAGCCAAAATTAATGGAGACATTAAAACCGCAATAACTGCACTTTAATTCCTGAGCATCTCCCGCCACTGGGCCCCTTCTGACAGCATAATCTCTGACGTGCCATTCCATTTACTTAAACAGATGATATAATTTATCAATATAATGGACACTGATGAAGATGGATTAATTTGGATTACAGAACCAGGCTCTATCCAGGACACAGAATGAGGGTATGTGTGATTATGACATTGTTTGGAGCAGGGTGGGCAAGGACAGCAAACTGCACAGAGCCTCGGGTGCTCCTGAGCTGGCAGGAAGGGTTGGATACTGGAAAAAAATTCTTTACAGAGAGAATAATCGGGCATTGGAATGGCCTGCCCAGAGAGGGGGTGGAGTCACCATCCCTGGAGGTTTCTAAACTGAGATTGGATGTGGCACTGAGTGCCATGATCTGGTAAATGGATTGGAGTTGGACCAAGAGCTGGACTCGATGATCTTGGAGGTCTTTTCCAACCCAATCAATTCTATGATTCTAGGAGAGCCTTTCTGATAAAGGGCTTCAAGTGCCGCTATTTTTCCTCAAGTCACTTGAGACTTCTCAGACTGTGTTTACGCGACCTACCACTAATTTCATTTTTACCTCGTTCACACTGAGACCACCACAAAACTTAACTGGAGAGAGAGACAGAGACAGAGAGTGAGTGCACAGAGGAAAAGTAAAACTTAAAAAAACCCAACAAACTAAATTAAAAAAACCCAACAAAACCCAACAAAAAAACCACCATTGGGTGAGACGCCCGTGATCTCTGATCACACCTCTTCTCTGTACCTGTTCCTGATCCCCCCATGTCCCTGCTGGGGGACTCGCACATCGCGTCGGCCAAGCGCTCGCGCAGCCCCTCCTCGCCGTGCTCCATGGAGGACATGTGGCGCAGACCGAAGCTCTCGGGCCAGCTCCCACACACCTCCAGCAACGTCACGCTGCGGTCGAAGGCACCTTCAACAAACAAAAACAAACAAACAAACAAACACACGGGACGTGTTTGGGACCAGTCTCCCTCTGCATGGAAAAGGAAAGAAGCCCTTGGCGTTACGAGCTCGTGAGGGGTTGGGGTGTTTTAGCAGGTTAGTTGGAGTGTTGGGGTTGCCAGCACAGCAGGGTTGGGTAGAGCCATGAGTGTTGAGCAGCTTTGCCCAAAACTGCTGTAGGCAAAGAGGTTAAGTTGAAAACGCAGCCCCCAGTTCTGGTCTCACACCCATGAGAGTCACAAAAACAGAGTAACAGCACAAAGGTGAATCACATGCAATGTTAAACCCCCCGCCCCCATGTTTTTAAGTGTATGTTAGACAACCAGAGATTATTTTTAAAGTTGACTTGTCTTTCACTGCTGAGATCCTTGTCCCCCTTCTTATCTCACTCAATGGAAAGAGTCAAGTCATTTTGCCTTTGCAAATGGGCAGAAATTTTAGCTAAAATCCCTTTCTTTCTCTTAAACAGAGAACTGCAACAGTGTGGCAGAGCTGCCTCGTGTCTGAGGTGTGTCTGCTGATGGAAGAAAGTGGGCCCTTCCCTCAGTCTGGGGTATCTGTGGGTTTTCTCTGTTCCTGCCCTGCAAAGTTTTAGGTCAAACGTGCTCCAGCAGAGTGTCTTTCACCAGCAGCACGTTACTGAAGATGCTGGTTCTTGTGACGGAGCGCACGTACCTACAAAAGATACTTCAAATAATCCCCTGACTTGCAGTTATTACCTCCTTCACAGCAGGGTATGATGTTCTGCCGAATGCAAAGATTAGATTCTGAATTCAAGATCACTTCAAAGTACAAATTAAAATTATTCTCCTTTATTATACAGCAAGTCTTCTGCGAAGGCTTACTTAAATCATTCCCACTTGGAACAAGATTACAGTTATGCTTTGTTGCTTCAAGCACATACCATTTACTCCACTATTAGGTAACTGAATACGCAGCGTTCACTGTGCCTGGTTTCTGCCAGCCTACCGAGGGGAAAAAATGCAAATGCCAATGTTTCTCAAAGTTAAAAGTACATGAAACACGTCCTTGTTATCAGGCCTTTGGTTTTCCCCTTTGATCAGCCGTCAGAAACTATCTACACTTGTAGTCTGTGACTGTACAGCTTCACAACACACCCCCTGCCACTGACAGGTGGTAATAGAAAGGGTGAGAGACCAAGCCCCGCGGCAGGCGTCCCTTCCTCTGATAAGGTCCAAAGGACCGGGTGATAAGCGTTAGTAAACACTCGGGCAGCCAGTTAATCCATACATCAGCAAAGAGGGGCAGATAATTCTGAACTCTAATGGCATGGACAAAAGCACCAGGGCTGGCATGCAGGGATTTATATGGGCTGCAATGGTGACTCCTGGCTCCTGAATTTCAGCGGCGCGCACGGCTTTGATTTATCTCCTCGCCTGGATTGGATTCCTGGCACTAGAAAACCATCAGCACTGAAACGGGCCGCCACAAAACGGGCCCGGCGCTCTGGTGTGATACAAGCACTTGAACTCTGGAGGGATCCCAGTTTAAACCAGGAGGAGGAAGGACCGAATATTTCAGCTTTTAATGGATCTCTGGATTTATAAGGTTGCTCCGGTCTACTAATTTGTTTTAAAGCAAGGGTTCTTGAAGCTTGTTTGAGAAAATGCAGCGAGGAGGCGAAGTAATTTCGATGACGTTTAAGTCTCTGCAACATTTTCATGATGTCAGCTCTGCTGAAGGCAGGAAGAAAAGCAAAATTTCATCCTTTTTTTGAAGCTTTTTTTTTTTTTCCCCCAAGTCAGAGAGTTTCACACAAGCCTGAGACCCCCACATACTCCAAGACCCCACGGATCTCAGCTGGTTTTGACAGGGCTTTTCATGTACCACGAGGGCCATCGGGGCGGGGGGGGGCTCTTAAACCTGTTTCCCAAATCCCAGGGAAGCAGCAGGGGTAGGATGAGCTCCCACAGCTTCGCAGGGCTGTGCCAGAGATGAGAAATCTCCTCTTTCCTGGTGTCTGCCCTTATTCCAAAAGTGAGAAATGGGAGCATTTCTGCTCCTATAAGCAGACATATGAATAATAAGGCAAATGGCTTTTGAAGCTCTGCCAAGATGCCTGCTTATGTGTACAGGGAGAAACTTCATGGAGCGCCGGGCTCTGGCTCCTGAGGTACTTGAGTGAGAGCAAAGGAGACAAGTGCAGTGTTACCTCTGCAATCAGGGCCAGGAGCTGCCAAAACTTCTTAGCAGCAACGTGTGAGGTTGCAAGTGTTAATGCAAATGCAGGTTAGAGGGATTAACTGCACCGAAAGCTTTCTTGTAAAAAAAAAAACTGGAAGGCTGGGGAAGCTCTGGTTTTATCTTTCCTCCCTCTTCACTCCTTCTCCGTGTTAGCAGTGCACATCTGGCAATACCACTGACGTCCAGACATCCAGCTGTGATTCAGCAGCCACCACTCCACCACTGCACCCCGTGGGTGATCACCCCGCCTGTGAGTAACAGGAGAGGGCTGTGCACCAGCATCTGCTCTGTGCTGCAGTGGAACCCACAGATTCCTCCTTATTTCAATACCTACAGTGATAAAATGAGTCCAAGGCAAAGCTGAACATGCAGAGTGTGACCAAGGGTAGGGGGTAGGAAATGGGATCTTGCTTGAGCAGGCAGGTCCTTTCCTACTGTAAATGCACGACTCTGTCTCTCCCTGATGTACGACAAAATTGCTTCAGGAAAAACAAGACCAGTTGTCACAGGCTTTCCTGTCTGTCCTGCCACTGCATCAGCAGACAGCACATGTGTCAGAGCGAAATAATTTTTTCAAGGCAGGATGAAGTCCTGGGTATTTTCACACCTTGGAGAATCCTTCTGTGAAGTGTGTGACACGGTGATGGGCTGGTTACTCCCAGGAGCCTTTGGGTGCTTTGCCCTCCCTATATCATTCCCAACAGCACGTGGGTTAATGGCATTAAACGTGCACTGATAGCAGCTCACCCTATCTCTGCTATTTATTAAATTGTAATCTCTCCCTCTGGCTGCATTGCTCCCCCCTTTTCAATCCCAGGATCTCACTTGATAAGGTAACAAATTCCCCATCGCCGGCCAGCGAGAGGTTTACAAATAAACCCCAGCGGAGTGCCCTGCTCCCAAAATCCCCAAAACCTGCTGCCAGAATGTGGCTGTGGGACCAGCAGGGCTGAGAAAGCTCCTGCTGATTCCAGGGATTACTGAGGGCTGAGAGAAGGCAGGCTTTGCCCTGTGCTGCCACTGACAGACCACTGAAACCCTACTGACAGCCACCAATATCAGAGCCTGACGTGTGAAGCCCAGACTTCCCTCTGTTCCCCAGCCAGATACAGCTTTGGCAGGGGAACAGGTTCCACCTACAAGGAGCAATTCATTTAGAAACAGCTCAAGAATGAGCAAATTAGGTATTGAGTCAAGCTATTACTAGTGAAATCCTGGTGAAACCTCATTAAATCACTGAAAAAAAAGCCCATTGACTTAAAATGATGTCAATATTTCATCCTACTGCATGGTGTTTTCAGGCCAGCAGAACACTCACTTCTCCTCTTAGTTACTGCAGATGAAACTGGGTGGGAATGAAGACCATCAGCCTCCTTTGTATGATGCCCAAGCATCATCCCAGATCCACAGCACTACAAACAAAAAACCCTAAATCAACCCAAATGGAACAGGAAGGACCCTTGGTTTGGCCATCTGGGTCAAAAGTGCTTTGTTTTGCAATTCCAGTTTAGGTTTACACCGCCCCAAACACTCTGAGCTAATTCTGCTCCCCACACAGGATTTTCCTATTAAAACTTTCATTTTTGGCTGAAAACAATCTCCCACTTCTCTCCTTCCATGGACATTTGCCTCCCAAGGAGCACTGCCCTTTCCTCCCACCGCTGCCCATGGAACAGAATCAGATCCTCATCTTTCTGCTCAAGGATTCTTGCATTTTATTAATGGCAAAGGTTTCTGTCATTACTCACACCAAATTACCTTGCTTAGACACACAGGACTTAGCATTGCAATTGTTCAAGGATTTTAATATAAAAGCAAAATAAATTCTGCAGGAGGAAGAAAGAAAACCCACCCTAAACCTTGGAAATGTCCTTTCATTTCACAGCCCCACCAACCAAGAGGGAGAAAACCAGAGAACCTTCTTTTGTTCTTGACAAAGAATCTAGTAGTAAAAAGAATTTTTACAAAATGTTTTAATGGTTCTAGTGTGTTATTTTTCTAAGTCAAAATAGCCAAGCTAAATCTTTCACCATAGCCCTTTAATTCGAAAGCCAGGGGAAATTTTTTTCATTAAACCTCTGGACGGTTTTATTTGAAATATGAAATCAAGTAGCTCCATTTCCTGTCTTCTAAGGAACAGTAAATCAAAAAGAGAACATTCTCCAAAAATACAGTAATGGTTCTATTAAAGAGCTTGACAGCTTTGAGCCTCACCTTGCATATTGCAACGTATGTGTGAGAAAACCCAGCAGAGTCACCAGGGGGGGAAATGACCTGTTGGTTTGAACCAATAGAAGATCCATCCTGGTCAAGGGGATGGGGTTTGACCTGGTGTGATGTCGGACCCTGCGGTGCAACCAAGAGGCTTGGAGGGACAGCAGGAGTTGCCCATCACCTTCCCTGCCTCTTCTGGCCCCTCCAGAAGCTGGGGAAGGCTTTGAAGGGAGTCCCAGCCCACTTGGTGCTGGACAGGCTGGTGAGCAGGGTGGGAGCAGGACGGAGCTGCCCAGAAACACCTCGGTTTGGGGCGAGAACCCCACGGGCGTCCGAGGGACCAGCACACGGAAACTCCTCGCCCAAAGCTGTGAGTCAAACTGTAACAGACCCCGTTTAAACATTAAAGGCTGAACTTTCCTACAGGCCCTGCCAATTCCCTTCCACGCCATAACTTTGTGGCTCCGGGGGGAATGCCACAAGGCGGCTGCTCTCACGACTTGAATGGGGAGAGGTGAAAACGCCTGATCTGAGAGCAGAGGAAGCAGCATCGCCCTGACCTGCCCCAGCTCTGGCTGCTGAGCCCGTGCCCGTGCCCGTGCCCATGGCATGTGCTGCTGAGCCCCTCCCTGCAGGGCTCCCATGCTGCAATGCCAGCCTCCCGTGGCCAGCTTCCATGGGACACAGTGCCCCAGCCCATCTCCGACCACGGCTGCTGCACCAAGGTGCAAGTGTTAATTATTGCCTTTGGAAGCGATGGCAGGAGCCACAGCCTTTGGAGTGACTCTACTCCCTGTCATCCTCCCTCCCACAGACTTTCTTTTTTTCCAGAACTGCTCACAGTTCTGTTATAAACAGGACATTACTCACCAGCTCTGTATCCTGTGAGTGCACTTCATTAATGGAGCCTCCAGCCGGGGTACCCAGTCCCACAGGCAACCAACACTTCCAAACCCCTTTGAACTCTTGGCTAAGTGAGCCCGAGAGGTTCCTCATCCCTCCCCAGAACGACAGACTTGTAAACAAAAACACTGTTTATCCCTCTGTCAGGGCTTCTAAAGGAGCTCTGAGCAAACATGCAGCTGTCAGGAGGAGGAGCCCCCGTGCCCGGGGATGAAGGTGGATGGGCCAGGGGGAGGTTGCCCAACCCCTGCCAATGTGCCAGTGGCCAAGGCAACGCCCAGGATCACAGTGATGCCATGGGGCAAGCCTGGGGACCATCCCAGGCTCCCTCTCCTCCTGCACAAGGGGTTAATTGGGGGCTCAGGAGAAGCGCTTTGGATGATGAAGAGCGTAGCCAGCGATCACAGCCGTCCTGAAGGCTTTCAAACACGAGCAAGGCTGCAATTTTCAGAGCTGGAGCAGCGAGATATTTTTATAAATACATAAATCTTTTCAAGGAAAAACAAATATAGAGGGAAGAATGTAAACATTATTGTAAAATGCATAATAAAATGTCTGCTGTTTGTTAATTTTGCTCCTTATTATCCAGTCTATCTGTACCACCGATGTTGAAACATTTGCCTCCTTTTTTCTTTTTTTTTTTAGAGTCCCTTATTCATTTAAAAATAGTTTCCTGCATGTTATATGAATAAGCAAAACCTAAGGTCCTAAATCCAGGGGAACTTTGAAGTATGAAACCCATGGTCTATGGGAACTATGTTTTCATTAATCAAAGTAGATGTTTCTAAAGCCATCAGATTTATCATGACTGGATTTCATATGTGAAACCCAATATACACACAGACATACACTGCTTGTCCTTTTGGATTAGTCCTGACCTTTTACTCTCCTTTCTGAAGGATCTGCCTTTCCTCAGAGCGGGGCTGCCCTGCTTTGCCAGAGGAGCCTTGACAAAGTGCGTTTCCAACTCCCCGCTTTCTGTGTCTGAGTACGAGTCTGGGCTAAGGTCAAAACATAAATGATTAAGTATATTTATTAAACCCTGCCTTTGCCTTGAATGCTCCCAGTGACTCTGTCAGATGCCATCCAAGTGCACATTCCTGCTGGCAATGCACCTGGCCACCAAAGGAGGGACCCCAGAGCTGCCACGGCACGACACCGAGCCCCACGAGCAGGAAAGCTCAACGAAGCCCCCCGAAGAGCCCCCGAGCCCTGCCAAGAGCTCCCCCAGCCCTTGCTGAGCTCCTGGCCTCCCTGAGGAGTGGAGGTTAGTGAGAGGACACGGCAGAGATGGGATGGTTTCAGGACTGGAGGATGCAGGATGTGACATCCATCCAAAGCAGGGCTTAAAAAGATAAAACGTGAAAAAAAAGAAATAAATGCGCGTTTGGCGTCAACGGGGGGATTTATGTCGTGGTTTGGCAGCCCCAGAGGCACAGGACGTTGTCAGTCTGCCTTAAAGAGTAATGTGGGGGCTGGGGCACTGGTGGGCACAGGTGGGTGCTGCCATGGGCTACAGAGAAGGTGCAACTCCTCTGCTGCCTAAGGAGCACAGTGCACTGAAAAATCAGATAAGCACATTTTCCCAGCACTGGATTCCATTTATTTAGCTGTCTAAAGGCAAAAAGAGATGGAAACTACAGTATAACTGGATGCGTTTATGATTTTAAAAACAAAATATCCCTTTGTAATAAAATTAATTTCCAAGAAAAACTCCCCCCCCCCCCTCCCCGCCCCAAGCTTGAACAGCAAGATTCTTGCATATTTTAACGCTTTACAGAATCAGAATGCCTGGAAAAAATCAGGAATGCTACAATCAGCCCCAAACCCCCTCAGAGATTAACATTTCTTTATATTTAATCCTGGCATAAAGCAGAGTGTCCTGAAGGACAGAGGGCTTTGCACGAGCCGGGGTGGGTGTGAGTTACCAGGTACCACTCTGCACAGCAGAAAAGCTTCACCTGATGTTCTTTCAACCTCCAGGTCTGGAAATTTCATTAAAAAAGGATTCACAAAAGATCTTCGGCACTTTTTAGTTTTTGCAAGGTTGGAAATGTTTTCTTGTGGTATTCACATACTTACAATTCTCAGCCCTGGTTAAAATTAGAAAATCCAGTAACGTTTTTTTTCCCCTCCCAGTAAAATTTCCCACTCGCTCAAGATCTACGACTTAGCTAAGCTTACAATAAGATGATTATTGAGATTTTCAACAATGCCTAGGAAATTTAAACACACAGTGAATTCCATTAAATCTCAGTGGAGGCTGTTTTAGACGAGTCTTTATTTTGTTTGACTCCTCAGCCGAATACAAGCGCGGTTTGAGGACGCTCTGGGGAAAGCCGTGTAAGGTGCAGGAAGGGTCCACCTGGTGTTCCTGTGACCCTACACAACCATCCTTACTTGCCTATTTGTTGAGATGCCAAGTCACTTCTGAACTCCTGGGAAGAGGTTTGCAGGCATGCCCTGCCTTAGTGAGGCAGAAATGTCAATTCCACTGCAGGGACTGGACTAATATATGACTTCCCCTAAGAAAACAGCAAGATTTATCTTGCTTATTATCAATCTTGTGGCATGTGCAAATGCATATATATACACACATGTACAAAGGACACATAATGGATTATAAAAGGCTCATATTTACCCACAAGTAAAGAAAGATCTGACAACTCATCAGGGTTTTTGGGCTAACTAAGATCTTATGTTACACTTCGAGACACAAGCATGGATTTGTCACATTGCTTGGGAGTTAGTGGTAACTGCCTGAGCCAAGGAATTTAATTCTGATTGTTTCATCCGAATTAAAAAAATCCTAAGTGTTGAAAAAACATTGGAACTGTGCTATACACTAATACATCACTCAAATTGTAATAGGAGACTCTTCCTTGTGTAATAGAAACAGAGTGTGTAATGCTTGGAAAGGTCAAGTTCACTGTGGGTACAGTTCATCCGCAGCTGGATGTTGGAGATACTGGGTTTGAAATCTGCTGCAAAGGACAGGGGAAGGCTTCCTTATCCCAAACGCAGCCGGATGGAGCTGCACAGCAGGGGTGGATGGGGCTCAGTGTCCACACCCTGCCCCAGGACCCTTAATGTGCCCCATGCAGCAGACCCAGTCCGTCAGAGACACAGACTCTGCTGAGCTTTGGGCATTTGTTCTTTGCAAGTAATTTGCAGCCAGAGAAATGTTCCCAAACAAAGGGAGAGGAGGGCCAGTTTCTTGCCAGCCAGGGGAAGGCTCAAGGCAGAGTATCTGTAGGGAAGCAGCTGAGCATCGACGCTCCGGAAACACGAAATTTGGGTTCTATCACTAACAACCCATTAAGAAAGAAACTGAAATATTTTTTGCATTATAAGAGCAAATGTTTCTCTGCTCTCCTATCACCTTTCCCAGATGAAACATTTCACAACTCAGCTGACATATAAACAGAAACCAAAACATTTTCCTAAGGTGCATCACTAATCCCACTCGGGGCCTCCAACTTGTAATTTATTTGTCTTACCTCACCATGAGATAATGTGAGTGCATGTTCCAAGCTACTGTCTAAGAACTACTTGTACATGGAATAAATAAACCTCACTTGCAAGCACCAGGCACTCTCTGGGTGTTTGGGAAGAGCTCATAGGTGACTTTTCCTGTTGGTCTCTGCCCATCACAAGGATGGCAGCACGAGGCACGGAGTCATGGAGTGGTTTGATTTGGAAAGGACCTCACAGACCATCTAGTTCCACACCTTCCACTAGCCCAGGTTGCTCCAAGCCCATCCAACCTGGCCTTGGACACTGCCAGGGATGGGGCAGCCACAGCTTCTCTGGGGAACCAGTGCCAGGGCCTCCCTACCCTCCCAGGAAAGGGTTTCTTCCTAATGATGAACTTGACACTTTCTGTAACAAATCTCACTGCATCACCATTCAGCTTATTAGGGTCACATCCAATCCCACGTGCAGAGCCTGCTGGAATCACGACTTCCCCTCAAATATTTGAACATATTTCACAAGCAGCACAGGAGGAATTCAGGTATTAAACCAGAGAGATGTAAATCCCTGGGGTGGTGGAACAACTGCCACAAGGATACAGCACCATTAACATCAAGAACTGCTTTGGACACCCAGCAACTCCTTAACTGAGTGACCAAGACCAGGGAACGGAGGAGAGGTTGCAAAACACACCTAAAGGACCAAACTGTGCTGAGACAAAACAGATTCTCAGCGCTGACAGGGTTGGATTGCTATCACCAGGGAACAGCTGGAACATCAAGGTTTCATGGCTCACCCAAGGTCACTGGGCAAGCAAAATCTTCTGCCTGAGGACAACAGTGCAATGCCACATCTTTCTACAAGGTATGGAAACACGAATGGACCTCCAGAGCTGCCCCAGCCTGCCCTGGGCCAGGCAGCACATCCCAGGTACTGTTCCATCAGCTCCAGGCGTTCCGGAAATTGCTCGCTCCAAGCCTCTCGATCCCTCCAAGAACACTAGGAAAATGTGCTCCTTTAGGGACTACAGAGAAATGTGAAATTTTATGTGTAGAAAATAATAAAAATTCGGCAAAACCTTAAACTTGTTTCCTTGTGAGCCTTCCAAGGCCGGGAAGATAAATTTTTTTGGCCCGATTCTGAATTCATTAAAAGCGCGTGCCAAGGTGCAAGTTATCTGAGCTCCAACAAGGACTGGACCTACAAAGCACTGAAATCTCTGGTCCCAAGCCAGCTTAAGCATATACTTACTTTTAAGCATGTAAAGAGCCACATTGACTTCAATGGGAGTATATATATGCTGGAAGTTAAGTGTGTGCTTAAGTGTACTGCTGGAGTGGGGCCAGAGCATTCGGGGACTCACAACACCAAGGTCTGATCTCCTCCCAAACCCCATCCAAGGCAGGGATTTTACTCCAGCCAGGCAGGACCCAGCTGCTCAGGAGCCAGCAGCCCCTTGCTTCCTGAAGTTTTCCTCTGCATCCACAGAGGAGGCTTTGCCCTTGTCACTTGCATTATCCATCAGGACTCTGGTGGCTGGGTAAGGCAGAGCGACGGCGCAAGGTGAGATGATGGAGTGAAAAAATGATTGCAGCTGGCATGTCCCAGCCTAAGGCTTTCAGTCATTTAACTCATCTCCCTCTCATCCTCGGCAGGGACTGCACTCAAAGGGCAGGAGATTTCCCCTTCCCCAGGCTTCCCGTTGGCACCCGGAGATGAGCAGGAGCAACTCTAAGTTGGAATGCAAGGAGGACTGGGGCAGGGATGGCTCCCCCGTCACGGCCAACAGCAAAGCTTTCAGGGACCAGCAGGAACTCCTGGAGAGGAACAGTCACACAAGGACTTCCACTGCCTTGAGTAACGGCACCGTTTTTCCACTTGACGACAGCACAGGAATCACTGAAGGTGACTGGAAGGGTGTCCTGGTTAGAGTAGCCAGGACCAGTTTGGTACTGGGTGGGTGTGGGTTCTAAACCCTCTGGGTCATTGTCTCATGAACTGCCCACCATGGCCCATTGGCAGCAGCTGCCCAGGGCACACCCCACCCCTCAGGGTACAAGCTGGGTGTTTAGGAACTTCTGTGGGATAAGGAAGTTTTCCTGCCTTTGCACCCACCTGAGGGGTCATGTCTGCTCAGGGCGCAGCAGGGATGCCAAAAATATGCCATCGTTCACCTCACAGAGTAAATCCCCCCTTGTGAAACTCTCCACCCTGGGGGAGGGACTGGGTGTTCCCATCTGAGCCCAAGCAAAGATAGCTTGGGATTTTGGGATTGGGATCTCTCTTCAGATCCAGAGAAGGAGCAGAGCCTCACCAGGACTGAGACTGCCACCAGACTGCAGCCATCATTTTCACCAGCAGGTTTCTTCTCTTCTTCATTTGAACTCAGGACACCCACGTGGTGCTCAGCACAGGGGTTGGTGAGCTCCATCCTGCTCGTGCCCCCCTGGGCTGGGCTGTGCATCTGTTATTTGTGGCACAAACAAATTTTCCTTCTGTCTCGGTGCATTTTGTGATCTTTTATTAAATTGTCACTCTGACTTGCAATCCCATTCTGAGTTGGATTCATTTCTCCTGCCAGTTTAACTCTAAACCAGCACAAAGCAACAGCGTGTTGGGCATCAGCCTTGTGGGGGGCAAATAGAAAGCGAAATTTTTCTTGCTTTTCTCACTTACCTCCCTCAAGAACAGGGCAAAAGTGGGTGTGTCAGCCCAAGTGAATGCAAAATAAAACACAGTTAAGAGGGAAGTCTGATAATCCATGCTGTGAAAGGCAGTGTGCTCTAAGCTGGAAGCACAAGAACTGGATTTTTATAGTAATTTTTTTCTTTTCTAACATCATTAAACCCCATTTTGGAGCTCTGATGGCAAGGACATACTTTTCACTGACTTAGGATGCAACACAACTCCTAATGTTATTTGGGATGGATCATTCCACCAGGAGTCACCTGGTACAGACAAGACACTTTGGTGTCTAGAAGTCCAAATAATGACACCCCAAATCCCCATATGGCAGATTTCTTTGGATCTGGGAAGAACCATCCCAGTTTTCCCAGCACTGTAGCCCCTTCCCAGGACTTCCAGGATGGTTCAAGAGGGTATTTCTCACTGCCTGTTTACCCAGAATGGCTTGTTCAGCCCTACAGCACCTTCAAAGTGCATTTCATGGCACCAACTGGCTTAAGGACCCCTGGAAAAGTGGGATCATCCACACCTGGAGCTGCCCCATTACAGAGGGGAGAGAGGGACCAAAGCATTGAAAATCAGGTGCTGTGACCTTCTGGGCTGCAATAGCTAAATCCTCCTGTGAAATCAGCTCCAGCCCATGTGAGTAGTTTGGTGATTGTAATGATGCTGCTTGCCAAGGCGAGATGGATTCTGAGAGCTGCAGTCTACCATTCTTGTGGACAATAAATATTCCACTTAAATCATGGCTTGTACATATTTGAAAGGATAAACCTGCTCCTAATAACTACGAATCAAAAGAGAAGATTCCAATTTTAATGCCAGAAAGCTAACAAAAATCTTCAGAGTGTTATAAACAAGTATCTATCATTATAAACTAAGTTCAGCATGTAAAAATCCAAAGATGGAGTTTATTGTCTTTAATGGCTGAGAAATGACAAGAGTGTTTGGTTGAAAAGGAATTTAGCAAGAAGTAGTTCTGTACAAGAACCAAAATCTGTCTTTAAACAAGAAAATCACTGCTGACAGTTTTACAGTAGAATTAAGCTGTGGTAAACTCTCAGAAGTGGGGCTAATCACAAGTTTCTGGGGAACTTAGCATGGAAAAGAAAGCTGATCAGTAGGCAGACTCCTATAACTCAGGTAGCAGCTGATCCCACACCTTTTCCAGACTAAAATTAGCAGTGGAACTGCTGATGTTTTGCAGAGGGAATTGCTTTCTGCAGCTGACTGAGCAACCTGTGCCCTTTGGTGAGCACAGTGAGGATCTGAGAGCCCACTGGATCAACTCCTGTTCCAGCCCTGCATCCCAACCACCTTCCCATCAGCTCAAAGCTTCAGGAGGGAAAGCTTTAAAAGCAGAGAGAAGCAAATTCAAGGAGGTGAGGAAGTTGATGAGGATATGAGAAGGATGCACCCCTCGTGATGATGTGGCTGTGTAAATTCAAGGGGAAGTATTTCCTCCATGGGCAAGCTCACAGGTGGAAGTTGTCCAAGGGGAATCTCTCAAAAGCCCTGGACAGCAGCAAAAAATGTGACACAAAACTTGCCAAATGTTTTAGTGCTGTGCTGAAAGATCAAGGTGAAAGGAGCCTCTGCACTGGAAGCCTTGGAACAAAGACAGAATTTCCTGGAACAGAGCATGTAACTGTTCAAACATCAACCCATCATCTCAGTTGTGAACTGAAGAAATAACAATAATCATTTTATAGAGAGAGAAGGAAAAGGAAAGGGGGAGAAATGAAGTAAAATCTTTTGCCAGATACAGGTAACACTGACCTCCCAATCTGCAGATTAGTTTAAATCAAGGAATGATAAAAAAAGCGTGGGACACAAGATGAAGGAATGGAAATATGTCTAAGTGACCAGATTGGGAATTTACCCTGGGAGAAATCACTTTTCCTAAGCCCTTCTGTTACCTTTGATATGTTAAAAGCTCAACAGAGGCACGAGGAGTTTCCTAAATGGGGAATGGATTCCAAAGGTACGTCAGGGTGTGCTCGAAGTGCTGGGGGAGCAGTGGGGCAGCTCTGGTGTCTATCAAGCCATGTTTATTGATGTTGCTGCTAGCTGAGGCAAGGTTTGGGAACACGGATCATAACACCATTTTTATACCCTATAAAATACACTGTGAAGTGATGAGGAATGGGAATTGTTGAGCTGCTCCAGGCAGCTCTGTTAGAAAGGAGTGCACTTTTTCGTGACGGTTTTTACAACGCAGAGAGCAATTCTTTTCTTGCTGTGAGAAAAAAACCAAACCAAAACAAAACAAAAAAAAAATTGGGAACCCTCCAAAGCATATGTTTCACAAATCCCCAAAAAGTGGAAAACAAGATTCCAAGAGGAGAAGTGTGAGAACAGAAGTTCAGGACGAGCTTCCTGTGTGTCCCACGTTGGGGACTGCCGGGGCAGGGACCAGCCCAGGACACTGGCAGCCTCCCCAGGCTGTTTGCCTCCTGTCTGCTGTTAGCATGGGATGTGGGACTGCTCTGGAAGCTGATTATCCTCCCTGCAATCACAGCAGATTTTATTTAACTGCATTCAAAACAGGAGGCAAAAACTGAGGTGTTTAAGACCACCTGCATTTTCTGCTTAATCGAGCACAGAACTGCCTTTCATTCTGAGGAGAGAATTAGCATCTTAGCACCTTGTTTCTCCAAGACATTTGACCTCTGCAGCTCTGCAAAGCAAGACACTGGCTAATTTTCATCTAGTTGGACACTGCTTGGGAACTACTGGGCAAGTGGGATACATTGGAGGTGTTGTGGTGAAATATTTAAGCTGGAGAGTTGCCACTGAGACGAAGGCACCTTGTCCCCAGAGCCCCTGAAGCCCTGCCAGGGTGCATGGAAAGATGGTCTGGCGGTGACAATGACCTTCCATGTCCATAATCCCATCTTTTCCACGTCACCCGAACACCCAAACCCATGTCTGTGTCTGAACATGTCAGTTCATCAGGTGGGACAAGGGAAAGTGTCACTGAAAAGGTTTCATCAGTATGGTCTTCTTTGGGTAGGTGTGAATAAGGTTGCAAGGATTTTCTTACTGGAAATGTTTCCAACACATGCTGAAGGCTGTGGAAAGCAGAGCAAATAGAGGCAGGAAAATAACTCTTCAGCTTTAATCTGAGTCTTGTTGACATTGCTCTGACCAGCCCAGTCCACCTTAAGCCTCAGTTTCTCCACCTGTCTAATAGACATGAGACAACAGAGCTCCTTGACTTCAGTTTTCCAAAACCAAGTATCTGGGAATGCTCTGAGGTCTCAGTAGCAAATCAGTGCATACTGCTGCTTACAGAAGACCCCCTGTAGTGACACTGTGACTCTGGAACACCTTGAAAATCCAAACCACACAGAGTTGTACCCACTTACATCAAAGAGCAGTCTTTTTTCTTTTTTTCCAGACCATGATGTTGTTAGGTCAGAAAGCTGCAAGGCCTTGGTTTCTGCAGGCTGAGCAACAAAAGTTTTAGGCAGGTTTAGAGATCTCATCCTAATTTCCTAATTCTCACAGCAGTGGAAACAAACAGCCTAGGCTGAATTGGAAATCTCACTGTTCATGCAGAATGCAGTTCACCTCCACGTTGAGAAGGCCAATATAACATTTAAGACCCATTTTCAGGGCTTAGTAAGACTTAAGTGGTGCACAGACCCAGGGCCAGCCTTCAGCACAGGAGGGGATTTTATTCCCAATAAAGTACCAAGAGCCCTCAGTGCAAATTTCTGCAGGACCCTTGACAGGATGACAGCTCCAGAAACATAATAATCCAACAGACTTGTAACCACCAAATCCACCTACCCTCCTTGTATAAATAACAGGCCCAAGACAAAGGAAGTGGGAATTAGATGCTTGTGGTGAACTGCAGAGAGCCAAAGACCTTATACAATACCCACTACTTACATCTACACTTAATTAGGAGTGAAACTGCAGACATGAGACCTCAACATGTGGTATTCACATGTGGGCTCAAAAACACTGTCAAAGCCAGTTTTCTTGAGGTGAAAACGCTGGGGATGTGATGCAAAGCCTGGAGGTGGCCGGGGGGCACCCTCAGCTGCCCGGGCAGCACACTGTGCCCCACCTGCCCCAGTGCAGCTGCTGCTCCAGCCCCACTCGTGCCGGTGCCAAGCGCTGCCCTGGCACCTCCTGCGAGCCAGACGGCTGCAGAGAGGTCCTGGGATGTCTGTTGGAGGCACTGACTGAGCAGTTAAAGCTAAATAAGATGAGATCTGAAATTCAGATGTTAGTGTCAGAACTAATAGGAAACAGGATGCAGCGCTGACTCGGCTCCAGTGGTCCAGATTCTGGTCTTGGTTACGGCCCTGAGAGTCCAATACGAGCGCAGGTGATCTGCATTCTCTCCTACAGCAATGAAGGGCTCTGTGTCCTAGACTTGAAAATACACTTGCAACTCTTTCTGACCCTGTGTGAAACTCCAGCAAGATTTTCTGCAGGAACCTGCTTGTTATCCTGACGTCCCTTCACTTCAGAGATGCCTGCAGCACTCGGGGTCTACTGGTGAAAGCCCAGCTGAGCTGAAACCAGCAGGAGTTTTGCCAAGGCACTCAGCGAAGGCAGGGCTTCACCCCAAACCTCTGAAGGACTATCATTTCCAAAGACAAAAACACACTAAAACACAAACAAGTGGTTTTTCTGCAGGTATTTCAAATAGATTTGAGAGAAGGCATCTGAGAGTGCAACTGTGTGGATGTCACCGTCACGTCGTGTATGAACAATCCATCATTTCTGCAGCACTGCAGTGAGTTGGACTCGCTCTCCACGAACAAAACCAGAGACATCTGCAAATCGGATTTAAAACCCTTTTTTTTTTTAAACAAAATGATTAAAAGTTGAAGAAACACTTCCATATGGAAGGATCTTACCCCAACAGGTCACCACAAAGACACTTCAAACACAATAAAACAGGAAGTGCTAAAAAAAGCATAGCAGCTCACAAAAACCCCCACAACCTTTTCCACAGAAAAAATATATGTCACCCTGCGTAGAAAAACCATTTGGCAGCATAATGTGTCTTTAATCTGCTCAATTTGCTTATTATAGTAAAGGGTTAGAGGAATTTTCGAGCAGTGGCCAAAAATACTACAATGATATCCTCCCCTCGAAAAGTAAACTTACTTAAAGTGAATTAACTTCTTCAACTGAAAATATTTCAAAGCTGAAAGTGCCCCCACCGAAAATAAAAAGCTCCTGGCCAGGAAGGATGGTTTAAGTGTTCAAAGCCAGGACCAGCATCATTAGACCATGCTGGGCTGTGCCAGGTTCTGCTCCTGGACAGCCCCACAGCAGCAAACACCCAGCTGAGCTTTTCATGTGCCTCTTACTGGACTTTAGGAGGACAAATGCACTTTGAGGCAGCACAGACATAAAATATCCCAGTATTCCTCAGCCCTAATCCTGACGGTGGAATGCACAGCCCTGGGAGTGGAGCAGCCTGGAGCAGAGCCCTGCTGGCACCAGAGCCAAACTCGGGATTACCCCATGTCAGAAACAAATTGATTTTGAGCCTATTGATTTGCCAAATTGCTTATCAGGTTTGAGAGCCTTTAAAAGTCAAGATAATAGTTAGAGGGGATGGATATAACCCAGGCAAACCACATTCCCTTTGTGCCAACCCACACACAAACAGGGCACGGGGTGATCTTGGTGGCCATCGCTCCCGATCTCTGCCCTCCTGACCCAAGTATTTGGTCATGTTAAAGCTGATAATTTATAAAAATGGCAATTTTCCAGGTTATCTGCAGTGAGGAGACCGTGCATGTGACCAACTTGCAACTGCCTGTGGCACAGCTGGGCACAGCACTGAACCTGGGGGAAGCAGCATCCCTTGCCCTGGCACTGCAGACATGCCTGGAGGAGGCCACGAAGATAGTAAGAGGAAAATGTAAGGAAATCAAGGCTGTCTGCTCTTGATGTTTAACATCCACGAGTTAAAGACAGAAAGGTGCAAAAAGCTTAACAGTATTTGTGGCTGGAATTAAAAACTTTAAAAGGAACTTATAGTGAACAGTAATGTATGCAATGACATCTGGGACTGTAATCAGCAAACTGCTTTCAAGAGCTGCCAAAGCAAACAGCCAAATAACAAATCCACTTTACAGATCATCAATCTGGTCGGGCACTTGCCAAGGTAAATAGTACAAGGCTGAAGTTTGCTTTGCAAACCAGTGAGCTGGGAGTTTAGCAAGGCCTCCTTCCAGGACAGCAAGGCTGGGGCAGGGTCCTCGAGAAGTTCAACAGTCCGATCCTCCGCCAGCGATCGGGGCGTGCAGAGAGATGAAATACAACCAACATTGGGGATTAAAAAAAATCATAAAAGAGATTTCAGGTCGTGTCCATAACTCACTTCAGGATGATGATTATTAGTGCTGGTACAAGTCGAATACAAAGGCTCAGCTAAAGCAGAGTTTATTGTAACGCTGCTTTGCAGACTGGGCAGCACTTCATGGGAACGCCAAACCTAAGACTGAAAAAAATTAGTAGGAAATGAACCTTCTTTTATTTTCAAATGAGATAAAATCTGGCTCCAACTACCATATTTTACATTTTAGGGAAGAGGATATAAAACATCAAACAGTGATTTTTTTTTTTCATTATGAATGCAAGAAAGATAATTTATGGCGGCTGCAAAACATTTATGTAAGAAGTAAAGCCTTTATGTTCTGTATACAATTTATAGGGCTGTAAAAGAAAGAAGTGAAACAACTGCAGCCATAACATGTGCATTTATGAATAATAATTGTAAGCCCATTTTGCTAAATACAACTTCTGCTTCAGAGTTCATTCCTCAGTTGATTGGGAAGTCCTCAAGTGCAACCTCAGTTTTGTTTAAGGTTACACTCCTGGCTAAAAAGGGAGTTCAAGACAAAACTGTTCAGCAGTGTGTGTTAAGAATTGAAGAGAATAATAGTGTAATTAATGCACAATGTTCTTCAGCTGGTGAGAGATGGCATATTCCTGGTGGGAATTACCTCAGCTCTGCCTTCAAGCACAAATATTTGGTTTTTGCTGCAGTCAGTGGGTTGCAACACAGACTGAGGAGAACCTCCAGCCAGGACACCCCACGCACGACTCCTCATCCCTCACCTCGGGGTGAGACAGAGATGGACTCATTCCCTTCTTGCAACCATAACCCCATTGCCTAAGTGCTGTGTTGATAACCACAAGCCAAATGTGATGAAATTGGCCCCATATTTACTACAGGAAAGGTGACTATTAGCAGCACAGCTGGGCCACGATGGGGACCCACAGGCTGGGGCTCTGCCTGCATGTGTGTGCAGGCAATTAAATGCACAGTTACCTCCTTTTTGGGGGGCATTTATTTGTCATTTCTCCTGGGGTGATATGCAGCATGGTGAAAGCTGCAAGTCCTTCAGCATTCAGGAACCTGTAAAGGGCTTGCTTCAACCACATCCAGGCTCTGCAGCCCAAAGCCCCAGAAGCTCTTGCTCGGCACCCCAAAGCCCCAGGAGTTCCTACTCCATCCCCTCTGGTTTGATCATCGTCACCTGCCTTTTCGTTACAGTAAGTGCTTCAAACAGTTACTGCAAGATTTCAGCTAATCAAAGCACGATGGAGCATGGGAACAATTTAGAGTTGTAGTTGGAAATAACTAAGTGGATCCCCCACAGGCACAAAAAAGTCCTGATGACGAATCCTTCATGCTAATCAAGAGGTCCTGTATTCTTAATGAGTCGAGTCTCACGAACGTCCGTGCAGCGGGGCCAAGTTCCCAGTGGGTATTTATGACACCGCCTGCTTTGAAGGGCTCAGTCCTCCCCTCCATCCAGCACCTCCCTCCCTTTATCCCATGGACTGTTCTCCAAAGGGCACACAGCCTCCTGCCCAAGCAAAGTCCACTTCTCCACGGATGTTCCTGGTCCTTGTGGATCTGTCCCATGCCCACTGCCCAGCCACCCATCTCCATCCCCTCCTTACGCTACAGCTCTAACTCTCAGCTTCCCTTGGTGAGAGGCTGGGATGCTGCTTACATGGCTATCTTCCATTTTTGGGAAGCTGGCCCTTCTGCTCCCATTACCCTGAAGAAAGCCAGCACCAGGTCTCAGGACACAAACAGATATGGCTTGGCAGGATCCCCGTCCGCGCCGCGAGGAGCTGCCGGTGGCCAACGACGCTGATAAAAAGGATGTGTAACTCCTCAACACTCCCCATGATGGAAACAACTGCAGCTCTCCCTGGAGGTCAGGACGCACACGAAAACAAGCCTACATGTGTAGCAGATTACAACAAACACATGGCCGAGATGGACTCGACAGATCAAATGTTGGACTCGTACGATGACACATGGAAAAGTGGAGTTGAGCAGGGGGGAAAGAGCCAGGGAGAGCCCATATGTTCAATTAGCAAGATACAAAGCTTTTGTTGTATACCAAAAATAGCAAATAAAAGTCTGTTGTCATTTTTGGCTATCCAGATGTGTTTCATTTCCAGCTTCACATCTGAACGTGTGGACCTGCCTGAAGATGAAAGGGAGGAAAGTGTGGCAATGGCTGAAGGGTATAATTACATCAAAACTCTTCCTTCCAAACAATGGGGGATCACTCCCTCCCGGCACCTGACGTGGCCCAGCCTGTTCATGAGCCCCATGCTCGGCATCCAGGGGGATCTTACCTGCTCCCCAGAGCAGGGCCTGCTCCTTGCAGAGACTTTATCTCACCAACGTGACTCCTCCTCGTGCCAACAGCTGGATGGGCTGCCTCTCCCAGGCGCCCTCCGCCCATCGCCTTGGCTCCTGCAGTGATGAAATCACACCCCTGTGGCACACACAGGCTGCAAGTGGGAATTCCCAGCAACCAGTCAAGTCTCCTGCTTGCTGGTTACTTTGAAAGATGCCACCTTTTCAAAGAACAGTAACAGGAGCAGGATTTATACCCCCTGAGCAGGCTCTCAAAGGGCAGAAGTGGGTGCCAAGTCACGAGCAGAACAAGAGCTACCTGGCCCACGAGCATATAAAGCAAACCCCAGTCTATAACCCATAAACACAAGTTACTTAGGTAGCACTCAAACAAAACCAGATGCTCTCATCTACTGCACGTTTCCCTTCCCTTTTCTCATTTTTTCCCCTCATTCCTTTTGAATTTAAATTATGTTCAAGTAGGGAGAATTTGCCACGGATGTGCCTTCCCAGACTTCAGGTGCGCTTCCCCGGTCTGACACGCTGCCTAATTAAGGCAGGAGTTTATTCCAGCAGCCTTTGGGGAAGGAGAGGGATAACTCTAAATACCACTGGCACTGGTGTAGCACATACCCTCAGCAGAGCACCTGGGGAGACTTACCCTGGTGGTCACCAGCACCATCTCCAAGCCCACACAGCAACGTGCTTCCCCTCCTGGCGTGGCCTGGGGCAGGATTATTATCTCTCATTCACAAATGGAAAAACTGAACCATGCAGACATTCAGTTACATGCCCAGGATCACCCAAGAAGCCTGTGGCTGAGCTGGGATTAGACCTTGCAGCTCCCCAGACCTTGCCCTGCTCTTAGCCACAACACCATCCTTCCTGAGTGCTTTCATGTAGTTATATTTATCTTTATGTAGGGTCATCTTGGCTCCCATTATGAAAAGCACATATGGTTTCCAGTCCTCAAATTGCCTGGGTAAGGGTTAAATATTCAAATATAATGTTATTCCTGGCATTTATGGAGAAGTTTCTTAGTGCTGATTCCAAAATCCCATGGCTTTTTTGGAGCTGCTGCTCTGTATCACTGATAGTTAAACACAGGCTTGTCACATCCATGCCTCTGAACTGATAAAAACAAAGTCCTTTATCCAAAGGATTAAAATCAGGCTAAATGATGAGAATGTGGCTATGCATTTGCTAATGTTCTAATATGAATTTTATGACCACACAACTGGTACCAACAGAATTACAGGAAGAAGGAAAGCCAGTGAGTGCTGCTGCAATAACCTGTGCACGCTCAGCTTAATGCAGCTCCAATTCCTTGTGCTAGAGTACTTTATCATAAATTCTCAACTCATAAACCACCTCTGGACTACAGTGAACAGCTGTAGTACACAAAAGGTTAATCAAAAAAGAAATGACACAAACACCAAATATGAACAAGCCCCTCTGACCATCCTGAGCTCATCAACACCAATGAAAAAATGATTACTAAAAGAAACCCAAATGGCAAAGCCACTGGTTTCAGTCTGTACTTAGGGGATATTTTGGGCATTGCCTCCACCTGGGGCTGTGGTTAAGCACTTTATTCCTGATTCAGCTAAACCAGAACTGCTCCACTTCACCTCAAAGCCCCTCTGGCTGCATCCAGACCATTCCAGCAACCAGCCTGTGATGCCAAGAGAGAGGCAGCTCTGGCCCATGCCCAGGGGTGCAGTGGGCAGGTACAGTGTCCAAGGCATGACCACAGCACAGACAGATGGGTTTACACCCTGGTGTGCAACTTAATTCTTCTCGTGCTCCTACGGTGTGTCGTTCTGCTGTTTGGGAGGACCAGGACCAGAAAGGAGAAGAAAAAGGGAAGATTTACTACCTCAGTCTATCTTCTGGGTTAGTAATGATTGATGGACTCTGTGTTTAGATCTGATTTTTGTTTCCACTCTGTCTAATGTATAAAGGAACAAGAGGAGCAATATATCTTGCTCCCAGAGAGCAGCAGACAAGCAAACCCACACTGCGGCATCGCTGGCAGCACCGTGATGGGGGGGTCCCCTGGCAAGCACCAAGGGACAGCAGCTCTGCTTCCCCACCAAAGGCCAAACTGCCACTTTTGGGGAGGTCATCATGTTTTTCAGCTCCTTTAGAAAGGATGTGGAACACTATCTGCACGTGTGGTTGAGGGAGCACTGATAACCAACACCACACATGAAGGGAAGCTCCGTGTTCCCACCCAATCTGTACCACGTGCAGGACTAAGATACCAGGTTGTGTTGTTTCTGCAACTGTTCATAGAATTATTTTTGAAAGGATCAGCCACAAGATCCATCCAGCCAAAACAAGGAGAAAACACATTCCACATACTGAAAGCAGTTGGATAAACCTTCCTGCACTCCTTAAATACCATGTCAGACACTCACCGGGCACCACACTTTTCAAAGTGCTGTCTGCTTACTCCAGCATTACCAAGATACATTAGAGTAAATAGGTTAGGAAAGCATTTGATCCCACTGCTGCACAGTGCAGAATGCTGGTAGGCTGAACCTCCTGGGACAGTGAAGTACTCTGAGATTCCTTAAAATCTTGCCTTGCTCTCCTGTATCCCAGCACTGCCACCTGTGCTGCTCTGGGGACAGCAAAATGCTGTTGGGAACAAGACATTAGTGTGATTCCCTGGATAACTAACAAAGACATTGGTGAGATTCCCTGGATAACTAACAAAGACATTGGTGTGATTCCCTGGATAACTAACAAAGACATTGGTGTGATTCCCTGGATAACTAACAGCTGTGGCCCACTTCAGCAGAGGCCCAGGAACTGACTGTGACCTCATCCTGGATGACTCCAGGAGCCAAAGTCTCAGCCAACACCACAGGTTGCCCAGGGAGGTGGAAGATCCCCCATCCCTGGAAGTGTCAGGCTGGACAAGATGTCCCTGCTCACTGCAGGGGGTTGGACTAGATGGTCTTCAAATGTCCCTTCCACCCACACCAGTCCGTGATTCCACGATCACTGGTGGGGTGTGAGCTCCCACCCACGCCCCTGGCAGTGCCAGCAGTGCCCACTCAGCTGTTCACCTGCCTGGCTGTTTAGAGGAACTCCTCAGTGTCATTTGGGTTTAAGAGGAGCTGCAAGAACACCCGTTCTGACACCCAAGTCTGAAAAACTGCTGCTCCCTCTCATCCCTCGCCGCCGTCCCTCGGCTGCATCACACCACGTTCTCTGCCTGCTCGTACACGTGGTAAGGAAATGTGCTCTACTTGATCACCGAAACAATGCAAGAAGGATGAGACAGAAAACCAACCCAAACCCACAAACACCAAAAAGCCGCAGCAGCAAAGCTGAGGGGAAATGAAGCGTGGGGTTGGAAGGAGAAGGCAGGGTCAGGGAAGGGCTGGGAGCCTCTTAAACTGGCTTTGCTGTGGGATAAGATGCTCATGTAACTACACCCTTATTAGTGTTATTTTTTTAAAGCTGGATCATTTCACAGATCTGCTTTAAAAACATGTCATAAATGAGATCTGCTGCAATGGAGCAGTAATATGTGCCCGCAGCTGGAGCCCGAGCAGAGCTGTGCTAATTTAGCCCAGCTGAAGACCTGAGCCTTCACTACCCCAAACTTCACCACTCCAAAGGGGGGAACAAGTCCTAACTGCCCATGCACTGCTCTTCCCTCAAGTGGAGCCCCTGTCTAGAAGATTAATTTTCTTGGTACTAAAGATTAAAAAAAAATTAAACAACCTCCTCTGAGCCATCGATTTAATTTAAGGTTTTATTTCGAAACAGTTGGACAGTGTCCAGATCTTCAAAGTCTTGACCAAAAATAGAAAGTATATTCTGCAACTGATTTAAAGATCTGTTCTGTTTATTTACTTATTCTAATATTACCACAAGCACTCTCTTAAAAAATGAACCCCAAGGGATGCCTTACCATTGAGTCCTTGGCAGGGAGGCACCTGCACTCCTCAGCCTCTGTGCAGGTGGTGATGCGAGGCAGGGAAATCCAGGTAACTCCATAAAGGGATTACCTGGCACTCTTTAACTGGGTGGCAGGAGAGCCCTTTGGCTTTTTAAATACCTAAATGAATGAGAAGTGTCTGAGGAGAGGAGAGAGGAAGGCCTGGTATCTCTGCAACCCCAGCTTCCCCCTGAAAACCAGGCAGAGAGGCAGCAAGGATGGGAGTTGGGGTGGTGGTGCCACCTGAACGTCGACAGGCACGGCCGTGCAGCACCAGGTGCTGCTGCCCTGGCATGATGCAGGTCCCTCGAACACACAGACCAGGACAGGAGGGAGAGAAGAAAAGCAACACATCCAGCCAGATTGTCCTGTCAGAGCCTCCGTTTCCTCCCTGTGGAAAAGGCACAGCTCCTGCCTCTGCCCCAGCATCCCAAGTTCAGCCTCCAGCAGGTCACTTCAGCTCAGAAGCTGCTCTGCAGCTGTCTCAGCTGCACAGACAGTTAATACCTCCTTGCACTGCGAAGCATAATTCACTAATGCCTATAAAACAGTGGGTGCTTCCCACATGCAAGTGTGAGGAGGAGGTGGGAGGTGCTGTGCTTTCAAGGAAATGTTACACAGCGATTACACTGCCAAGTGACAGGATTGGGAAAGTATGTAGACAAAACCCCCAAAGACAAAACCTTTTTAATTATAATCCTGGCATTTAAGCAGTGGTGCAGTTTTACAAGCCTCCACGCAGGCGAGTCGTGCTCCTGTTGACCTTGGAGGGGCTCAGGATGGGGTTTGCACGGGGCTGGCACCCTCTCCAGCTGTCCTGCTGGGATGGGAGATGCACCTCCCACCTCACAGGAGGAGGAAAAGGGGATGGGAAGGGCAGAAGAAGTCCTGTCACTTCTGTAGGACAGCACAGCAAGCAGGTGATGGAGTCCGGGGTCAGACACGGATCTAGGGATGCCCAGCAGGACTCTCCTTCCTCACCTGCTCGTGTGCCCTTAAAACTGGTCCAGCAACCTGAAAACTGCTCCTTAAATATTTATTATCCCTTTTTTTCCCACTCTGACCTTCCTGATCATACCCTGATAGCTGTTGGTCTAATACTTCACGTTTCAGAAGACATTCTAGTATTTATAGCTGTTCTGGTACTTCTAAGGGATTGAATGTGCTTCTGCTGTAAGATTCTCACCAGTTGTGATGTGAAGCAGCACAATTCCCACAGGAAAAGCAGGAATGTGACTAGAGAGGAGAGCCAGAATCACAGCTGGTGTCTCTGTCACCTTCTCAGGATGCCAACGGGCTGCACCACGACCTCCCCTGCCTTCACCCACCACGGTGGCAACTCCTGCTGGCTCTGCCACGGCTGCCTTTTTGACACGTCGTGCATAAATAATTTATGATGGAGACAGATTAAAGTTACAAGGCATTAAATCTTGCACTTTCAGCCTCACACAAGTTTTCAGAACTGCTGGGCCTGGGGCTTGTTTGGAGTAGCCTGGAGGGGGAAAAATCCACAGTGCTCCAGTGATATATGTTAAAGTAAGCTGCTTTTTATTTCAATTTGGGGAAAGTTAAGTAAAGCAAACCCTCAACTCTAAGCTACAGGATTGAAGGAACAGGTCACAAGGAAAGGAGGAAATTCAACCATATCCACATGAATGACTTAATTTTGGTTTCTAAAGCCATATCTGATTAACCAAAGACTTCCATTTTCATCTAGTGACTACATTAAATATAAACAGACATCCATCACAGAGCAAACCCAACAATTACTATCTGTTGAAGCCATTCACTTCCATGCCATTTGGCAGAGCTCTGTTCATGAAAACCCCATAATTTGGCATTTGGGGGCAGTGAGAGACGCTGCTCGACGCTGAGCCCCGTGGGTCACTCCACTCACGGGAACAGTTGAAGGGCATCCACTATTTAAACCCCTGTCCATCAATATACTGCAGCAGAAGCACAAAACTCTGGTCAGATCCTTTGAAAGCCACTTTTTTTTTTCCCCTTTCCCTCTGGAACAGCTGCACCCAGTGAACTCTTTGCCCATTCAAGAGCCAGACAGAGATTTTTGGTCTGAGTTCAGACTCACAACGCAACGGTCTGACTGATGCAAAATGTAAGGACTTGTCCCCAGAGCCATCCTCTGGGAAGCTGTTTCAACACGTGGCTTCTGTGCTTAATAAGGTTTTTTTCAGACCTCCTGTTATCTGTGAAAAATCAGAATATGGAGCAGCATTTCTCAGAGATGTTTAAAAAAACAGAATCCAAGTGGGGAATCTCTAATTGATCAAAACGTCACTAATATAAATATATTCTGAGAAAAAATTTTAGTGGGGTGGAGGGCCAAAACCAGACATTTGGGAGCTGGATTTCTCATAGGGACTGTTGTGAGCTGCCCCACAGAGTAGCAGAGAAGGGACAACAGATCATCATCTTCTGGTGGCCCTTCCACAATTTATGAAAATTGAGATAAAAGTTTCAATCCACTCACCAAAAGCATCCAAAATACCAACCAAATCCCAACCAAACCATGGAACAGTCTCCAGTTTTACTTTCCAAAAGACTTTTCCTAGTTGTCATTAGATGGCACTTCAGTTTGTGAGCTGAGCAGACATCCCAAAACCAGAGCAATCACACAGCAACAGGAGTTCAGGCTATTTCTCCCTTTAAAACTGGTCCCTGCGCACTGGGATGGACCCTCCAACCTGCCCCTCAAACAGGCAGAGCCATCCTGTGCACGACACTACCAACACAGAGCTCTCATGACCTCCAAATTCACTTATTTTAATAAAACATGCTACTCCAGCCATCTGACATTTATTATGCCTAAGCAACATAAAATAGAAAAGAAACATCTATGACCACTAACAGCCCCTCAGCTCACTTTTATTGCCAAGGCCCTGAAATTCTTTTTCTCCCCTTTTCTCTTTGCTAATAACATCCTCCCCACTCCACCTTGCTGCTGGAATATTGCAGGAAATTCCCTGGGAGAAACCCTAATGTGGATGGCAGCTGTGCAGTTCAAAGCTGAACAAAGCTTTCATTTCAGGGGTTTGAGCAGAGCTGAACGTGCCCCTGTCCATGCTGACACTTCTCTTGCTTCTCCACACAGCTTTCTCCATGGAAAAGGGTGGTCAGGCATTGGAAGGGGCTGCCCAGGGAGGTGGTGCATCCCCATCCCTGGAGGTGTCCAAGGCACGACTGCCCGCGGCACTCAGTGCTGTGGGGTGGGTGACAAGGTGGGCATCGGGCACAGGGTGGACTTGATGACCTTGGAGGTGTTTTCCAACCTCAGTGATCCCGTGATCCACAGCAGAATGAATGCACAGAGAGACATGTGCCTGCTCTGAAAATCCCTGGGGCACCAAGAGGATGCCCTGGGGATGTCAAACCTCACCCGGCAGAGCGGCCCTGCTTGGGATTTCATGGAATCATAGAATCGATTGGGTTGGAAATGATCTCTGAGATCACTGAGCCCAACCCTTGGTCCAACTCCAGTCCCTTTCCCAGATCACGGCACTCAGTGCCACGTCCAATCTCAGTTTAAAAACCTCCAGGGATGGTGAACCCATCCCCTCCCTGGGCAGGCCATTCCAATGGCTGATCACTCTCTTTGGAAAGAATTTTCTTCTAACATCCAACCTAAACCACCCCTGGCAGAGCTCCAGTCCGTGTCCCCTCGTCCTATTGCTGATTGCCTGGGAGAAGAGACCAACCCCCACCTGGGCTAGTAATTTGGGATTTGGGAGTCAAGCAGAGGGGAGCAGAGGAGTTACACCACCGCTCCAATTCGTCCCATTAGCCACGGCCCCCAAGGGGCGGAATTCAGCGTGAAATGTGCCCGCAAATTCACCGAGCCCGAGGCCAAAAGCAGGAGGGTTGGCTGTGCAAAAAGCCCGGCTCAGCCTGTTAAGGGATTGGCAGCCTGAGCGAGGTAAGTGTGTGAGCCGCCGCCGCACTTCGCACCTCCGGCCGCGCTGTCTCACACCACTGACCCCTCCATGGCGACATAAGTCTCAAGAAGAAGCCAGGATTATCTGTCTAAGAGTCTTACATGTGTCATGTGAGGTCAGGTGCCAACTGCAATGTAAATTAGTGGTTAAGAGTATTGGTAGCTAGACAGATGCCCGGAGCCTCAATTAGAAAGAAAAGTCAGATTATAAGTAATTAAGAGACACAAAAAGTGCTTCGGGAGATAAATACCTCAACTGCCTCCGGTGTTGTGGGGGTTTTGTTGTTGTTTCTTTTTGTTTGGTTGGTTGGTTTGTTTGTTTTCAATAAAGGACACATTCCTGAGCTCTCCCAGGTTCTGCATGGAACATCTCTGCAGATCCCAAAGCTCATCTGGCTTTTGGTGTTGGTTTTTTTTTCTTCAGTAAAGGACACATTGCTGAGCTCTCCCAGGTTCTGCTTGGAACCTCTTTGTAGACCCCAAAGCTGGTCTGGCTTTTTGGTGTTTTTTGGCTTTTTTTCTTCAATAAAGGACACATTCCTGAGCTCTTCCAGGTTCTGCTTGGAACATCTCTGTAGACCCCAAAGTTGGTCTGCACAGAGGAGGCAAAAATGCCTGGGTTGTTGGTGCCAGGAGGAGCAGAAGGGGAATCCTGAGGCAGGTGGCTTTAGTGGGCAGAGCACAGCACCAGCCCCCTGTCTGTTGTTCAGCTGCTTGAGAAGGGAGAGCTTTCCATCTTCTGCCATCAACGGGCCCCACAGCTTTCCAAACACACATGCAATTTGGTGATTTCTGGGTTGAATGTTGTTAAAGAGGAAGGGTGACAGCTCTGTTTCTTTTGAGAAGAGCTCCTGCTGCAGCTGCCCCTGCCAGATCCAGCACTGCACACAAGTAACCATGAGCTTATTGCACATACAAGTTCCTGATGGCCTGGTGACCTGAATCCATTTTATAAAGACCTATTGTATTTGCAGCACAGGACGAGAATAAAATCATGAGTCTCCTTTTAGAGACAGGCAATCCAGTGTGGAAAGCCTAAATGGTACAGCCTGGGGTCCAGGTGAGTTTGTGGATGAGCTGGGAAGGGTTTCAGAGCATCCCACCTCCCTGCAGGTACATGGTCCTTGACTTTTATTCAGTTCTTAGCACCTTTCCTCGAAGGATTTGCCACATTTGGCCACTGACACTGAAAGATCTGGATCTTCAGCCACCTGAGAAGAGCACTTTGAAGACTTCAGAGTCATCATGATTTAAGACCTGTGCTCAGAACTCAGCCTGGAAGAAGTTAAGCAGATGCTTAAGGATGTTCTGGAAGAGAGGGCAGGGCAATGACTCCAGAGGGATCGGAGCTGTGGGGACTCCTGGCCCCAAGGGCTTTGTCTTACACTTCAGAAAGCGTTAAAACAAGTGGAAAACCACTCACTTGGGTTCCTTATCAGGGTGCTGCAGCTTTGAAGAAGCCATTCAATATTTTTAAGTGGGTTTTGGGGTCTTTTTTGTGAGGCCAAAAGATTGTAATGGGCTCTTGAGAGCTCTGCGAGGCGACTGCAGCACCTGCAAAGGACTAAGGAAGACTTATGTCAACAGGGAGCTCAATGCTAAGGCAAGCACTTCAAAATACTGAGAAAATTCTTCCCCAACAGTTTCATGTTTCAGTTTGCTGTGTTTTCAAAACACCCCTTTCAGAGAGTAGGATGCTCCTCGTTATTTTACAAATCATTCTGTATTTTCACAACCATAAATCATGGAAAGAATTGACAGTCTCCTGACGTTGATTAAATGGCAGCTGATCCCTGAAATTGTATTACCAGTGTTTGTGCAACACCTAAGGTTCCCAAATGCTGCCAGGCCCTGGACAGCCCTATAACAACCCTCTGCTCACATTTTCTTGCACAGCAGATGACTCTGAGCAAAGAAGCCCAAGCAGAAGAGGGTGGAATGAAAAGGTTGTTGCTGCTGTGCAGACGTAACACTCGAACGGGGTAAAAAGGAATCATGTAAAATATATGGGTTATGTCAAAGGATAACTAAATTTTGTCATCCAAAAAAAAAAAAAAAGCAAGCATATTTATGGTTAAAGTATTACAATGCTACTGTATGACCTTCCCACCAGAGGCAAAGGCCCTGAACTGCCCTGTCATGACCAAGGAGGCCTGAGACAGAAGCATCAATCACTCCAATAAATGCAACCATCTCTGTGTTTTTACTCTTTTTGTTGTTGTTGTTGTTGTTATTATTTAGAAACATAGACTAGTTTGGACTAGAAAAACCTTTAAAGGTGATCTAGTCCAACCCCTCTGCCATGGGCAGGGCCACCTTCCACTAGCCCAGGTTTCTCCATGCCCCTTCCAACCTGGCTTTGGGATGCCCACCCAGGGACGGGGCAGCCACAACTTCTCTGGGCAACCTGTGCCAGACATTCACCAATTTCTTGATGAAAAGGCAATTTTCCTCCCCTGAATTCAACCTCTGGAAGAGCTGCCATCAGCACAGCCCCTCTGCCCAGCCCTACCCAGGGAGCAGCAAAGGGGACACTCGGAGGAGAAGCCGTTTGGGAGCCCCAGGGAGGAGGAGCTGCTGGCACAGGCACCGAGCCCCTTCCTGCAGGAACAAGGAGCTCTTGGTTATCAGCAGGGACAGGGCTAATTGAGGACCCCATCTTATGCTCACAAGTTTTGCCACAGGACAGGGAGCACAACAAACTCCTTTGTAATTCAGATCACAAGTTACAGAGATATTACCCCGTGACGATAAAACTTCCCTTATGCAACAAGCAAGGGCTGAACACGGGCGAGGGGAAGACTGGAAAGGATTGTTAAACATGAACCTTTACGAGGGTTTCTGCATATTTTTGTCACCCTTTTGTCCTTTCAGGAGCTGTGGGGATAGTTATGGCAGGGCTGACTATGTTATCTTACGTACTAAATCCGCCTAGATCTGTAGATGATGTCTTAGGGGGTGAAAAAGATTAATAAGGAATCACTCCAATGGCTTTAGGACAGCTAAGAATCTTAACCCATTTAACCTCCCCTAAAACACACAATCAGATCAGAGGAAGTTGTAGGAAACTCATTTCAAAGACTCCAGGCGACACTTTTTAGGTCAGATTTACAAAGCTCATTAGAATGAAGGTCTGTTACTTTAGATTTTAATACTAAGACATACTAAGAAACCCTCTTGCCCCATTTAGGAAACATACAAAGCAAAGAATGCAAATTTTAAAAAGAAACTTAATCTTAATGCATGTGTTCTGCCACCAAATCTGAGTAAAACCCTCCTAGCTTATGTTCTTACAGAAGACGGGAGAAAACACATCAAAAAGGGACAACAAATGCCTATTTATTTACATCTTTTTATCCTCTGAAGTAGCACATGTGCAGGGAATACGGCTCTTCAGAAATGACATTGTTTTGGAGGAAACAGTTACTGATTTTTCTTGCTCTTGTCACCTCCCTAAAAATCTGTTTTTCTGAAAGGTGTGAATGTGTGGAGGAGCTGGAGGGACATTTGTGGCCACCGGTGAGCATCCCCTCGCCCATCTGGGTGGGGTCCACACCCCCTCCAAAGGGAGGGGAAGGGCTGAGGGTGCTCAGGGCTCCTGCTCCCTGTTGGGTGCAGAAGGCACAAGAACTGAAGGCGAGCTCTGGCTGATCTGCTTTGTGATAAGACAGTGCGTCTTAAGTAGAGGAATTAGGACAGAAAAATGGAGGGAAAAAGACAAGTAAAGCATGGCATTACAGACCCTAATGTGATTGTACATATCTGGCCAGATTTTGGTCCAAGGGAAATGGCATCCCCAGCTTGAAATAAAAAGGAAGAGATTACTTTTTGTAGTATCGGAATGACAAGCCATCAAAATTCTGTGGTTAATTAGCAGGAAAAAGTCCTGTGTAGAATGAGGTAGATGGCTTGGCAAACTTTAAGTTTAATCTTGTGATATCTCCTAATAACAAAAGGCCTCCATGATATATCAAACAGATTTATAAATGTATGATCAATGCGTTTGACATGTTATTTAATTATGATTCTTCGTGACAGGGACAACATGAAAAACTAGTGTCAACATTCTGACAGTGGAATAAATAAATAGATGTAATTATTTCTCATACTGATCCCAGATGAATTGTAATGTATCAGGCCAGACTGCAGACCAGAGTTCTAAGGTTTCCTTAATATGATAGAGTTTGATGTAAGGGGTGTCATGTATCCCATATTTTGCTGTTTTATTAGAATAAAAAGCTCTCTGGGGATTTCAAGTTCAAATGGTCACAAGTCTCCCCCTTCCATTGCTATTGTGCTTAATGCAAGGATAAGCACTGAAATATGTTTAGAAAAAATGCCAGTACAGCTGGAAAAAGCAAAACACTAGCCTGCATGAATGTGAAAGCAAACCCCAAACACCCTGTGGTTGCTCAGGATTTACCCCTAGTTGTGCTTTTTTGGTTAATTTTTCCCTGCCCTAAGCACATGCCAGTCTTGGGAGAGAGGTTTGGACGTATGAGGTATGTGATGTGTAAGGACAGTTCCCAGGGATGGGCACAGCCTGGAGGTGTTTTTTTTGCAGGATAAGCCCACCCTAAGGCAGAGCTGGGCCTTGACATTCCTTCTGGAGGAGAGCAAGGAGCTGGAGCAGCCAGCACACTTGTGGCCATTATCACACAGACAGCAAAGAATGCACTATCTGTTCCCCTGGCCAAGAGAAATTAGAGTTAACATTTAACATGAGGGAACAGACTTCAAAGGCAGAGCCAGCTGGATATGAAGAGCAGGAGATGGAAATGCTAACACCAGCACAAACTTGCAGGTGGTCACATTTGGCTGGGGAGAACATCCGCCGTGGAGGAGCCTGCACACAGCAACCCCCAGATAGCCCTCCAGTGAGCTGCTCTGAGTGCTAGACACAAGCCATGGGAGTACAGAACATGGAATGGCTTGGGTTGGAAGGGACCTTAAAGACCGTCTGGTTCCATGGGCAGGGCCACCTTCCACCAGCCCAGGCTGCTCCAAGCCCTGTCCAACCTGGCCTTGGACACTCCCAGGGATGGGGCAGCCACAGTTTCTCTGCCCAACCTGTGTCAGGGCCTGCCCACCCTCCCAGGGAAGGATTTCTTCCCAATATCCCATCTAACTCTGCTGTCCTGCAGCTTAAGCCCATTTCCCTTTGTCCCGTCACTACAAGCCCTTGTGAAAAATCTCTCTAAGCCATGAACTGGAATCACAAACCATGACCATGACCACAAAGCCATGACCACAAACCTTGACCTTGACCACAAAGCCATGACCACAAACCATGGCCATGACCACAAAGCCATGACTACAAACCTTGACCATGGCCACAAACCATCGTCATGACCACAAAGCCATGACCACAAATCATGACTATGACCACAAACCTTGACCATGGCCACAAACCATGACCATGACCACAAAGCCATGACCACAAACCTTGACCATGGCCAAGCATCCCTGCACTCCCAGTGGTGCTCCACCTGCACCTGCCCTGGGCATGGCAGGGCTGGAGAAGCTCAACCTGCCAGAACAAACCACTTGGGAAACAACAGTGAAAGAATAATAGAAATATAATAGAAATAGTAATAAAAATAAAGAATAGTAATGAAGAATAATAACAAACAAGCAATCAGTCACCTGTTCCACTGTTACAACACTTCAACGGTTTCCCTGCATCACCCTTTACAGCAAGAGGGCAAATGAAACAAGACCAAGCCACCAGGCCTACAGATAATCAGTATTTCCATGAGATGCCCCACTAAATGCAGAACTGCTTTTTCCTCAAATCCAACACTGTGCCTTGTGTAGTGTCAGAGCCAGATCAGGAAGGAAAGCCCAAGCCTTTCTCACTTGGTAGGAAATCACTTGGGCAGGCAGGGGATGGTTCAGCCGGGTTTATTTCTGAAGCTAAAATACCCCAGCGAGCCTTTCAAACCTGTTGATGCAAAAGCCCTGATGTGCCACCCCCTTGCCCTGTCAGCTGCTGCTTCCTGCACCAGAGAACAGCGGGGGTTTAGGCAAATACTCGTGTTCCCATAAATTACAGCAATTAAATCTGCTCCATTTAAAACAGGCAGAATGATGATTGTCACTGTTATTGGGAGAAGGTTAAGATGCAGTGAGGTTGTGCAGAAATCCTCCATGCAAGTGAGTTTTGCTGCATTTTTCATTGTTGTTTAAAGGCAGCTGAATACTCTCTGACATCTCTGTTGACATTGACCTTACTGGAGAATTTATAACCAATTAACACCTATAAAACTCGGATAAAAGTAACTACTCCCTGACTCCATACAGTATAAAAATGGATCAAATTTTAACTATTTTGTTCCTTCTCTCCAACTTCAGCCTGAATTCAAGGGACAAATGTCAAATAAAGGGTGGCACCAGACCCAAGGGAACAGACTCTGGCTCTATTAAACCCAAATGGAAGTGATTTCTAAGGACACTACACCAGGAATCCCATTTCTCTGGTGGCCATAGACTTAAGGCTTGTTTGCAAGAGGACAAAGCTGTTCAAAGGTCCCAGACCTTGCAGTAATTATTTTCATGATGGGAAATGCTGACTCTTTCAGGACAAAATGCCAGAAATCAAATCAAATGTAGTTCTGTCCTTCCTCAATGAGGTAAATGTCTCCAGCAGGAGCTAGTCTTCCATGACCCCCAAGGATAGAAATAACTGTCCCATTTATTACTGCATTTCTGAACCTTCTGGCAATTATATGGCCACTGCTAATTTTACTTTTTAAAAATTCCATCCCAGGGCAGCAAACATTTCATTCTTGGCCATTATCAGAATCCAAACAGCCCTAAAATATTGGCTTATAGAAACCAATTCTGATGCTGGGAAGAATTGGCACATTCAGCCCTTGAATTTACCTGCAGGTTGTGGGTTAGTCCTGCCCTTGACAGATAAATCCCTGCCCTGCCCAGCCCTCTGCATGGCCAGAAATACCTGCAGTGGGAGGGAAGGCAACAGGCACAGTGGCAAGAATTTAAAAAGGAGTAAGGACTAACCCAGAATGCAGCTATGGCTGTAAACTGAGTTTCAGACAACCCTGCACAGAGCACCGGGGTAAGACTTGCTACGGCGCCTGTTTTGAAGCAGGGCCCAGCGTTCCCTCAGTCGTTAAGCAGATGATGCTAGTTTTAACAAATGAAGCTGGATTAATTTAAAGTATTTAAAGTGATCAGCAGTCCTTGGGCTAACGAACATATGTCATTTTCCTCTAAGTTTGTGTTTTGATGAAGACACCCTGCCAATCCAGGCTCCCGGTGCAGGGAGCTACCTGAACCCTTGGCTACCTGCCCCGGTCCCCACTCCAGGAGTAGCTGCACCAGCAGCTGCCACGGGATTAATGGACAGCAACCTTCGGAGAGATGGATTGGGGAGGTCAGGGAGATGCAACCGGCCGTGACACGTGTCATGGATCACTGTCTGCTCTGCCCACCGCCCTCCCCGGCAGCCGCGGAGAAATGGCACGGCCAGCCCCGGCGAGCCCACTTAAAGGGCTAATGGGTAAATGCATAAAACTATTAAATGCATAAGAATCCTCTTCGCCAAATGGCAAAATAGAATGAAAGTTTAAATGGTTAATTGAATAAACCTCTTAAAGACAGAGTGCAGCAGGGCGGGGTGTTTCGCAGTTTCCCGGGGAGGTGCTGCGGCGTTCCCGGGGCACGGAACGGTGTGGGAAGTGCCTGGAACGTTCTCTGCTCCCCAAACTCAGGCTCATCACGCTGAGCTGCTTTCCCTGCTCTGTTTTCAAATGCAGCAAGGGCTGGGAAATGTTGTTCATGGCCAGTTAAAAAGGCAAGGAGCTCCCAAGATGTGGCTCTGGGTGCAGCGCTGCCTGAGCTGGGAAATCCTCCTCCCGCAGCTCCCGTTAAAGGCATGACCAAGGAGATAAGAAACCCGGAATTCTCTGCATGGTTTTAGGAGGATGGGCTCTTCTGGATGGCTCTGGTGGTGCCAGAGCCCGTGGTTTTAGGAGGATGGGCTCTTCTGGATGGCTCTGGTGATGTCAGAGCCCGCGGATGCTCCGTGAGCCACGAGCACAGCCCTGAGGAACATCCCAGGATTCTGTCCTTTGTCAAAGAAACTTCAGAAGATCTAATTGCAAGAGAGTCCCCCAAGTACAGCATTTTGGGGTCATGTGGGGCTATTTTTGACCCAAGACCTTGCTGTTGCTATTTCCAAGGGGTGGAACCCACGTGGCGAGAGCGCTAAGTGATGTCCTGTAGAGATTTCCTGGGCCATAACTGGCTTCTCCAGAGATAAGCACTGCCTTTGGCCTCACGGTTTATCCTCACAGCAACAAGATTACTGCCTCATAAAACAATTGCAAAGCTACAGTACTATTATCCTTTAAACAGTAAAAGAAGAAGAAAAAAAAATGATTTATGAAAAATACCATGATCCTCCACAAGCAGAGCTGCAGCGACAGTAACTAATCTAATGGTGCATTAGGACAGCACAAAGAAGTAGATTTGGCCACTGAACCAAAGTCATTAAAGATTAGACCAGCTGGATTCACAGTTAGGAAGTGCTTTTGCCTATCTGAGCACAGGGTACGCTGGAAATTGTTTCATGATTTAATGTGTCCGTTGTAAACAACAAGACTTTTTGGATAAATCAATGGCTGACATCGACAGGACAGAAAACAAAACAGGGTGGCTTGGAAAGTCTGACTTCCAAAGCTAAGCTAAGAGAAACAGTCAGAGTCCATCCTAAAATAAATCTGCATTAAGGCATGCTAAAATAAATGTTATGCAATGAGAGTCCATAACAATGTCAGGGTTTTTTTAATTGGTAAAAAGGCTGTATTCATTTATATCAAAGGAAAGTGTGCCTAGCCACCTTTTCTACTAAAAAATAAAAGGAAATAAGGAAGGGAGGGAAAGGGGGAATTAAGGGGAAATTGGGGAAAAAGAGGAAATAAGGAAAAAAGAATGAAAAAATAAGAAGAGAAAAAAAGGAGGGAAAGGGGGAAAGGAAAGGAAGAAAAAAGGGGGGAAGCAAAATGAGGGGAAAAAAAAAGAAAAAAAAAGGAGAAAGGAAAAGACAGAAAAGGAAAAGATGGAAAAAAAAGAAGAAAGAGAAGAAGAAAAAGGAAAAGAAAGGGGAGGGGGAAGCTTCAACTGCCCAACATCAACGGCGTTGGAAGTACATGGAAGGACAAGAGACTCTGTGACACTGCTCCCCTCAAATATTAGCTCTGGGCCATCCAGCAAGTTAAAATATCAAAGCACATTAAAAAGAAAGCAGACAATTCTGACTGACTGTCAGACTCCGTGCTGGGGTACGTATTTTACGTTCATTATTCCACTCAGTGCAGTCTCCCCTCCTGTCCCTGTTTTCCAAAGGCTCCTGGGTCACACCAGGGGATTTTCCAGGGATTCCCCCGGTCAGGGGACAGGCTGTGACAGTCCTGCTGTGCTAATGGGGATGGCAGTGCTACAACCTCAGCTTCTCTCACTTTAACTGACTTTTGGTCACCTCTGAGTGACTTTCTCACCTTAAAAGGCTTCTTCCCCTTTGAGCCTGTTGGTGGGATGAACAGTCTCTATTCTGCTGGTTTTCCCAATTATTCCCTACAGAAACTACTCAACAAATCAGTCATTTAACCCTAATATGGACACACTCACACACCACATATAGTTACTACATATATACCAACCATAAATACACATTTATAGATCTCCATCTACACATCACCATGAAGGCAGCAGGAACAGGATTCCTTTTCCCTGCCATTTGGGAGACACACAGAGTTCCCAATAACAAATATCTGCAAGGTGTCCAGAAGGACCACTAAACAAGAGCTCCTGGATGTGTGGGAGAGTCACAGGAGAGCAGATGAAATCTGTAGGTGCAGTGCCAAGTGGGGTTGCTAGTCCTGATAACTGCTCTTAGTTCAGACTCACAGTAAGAGGTGCTCCCAACTCAGCAAAAAAATCATCAGAAGGGACAGGAAATTGTTCCACTGCCCAAAAAATGGAGCCTCTGGGATGGAAGGCCACTAAATAAGACCTATTACTTTGTGGCACTTAAGTCTCCAAAGGGGAATCCAGGAAAACAGTGCTGGATCTGGATCAAGATGCTCCAGTGCCAGGAGTACACTGGGATATTGTTAATGGGACACAGGGAACTCAAACATAAAGAGTGAGCAGGATTTTCCTTGCGTTGGCTACAATACATATGTTTGTTCAAGAAAAAAATAGCTGGAGCAAGAAGACATGCACGTCTGGTGTTGAAGAAAAGCCTGTTTGTGTCACATACAGTGGAGAAATTGTTCCAGAATAGTTCATCTTTAAATGAAGATCCCCTAGCAATGCTGCCAAGGTCCATGGCACTTGAGTTGTTGGCTGTGGAAGTGCTGCAGCACAAGTAAAACCCACCCTGGTCCAGGCTTTAAACATGGATATCTGACATTTCACTGCGTTTTCAAGGACTGGTTCAAGTTCTTTGTCACCAGTGGAGCCACTGAGCCTCATACTGCCCCTGCTCCCTGGGGACTGGCTGGGTACCAAGAAAAGTGACCACAGTAGGGGCAAATGGCAGGTAAGAAAACCCAGGAGTTCAATCCCAAGAAAGTAAAGAGTTTGAAAAGAGCAGCACTTGTTGAATGTTCAGAATTGGATTCCGGGTCAAAATCAGTGAACACAGTTAGGAGTAAGAGAGTTAAAATATTTCCCATCTTCTTCCTATGTTGACTATGAATCCGTTTATCCCTACGAATGTGTCTCTCCTACCACTGAGAGGGGAATGACGTGTCCTTAGGGCAGTGCTGCCCCTAAACCTCGCCACACTCACACTGCTCCAACACCTCCTGCAATAAAAGGGAAGGACTCCCTTCAAAAGCCTGAGTTGTGGTCTTTATGAGCCCAGAAATGCCTATAATTCACCACCAACATTTTTCACTTGTGACCTCTTTATTTGGAGTTCCTGATTTTCTTCATTACACATTTCTAATTTATCATAACCTGAAGTGCTTCAAAAGCCTTGCACATTCTGACACCACCACAGACGAGGTATGCCCATGAAATCTCTGAGCTGATTCATATTCTCTCCCCTCTGACACCAGCAGTTTCTGTAATTTAGGAACAGCAGAGCTGCTAAAATTAATGGCTGAAGGGCAAGGCATTCTCTTTGTCACTTTATATATAATGCTCTGGTTCAGCAAAAGAGTAGCTGGATTATTTTGATTCTTTACTCCTAGTTAATTACAATTAGAAGTAAGACTGTAATTACCTTTCTTGTAAACTTTGGCCTTAACTGCTGAGCACAGCAAAATAGAAGGAGGCTTGGTTAACCTCAGTGGAAAAAAAATAAAGGTTTCCTTCTGAAATAGCTGGAGCCTGGGCATTCAGGGGGAACGTTCCTGGGAGGGTGAGACAAAGGCAAACCAAGAGCCACAATCCGACAGATCATTTATAAACCAACAAAGCTTCAGGTGGGAGGGGGAAAGGACTCCCTGACCCCCCCCGCAGCTCAGTGACACACACCGTGTTTGTTTCCAGCGGCTGCCATTTCCAACCAAGAGAATTCACCACAAACAAACCCTCCCCAGTTCCTCCTTCTCACTTTTTATTTATTCTAACACTTCACTGCCATTGTTTGCCTGGGGGAACCAGCAGCTCCCCGTGGCTGCTGCAGGGATCTCCGAGGGGTTCCTGGTTTCCCTCTTGCAGGAGGTTCTGCAGCCCGGACAAACCCCCACTCGGTCCTGCCCCTGCTGATGGGAACTCAGGGTCCTTCACTGCCACGACACTGCCAGTCCCCATATGGAGTGTGATCTTCTTCTCTCTCTTTGAATACAGAAGAGGGACCTCGAGGTCCTTCTAATGCCAGCAGAAGGACTGTGCACACACAGGAGCTTTCCAGAAACACCTTCGTGCCCACTCCAGGTTGTTCCATCCCGGTGGGGCAGAATGGGCTTGCCAGGAAAGAACAATCCATAGGAAAGGGTGGCTCTGTTTAATTCCATGGCCATGTCTGTACCAGGGCCAAGCCAGCCTGGAGGCACGAGCTGAGGTTGGCACTGGGAGAACACCCAGGGGCTCCCAGTGACTCCCATCCAACCACGACAAACGTGCCATTGTGGCCCGACCGCCCCGAGACAGACGGACGGACAGGAGGGAGGAAGGAGGGAAGGAAGGAGCTCTGGAAGACAAAGTTGGTCTTAGGACAGCAATTATAGATATTTGGAGATATGAATTAACAGCCACAGGAGGAACTTTTGATTTTGCAGACTGTGCAAACACTTCCCCCTCTGTGATCCACCACTGGTGATTCTGGGGAGCACAGTCCAGCCCTGGAAAAGGCTCTGTCATAGAAAACACTATTTTTTATCATTGTGGAGAGAATATCTAAAATGTAAGTACATTAAAGATTCCCTTTCTCCAGAATTAATGAATTTTTCAAGCATTTAATTTCTCTAGAATACTGTCTTTGGTGTCTTTTTTAAATCTTTACAAGCATTTGTCTGTAGATTTAGTAATAATACGTGTAGGAGGAAAGACACATAAAACAACCCAAATCCCTGCCCACCAAATGCTGCTAGTACATAAACTTTATAAATACAATGTTGGCAGATTCCGATATATAAAAAGGTAGCTAAAAAAAAGTAAGAGCCATAAATAATGCCAAGTAATAAAGGAGGTGAATGTTTTTGTTATTAGATTCTTTCATTGTATAAATCTGTTTAATAAGCTGGCTAGGAATCATTGATAGAAAACAGACTGCTTGTGGTGTTACAGAGCAACCTGTTCTAAATGTTCTTTCCTACGCTCTATGCCAAGCAATACTTTTTACAAATACAATTTAAAAATTGAATGTTCTTTCATCATCTGAAGGGAGCAAATGGCACTAAAAGTCAGAAGGCACCTTTTGAAGAAGGCACGACACGTGTCTGTATCAGCAAAGCACAAAATCTTTGTTTTCCTCAGTGTTCAAGTCTGCTTGCTGTGACTCAAAGTAATTAATACCATCCATCTGATTCGTCAAATGTGATCAGTGGATGTGTAAAACTCTTGATTTAAAAGTCTTATTCCCCAACATGTGTGTATTTTTGGAAAGCCCTATCATATATTTTTCTTCAGAAGTTCATGTAAAAAGTCTGCAGGAACATTGCACTGTAATGAAAACTAAATGTTGTGAAATGTTATTGAGGTCAGTGATGGGTTTGTGACGTTAATCTTTGTACACTATTGGTTCTCATTACTGTGGGGTATTTTTGGTTTTCATTATTCCTAGAGGAAAGGACAGAAAAAAAAAATCAGATGCTGTAATCCAAATAAGGAAAAAGGAATAAACACTCAAATGCAAAAATGAAGATGATAATAAGAAAAAGTAACAAAGAACCCTTTAGGATGTTACTGGATAATAAACTGCTGAATTAAAAAAACTCCCCATATTAAAATGTTAAAATACAGACAGGTTTTTGTGTGTTATCAGCACACAGATATCCTTGGTTCTGCTTTACATTTTCTAATTGCTACATCAAGTTCTAGCACAGGTGGTTTAAGGGTGCAGCTCTCAATATCTTCACAATCATCTCAGGTTCTGCCCCCAGTCCTGACCTGAGCCCAAACAGCTCCAGCTTCTGTGGCTCCTCAGCTTTGGGAACTTCTCTCAGGGATTCACCAAGTGGTGCTCAGGAAGACAGTGAGTCTCCAGGAAAGAGTCTTCTCTCAGAATACATCAGAAAGAGAAATTACATCATCAGAAAGAGACATTCACACAGGATGTGATCATTATGTAAATTTACAGTGAGTAGATTTGTCCTCAGTGGTAAAACCCAGCTGGACTGAGGGCAAGAGACCCTGTGCCCAGGCAGCCCCTCCCTGAAATCCCTGGCACACACCCGGGCCAGGATTCCATGGGCATCACATCCATCCTGCCAGGAAAGCCCCAGCTGGGTCCTTACATGGGCCATGCAGTGCCACTGAGCACCAAACAGGCTCTGAAAACTGAAGCAGCCCCTTTCTCAATTAACAGCCTGAACTCTAACGAGGTGGAGCTTCATCAGAGGGAGCCCTTGGGGAAAGCCAAGCAGACAAAAAGGGCAGAAATCAGCAACCACTGAGAACCAAAACCCCCTCTACCCATCCAACTAATGAGGTGTGCTCAGGGAACAGGACACTTCCACCTCTAAATCACCAGTTTGCACGAGCCCAGCCTGGCAGGGCTGACTGCAGTCACCACCTGTGCCACCAGAAATTCCCTGGTGCTCCTGCAGGACAAGGCAGACCCTGCTGTCCTCCCCAAATCCCCAGCCCAGGGGGGTCAGGAGCTGATCCCACAGCTCCAGGGAGCCAGCACAGCTCCTCTCAGCCTGCCCCGTGGAGCTGCAGAGCCCTCGAGGTGCTGCCACTGCCACAGCTCCCACTGAACTCTTTGCAACTCCACAACAAGAACTTTTCAGAAGAGTGCCAGGAAGGCAAAGATCTCCTCAAGAGTTGGGCACAAACATCGTGGTATAATCCTCAGAGCTTCCAAGCCAATCCCAGTGACTAATCCCACAGACAAACAAAGCTAAAGCTCTCTTTGCCTGCAAAAATAACGAGCAAACATTAGGGGTTGTCAGTGTATTGGGGTTCCCAGTCTCCTGAGGGAAGATCTCAGCTTCCACCTAATTTGAACCATGAAGACCAAATCTACTGTAAATTATAAAATCTAATTAAAAGGAGGGAAATTGATGTAGGTAAAACCTTCAGAGCAACTCTGCTAGCTGTGCTAGTTCCTCATTTCAATGAGCTGCTTGCAGACCTTGCACTCCCAGCATGGCCCTTCAGCCATCTGCCTGGCCTAAGTGCTTCTTCATGCTCTGCAGAATAGATTTATAGCTCAAATCACTGCTTAGGGTATAACATTATTGGTCAGGTTGTCTCTGACATGCTCAGGGCTCTCTCTAAAATAACAGCATTAAACATCGTTCAGTCTCAAGAGATACTGAGATGGGTTTAAACTCTGGTGCAAAGAACTCCACACAGACACCAACCTATAGATTTACTACTACTTTAAGTTATTAAGAGGAAAGAGGAGCCATACCCAAGTGACACCACAGCCACAAGGGATGGACATCCCTGGGGGAAGAGGAACTAAACTGCAGAGGTGTCACTCCAGCAACTGATCATCACAGCTGCTACAGCAGCAAGGCAAAGAGAAGATAAATCAGGTGGTTGCCAGAGGTCTGCTGAGTAATTAAAGGCAGTAACACACTGCAAAATAAACAGAGTTTTCATTTCTTTCCAGATACTTGCAGGGCAAGATAGTTTAAATCCCAGTGCAAAGCACCCGAGCAACTCCGTGCATCCCCTCAGGACTTTGGGTGTGGATAACGTTCCTCAGTGGAGAAACCACCACGGAATGTGCTGTATTTGCTTCAAGATTTTCCAGCTGATGAGACTGAGAGGCTGCCTGAAACACAACCAGGGCACAGCACTCACCAAAGGAACCGCTGCACGACACCCTGGGTGTGAGGCTCACCCTCCCTGCTCTTACCAGCGTCGCTTCACCTTCAGGTTGTTTTGGTTAATTAACATCAAATTCCAACGACAAGAAGAAGAAATACCGACCCAGGGCCAGAAAACCATGAGACCCAGCCACTATAAAGCAATGGTTCTGCACCTCACCCACCCGTGGCAGCAAAGTTCACCCAACATGTGGGTAGCAGAGCACGTGGGGTCTCATTCATCAGCTGAGCACGATTTTGGTGGTTTCTGAGAGGGTCCCTTAAAGCCACCCATCTTCTGAGGAAGAGTCCTTGAAAACAGCACCTTCCACTGCACTGGGTGGTTCACAACCAAAGCTCTGCCCAAAGGCAGCTCTTGGAGGGACCATGCAAACCCAGCTCCAGTAGCTGCAAGTCTCTCCTTGTGGCGACAAGCACTTGGGGCATAAGCAAACACCGGGAGCCGATGACGCGTCAGATATACGAGCGTTTTCTTTATCAGGAAATGTTTGCTGACTGGGACTCCCCTGAGCTGAGGTTTCCTCTTTTTGCTCCTTCAGATTTATTGATTGGAGCTGATAATGGCAACTCAACTCTTGGTTTTGTTTTTTTTTCGTTGCCAACCAGCAGAACCAAAGGGGGGAATTCAGCGAACAAGGAAGAAAGTTGGTGTTGGTGGAACAACGTTTGCCTGAAGAATATGAGGGTGGGAAGTGGCAGTGTGTTCAGGAAATTACATGGCAAAACCAGTGAAAACATGTTGAAGTGGCTATTAATGGATGCTTAAATCAACCTGAAATTCTTGAAGAAATGCAAATATGGGTTACTATGAAAACTTGAACACAGTTGGAGAATAGAACAGCAAGGAAACTATTCTTCTCATTGTTAAAAGAAGCCTAAACATTCAGTAAAATCAGATACTGAATTATTCTAAACCCAAGGAAATAGTGAATGGAAATAATGGCTCTGAAGAACTTGCTCTAGTGGGAGGTGCCCTTGCCCATGGCAGAGATGTTGGAGTGAAATGAAGTCCCTTCCAAACCAAACCATTCTGTGATTCTATGACTGAAGAACCTCTGTTTTTATTTGAAATGGTAGTAAATGGACAACTAGGATTTTCTGCATATTTTAATTATTCATTTATTGAAAATCCCCTCAAAAAAACCCAATCAAAGCATGCTTTTACTGAATCCAACAGGCAAATATCACAACCATGAATGCCTTCAGGGGCCACTCAAGCCACCTGCTCAGGTCACCTACCCTCAATCCTCAGTCCACATGTGGATAACACAGAGTCTTCCTTACCTCTTCCAGGAACAGCCCAGCAGGAGGGAAGTGCAAAGTAAATCCCCATTTGCTAATCTGGGAAATGTTATCAAAAAGTTTAAAAAAAAAATAATCCTGATATTTGTCTGGTTCGTCTCAAAGAACATGGAGCAGGAGAAGGGATTTTGGAGATGTAGGGAGTAGCTGTTTTTCAAAGCAGTCACAGGACTGTGAAATGAGGTTTTGTGGAAAAAGCATTCCAGAGTTTTTGACTGCTCCACATCTCCAAATTCAATCTTTTCAATGAGCCCCTACAGGGAATTAATGGGAAGTGACCACAAGACTTTGACAAAGATCTGATTAGGGAATGAGAAGAAAAGGTGGGCAAAAAATGGATGTTGAGGGCTTCAGCCACCATCAGGACTGGCTGGTGCCCTCCAGGTCCTGTCACTCCACTCCTGTCTGGTTGTGGCACTGCTGGCAGAAAGAAGCAATGGAGAAGGAAATAGAGGGAAGGAGAGGTCCAAAAATGGAAAGGGAGAAGCAGTTTTACCGAGTGGCCCCTCAGATGAGAGCACCCAGCTCCCAACAGGACAGGGAGGCTCAATGCCTTTCTTCTCTGCCCCAGGACAGTGCTTGGGAAGCCTGGCTTCCAACAAAACAAACATCAAAGGAAACTGAATTAGGCCAATGTCAAGAGCTTTCCAAATTCTCACCCTGAAATCCTCAGTGCTCGTAACTCTTCCTGAAGAAAAGCAGAGAGCCAGGTCTGTGGATCCACACAGGCACTGGAGACCTCAGTTAAAGGGACTGAGCCTGGAGGAGCCCCACAAGCCAGTTCACCCTCTGAAAAAACCTAATCCTGCCTGATTTTCAGTGCTGGGCAATTCTGTGTGTGAGAATTCCCTGGGAACAGGGAAACCTGCCAGGAGAGGTTGCTCGGGGAAAGGGACATCTGAGAGTGGTGGGACATGGTCCCTCCAGCCCCAGAGGGGTCAGGGTCCAGCACTGCCTTCCTTGGCACAAAAAAACTTCCAGGGTAATCTGTTAAAAACCAGTCCCTCTTTCCAAGATCTGCTGTGGTTTAATTTCCACTGGAGCTGCTTTGGCAGTGCTGGACAAACACACTCCTGTCTCTGGAGCTGCTCTTTGTGACACACTTTGCACCCAGAGGTGCACGAAATCCAGGCATGAGCCTGCAGCCAGCATGGTCTGCAAAGGGGAGGGTCCCGTGAAGAGGCTGCAAACATCTGGCCTTGTAGTTTGAATAAAATTGGGTCTTTTTAATGTAAAAATCGACATGAAAGCCAAATCAGATATATGACTGAAAACACCTCCTTACTCAAGAGCCAATTTGCACAGAAGAGCCCTCTGTGTAGACAGAGCAAGGCAGACCTGAGAGCAGCTCCTCTCCGGAGCACCCCGAGCATCCCCACCACACCTTTTAGCACCAAATTTGCTCCGTTTATTCGGTGTATCACTCGTTCCCAGCCTGCCAGGGCTGCCGGGCACACTTCACACAGCAGAGACCAGCGCAGGGCTCAAGGCACAGGTTCAACTTGAGAACAAGAGCATTTGTTTTCTTGTCTGATCAAGGTCAAAACTATTAAAATACCCTTAGGTTCTCAGTCTAGTGAAATGAACTGGTAATACATTTGGCAAGTTAATCTGTGGATTGCCTTCTCACATGAGACCAGCTGTTGTGTTTCTAAGTACGAGCAGTATTTACCTCCAATAATGAAATGACTGAATATAATATGAAAAAAAAAATAATCAGTGTTCCCTTGCCTACTGCACAGCCCTGGGTTACATTTACAGTCCTAATAAACTGATTTGTCAAACCTGTCAGGATCGAGGATGATCATCTGGGTACCAGATGAACTAAAATACATGTAATTATAAGTTGTCCATTTGTTCTCTTTTATCTCCCACATATCTCTCCTTTGCTCTCAACTCCGTGTGCGTGTTTATGTGCAACCAAGCATTTACTCATGGGCCTCACCCCCAGTCTTTTATTACCACTTTTACTGTAGTACAACACCAGAGAGCTCTTACCTCGTGGAACACTCATGCAAAATAAAAATCTGGTGATGGCACTTTAGCATTTAAATGCACAGCACATGCAGGTGGACACACTGCACATCCATGAAGAGATAAACACCACAGATACACCTCCGGCCAGATATATTTCCAACCCCATATACACGCTCAGCTCATCTATTAAGCAAGTCCCAGAGCTGAAAATTACAGAATCAAGCATAATTTGATTCTACTTTACTTCATTTCCTAAACATCAGTGGCTGCTTTTTTTTCCCAGTATTCACTGTTATGTAGAGGAGTAGGTATAGGATCCTTCTGCTACACAGGAACTGGTGTTTTACTTCTCTTTGGATGAGGATGTTAAAAAACACCAGAGATGTATTGATGACTATTTGTAAAGGATAAATATCCTCTTTTTCATGTCCTTATACCAGCAATATTTCATACCATGCATTTAAAATATATACCATATATATACCATACACAATATATACCATATATATATATGGTAGGGAATAATCTGAACAGACACATTCCCTGCCTTGCAGAAACTCTGACAGAGGAACAGAGAACAGGACACAGAAAAAGCGATAAAGGAGGATGTAGGAGAGATTATCAGTGACAGGGAAGGAGGAAGAATTTCCTGGAAGATGTCAGTTCTAAGAAGGGATTTGAACAAATGGACAGTGAGATGCTGAAAGAGCAGGGGGAAATCTCCTGCAAACCCCAGGAAATGATACTTGAGGGGGGGTAAGAAACACTGAGGAGGAGGATGCCAGTGAGGGAAGATGTGGAAGTAAAATAAGGCATGAAAATCAGCCTGGGGACAGACACCAGGACAAATGAGCTCAATTCTGTGGGGCTCCAGTCCTCTTTAGTAAGAGAAGGAAGGGGCTGGCCTGTTATCCCAGGTTTCCTCAGCCAGCCCTGGGAAAAGGGGAGGGCTGAAATACCAGGACCAATGGTCACAGTCACAATAGAGAGTGAATCCAACCATGTCCCATGAGAAATAATGGGAGAATCACCAATAAAACTCCTGTCTTCTGCATCCCCCTCCTGCCCCCTAGTTCTCACTTCTGGTCCCACATCTGTGAGTTTTTAATTGCACACACACCAACACCAGCCTAAAAATTCCAAGTTTATGTCCATCTCCCTCCTCCCAGTGTTGAAAAATCCCCATGTTTATATACAAATCAGGCTTGGAAAGGTAATTTTCTAATCAGAAGCAAGTCTGTGTCTCAACTTCCTGAGTGGGAAGACAGAAGCAGTGCCAAGAGGAAAGCTGTGTGCTGCACAGGGAGCCACCCAGGACAGGGGCTCACATGCAAACACCACCTCCACTGCAGCCTGTCTCTAAAGAGACCTTTCCCATGCCTGAATCCCAAGTGTCTCCCCACCCCTTTCTATGTATTTAGCTCATCAGAAAGCCCCTTTGCAGAGGTGCTAAAGCAGAAAGCCAGGATGGAATCCTTCAACCCTGAACTGAGCTCCCCAAACTTCTGCAGGACTTCAAAGCGCCGTGGATATTGTTTAATCAATGATGGAGCTGCGAGGCCAGCTGTGTTCCTCTGTTTGTTCTTACATGCTAATCCAAGTTTACCAAAACGGAGGGATTTTGCATCTGGGGTATTTGGAGTCAGGCCCACTCCTCTCCTAACCTGTCCTTGGCCTCTCCTTCCGTCTCCGTGTCACGTTCCAACCCTCTCCCGGCTGTCCCCCTGCGCTTTCCGAGCGCTGCTTCCCCCGCCAGGGAGATCAATAATTGCTTTGTCACGCTGCAGGACGAGGCAGCTCCTCTGTGGCCTCTGTGCTCTCGGGTTCCTGAGCGGGTCCACTGTGGATGGAGATGGGGCTGACAATTATAAACGGCACCTGAGAGCTCTCGGGGCTGCTCCGCCATAAATCTCGCCGCGTCTCTCGGTCCTCAGCCGCTTCCTGCTCTGTGTTTTAGGCATGAAGACAACAGAGTGCTCCTCAGCTAATGATGTTCAAAGCTGATCCATCTATGAAAAGTGAACTTTTCGAGTTTCAGAGCCCCTTGCATACGTCACCTTTGTCCCCAAACCAGCGTCAGTCCTCCCCTTGCGCTGCTTTGTCCTCTTGCTTCTTTGTGTTTTCCCCTTTGCTGTTTTATTTGCGAGAGACAAAAGTACCACGAGAAGGAAACCAGAGGGAAGGGCAGTGTCGGGCAAACAACAGGGGCACAGCACTGCCCAAGACAAGTGTCACTGGGACTGCGTGGCAGGAAACAGTCCTGGGGAGCTTGTGAACCCTCCGGTGCCATGGAGAAAAACAACCTGGTGAAACCAGGGGTGGTTCCTCCAAATTGCCACGATCTGTCCCAGTGAGGGCTCTGCTGAGGGCAAACGCCCTCCACGCAGAGCCTCAAGCAGAAGAGGAATGTGCGATCGCCTTGGGTTTGGCTCTTGGCCCTTTTTCCCCTCTCTTTCTCCAGAACTAGGCTAACAGAAGGCAGCTTTTCCTCTGAGTGTTTCACATTTTTCAAGTTTCAGTCAGTTGCGTTCCTAAATCCTTTCAAGATCACCGTTCTGGGAGCGCAGCCTCTTCCACAGGTTGCCTCAGCAAAGAGGATTCTTTGTCGTAAAACTGCTATTACCATTAGGGCGTGAAAAAACACCCATTTCACAGGCTCCTGGAGTCAAGACTAATCTCTCCCCTGTCCTGCCTCATCTCCTGGCAGGGGAGAGGGAGCAGGGAGCAGGATCCAGCTCTCTGCTGAGAAGCTGAGAGGCTGCCTGGCCGGGTCCGGCTATCGCGGCTCGTTTGGAACAGATGCTCCTGCAAGCCCGGCCTGTTCTCATGGTGCTCTATCTGGGAGGAAGGAAATTGAGATTCCACCCCAAATCCCAGCACATAGTTTCGAGGATTCCCACATCTTCCAAGGATTAAGTCACCACATGTATAGCCTAAAGTGCCTCGAGGTCCAGAGCTGGGTAGGGAGAAGCACTAAGAGGCTACAACCCTTTGCAGTTTGCCCCAAAGACACTCCTGAAGGGATTTCAAGAGGAGGAAAGCGAGACAGCTCTGATGTGACGTGAGAGAAGGATGCAAATCACCTAAAAAGAGCATTTCCTCTGCCTGATAACCAAGAATAAAGACAGAGCCTGTACCTTCCTGCAGAGCAACCCATCTGTGGCTCTCCAAAGTGTTGGTGCTCACCAGTGGAGGCTCCCAAGCCTTGTCAGTATCTACAGGACTAACCTGAAGGAGAAGGGTGGATAAAATCCTTCCCCATGAGGATGGGTAAGCCCTGGCACAGGTTGCCCAGAGAAGCTGTGGTTGCCCCATCCCTGGAAGTGTCCAAGGGCAGGTTGGATGGGGCTTGGAGCAACCTGGGCTGGTGGAAGGTGCCCCTGCCCATGGCAGGAGGTGGAATGGGATGGTCTTTAAGGTTCCTTCCAACTCACACATATGGCTCTGTGATTCTGTGATAAAGGTAATTATCTCCTGTTTGAAAAAGCAAGACAGTGCTAAGGCAGAACGATGCAAACGCCTGGAAGAGAAGTCATCGCCAGGAACCGGACTGACAACACTGAGCCTTCCCAAGGAATGTGAACACAATTATCTGGGGGGACTTTTGGTCATGAATTTGTTTTAAATTCTGATACCAGGCCTGCTATCTACATTGCTCATAGAGAAACTACTCTGTCCCCTTCCCAAACACACTGGAGCCACTTCAACAGGACTTTTGCTGATGGGAAGAGCAGGAAGGGCCATGTGCACTGCAGAGTAACTCTGAGCTCCATGTAGCTTCCAAAACCATTTCCCTGCTATTTCCTAGATCATTTTCAAGCCTTGGAAACACGTAAATTATATCTAGAAAGCAGAAAGACAAAAGCACAGAAGAGCATGGTATTACCTTAATAGAACAACTAGTCTAAATTTATCCCTAATTTAAAATTAAAGTTGGTGTTTTAAACCAGGGCAGATGTGTGGAGCATTTCTAGACCATCCTGACATACTTCTTCTTCCCACCCACGAAGGCAGGTTGGGGTTGTGCTGGACACACCAGCACTGAGCCAGGCCCAGAGCAGTGGCACAGAGGGGCGAAGCCCACGGGAAGCAGTCGGTGATACCACAGCAGGATCACGCTCGTAATCCCACCGAGATAATCACAGATGTTGTGACCCACTTAAAAAATGAGTTCATTTTCCAGATATCCAATTTCAGTGGCTTTTTAGGACATTACCCCCCAGTAGGTTTATGAGCAAATGAGTGTGCAGCTTATTCCCCATCATTTTCTGCGCCAGTAATGCTATGCCATGGTAAGTGTGAAATTAGGACATAATCTTTAAGCTGCCTTGTTTTCTGGATGACAGATACTTGCTTTGCTAATAACCCCGACCTCCTCCCAGTGCTGCATTCCCTGGGAGCCAGAGCAGCACATGGAATTCCATGTTACCTTGCCAGGCAAAAATACAGGGGGACACAACAACAACAAACAACCCCCAACCTTTGCCACCCCCCAGAAATGGCTTCTTAGCTCAGTCATTTCCATTCAATTGACCTTTGGCACGGGATGGAGCACCAAGGAGAAACCAAGGAGTTTCAAACGGAGGGGAACCCAAGAAATCAGGTGGCAGAAGGAGCAAGAACACAGAAGATGTTTTCTCATGAAGTCACCCTTGCAGTTGTACTTGGTTTCCAACCACGGGAAGATGCCAGGGATGGCAGGAGGCTCTGGTGGGAAGGAGGGGCCCTCTGTCCACACCAGGCTCATTTTCCACGTTTCCGTGTCCGTGTGACCAGGTGTCCAATTTAAAGTCAACTCCACGCAGGGCTGAGGCTGACAGGGGCACCCTGGATTTCCTAATTCTACCTGTGCTCCTGTTTTTTTTCAAAAAATACAATCGGCATGGAATTTTTTAATAAAAAAAGGAATCCCAAACACTTACTGTAGCTATTTTGATTCTGCTTCTAATACAGAGAAATTAAAAATGAGAGATTTGCTTGTTTGAGGGATGGTTTTTTAGTGTGGGTTACTTCTTCCCCCAGTTGGGAAGTGACGCAAATGTATATGTTGATACCAAAAATTCCTTTACATGGTATTTCTGCTGTCCTTTTAGAAGAGAACATGTAGAAATTGCTTGTAATTACTCAGAAAAGCCAGTGATATTTGTTTTAATTGTTCTTCTCCACTTTGAGTCCCTTGTCAAGCAGGGCACTTTTGCAGGACAGCAACCTCTGTAAGTAGCACTGAAAAAAATCCAGCTGTACATTCCTATTTCAGCATTACCTCCTACCAGGGAGAAGATGACCTTTTCTTCCATAAATGACATGCCACTTCCAGCCAAAATATAAGCTAATTTCGATTTTGATCAATGTAGAGTGGAAATTTGGCCAACCTTTACCCTGGATAGAGGCACCACCCCTGCTGATACTGCCCTTGGAAAGTCCATCCCTTGGAAAGTCCACCCAGGCAGCTGTCAGTCACTTCCCAGCAAAGCTACATCTACACACTGAGAGCAGGCACAGGGCTCCTTCCAAAATTTCTTTTAAGAATTCAAATTTAACAGTCTAGCTGAACTAATGAAGTAGCAAAGGTTTTAAAAATGCATTTATTAAGGCACACTACATTCCTATTTCCAAATGATTCCAGTTCAACAGTTACTTGGATTTAAGCAGTTCTGGCACACCAAATTTTATATTTTCAGATGTTCCAGTCTTTGCCTTAGACTTGGAAATGTTTTGCAGTTTTCAGGCCTTGGCTCGGGGGTGTCAGAGGGAGAGAGAAGAAAGACAGTCAGCAACGCTGACAATCGGCTGATCCCGGAATCAGCAAGGGTGGAAAAGACCTCCAACAGCATCAGGTCCAACCTTTGACCAAACACCCCCATGTTCAATAAACCATATTGTGAAGTGCCACATCTCAGTTTTTGGAGCACTTCCAGGGATGGTGACTCCACCGCTTCCCTGGGGAATGTTCCCTGGATGTTCCACCAAAAGAGGGGACCTAAAGAACAGCAGCTTGCTGCACCTCTGGATAACAGGAAGAAATACGGGGAAGAAAATAGGATTTATTTTTTCTTTAAGTTGCATTTCAGTTCTTCACACATCACAAAAAATTCCAGAATGGAGGTTCTCTTCCTTTTCAAAGTGGCTTTCCTTGGAGGCATTTCCTCCCACCAGCAAACCCCCTCCAGAAGGACACACTCCGCCACTTCGTAGCCAACACTTTATTTCCTCTCTTTCCAACCCAAACCACCGAACTGGTCATCGCTTCCCACTTCTCCCCAAACCACTTTCAGAAGGAAAAACACCCACAGGAACACCGGGAGATGTTTCCCAGTGCTGCCTGTGGGTGGTAAGGAGCGCCCGGCCCAAGCCTTTCCGTGCAAATCCACAGGGCTATGGCAGGTCCTGCTTGTTCCAAAACGCTCTCCCCAGCTGCAGCACATTACTTGTGGCAACTTCCCTTGGATTTTAAATGGGTTTTGAAGCCATGCTGTCAGCTGCCTTCATGTCACCCCACTCTATTATGATTGAATCTCCTGTTCCTTTTATAGAGTTGTTCTCTCCTAATAAAACACGGACTGCTGCTCGGAGCGTCGGCATCGCTGCGCGGGGCTCTGATAACCTCCTGCTCCGCTCCCTGCTCGCCCCAAACCTGCACTGGTGGGGTGTGAATCTCCAGGGCTGGATCCTCAGACGTGCACCCATCCAGCCCCAGAAAACTCGCCGTGTTTGTACAATATCTTGACCCCACCTCCCATTTCTGGTTATTTTAAGAGCTCATACTTTGGAACTGGGCAATATTCCTGAGCACATGAAAGAACACACAGAGCACAAACAGCTATAAATGAATATCTGCAATTCATTGCGGCAGCCGCCTACAAAGGTGATACCTTCAAGCTGTTTGTCAGAGTAAACCAGCAAAAAAAGCTGTTACTTGTCAGCTTTTGGATAAGATGCATTGCAAAACAATATTCATTTGCCCTGGCAAATGCAAAGCCACATTTTATAGGTGTGAACTATTTCCAAACTTCAAAACTGTGCCGTAAATGAACTGTGAACGGGTAGAAAAACACCCCGAGTAGGGCTGCAAAGAAGCAAATGACTTCAAATGCAGGGAATTAAAATAATCACAGTTTATTTTTAATACATTTAAAGACTAAAAATATTTTCACCTTCCATCCTACTGCATTTGAACAGAATCCATCAACAAGAGCTTATAAATCTGTTATTCTTAATGGGTTTCATGCCAATGTTGTGTTTAAAGTCATGAGACTGAAAGAAAAACTGCATTCCTGGGGCATAATGCTGCACAGTGGAATAGAAATGCTTCGCTGAAATCTGACTTGACAACATTTGTTGTTGGGATTTCCAGGACTTTCATCAGGGATGTTTCTCAAAGAATCCTGTCTCTCAGAAATTGTTTTTGTCGTGGTAACAGACTTGAGTATTAATGAGAAAACAGTAAGAAGCTTTAGTGTCCTAATGGATACTAAATGACCTGGAGGATCTGAAACACTTATGTGCAGAAAAAATACATATGTGCAATTCCTTTGGCTTGGGATATTTGTTAGCTGGGACGCAATGTATTAAAGGAGGTAACCGAATACATGCGGGAAAACAACAGTGTTTTACATGGAAACAATCACATCAACTTTGCATGTTAAAATAGGATATCCTGCTTAATGTGACTTTCACAAATCAGAAGAAAACCAGGTCATAATAGTAGATAAATACGCAGTGCCCAGAAGCCTCTGCATGTCCTAGAGACAGCGGGGCTATGAGCAAACACTGACATTTGACACAGATACAGCTGTTTAAAATATGTCTTCATCATACTCAGATGGAGATAAAGACAGCATAGAATTCCAGCAGAATAAATCCAAAGGTTAAAAAAAAGTAATCTAAAACCAGATGCTGCAGGACGTGCAAAAATGAAGATGCAAATTTAATTTTGCAAACCTGGAGGGAAATCCCCGATCCCCGCCGGCGTTCACGCTCAGTCCACCTTTACTGAGAAGCCCACAAAAGTTACTCAAAATCAACAGCAATAAATATTTTGAAGGAGGAAAACTCTGTAAAGTCTATTCATTTTACTCTCTGAAATGGTGCAAAAATGTTACCTACTCCCTGTGCAGTTATTAGTCTCCGTAATGTAACATAACAGATACTTTCTAAATCCTTTTAGGCCTTCTCCCCCTCACTGGAAAGATCATCATTTTTTTTTATTTCAAAGTGGATTTAATAAAGAAAAGGAGTGCTGTTAAAGTAATACGTGAGGCTTTGACATTAAGCAGCGCAACCCTGCAGAGTCGGCAAGAACAGGGTCTCTAATCTCCAGTGATTTATAGAGGGCTCTTCCTTCATCTCTGCACTCAGGGAGGGCCAAAAAGTTTAGAGACAGGCTGGCGTCCCCCCTGCTCCACACGGCCAGCTCCTGCTGGCCAGCCTGCCGGCACAAACCCTTAACCACTTCGCTGCTGGCCTCCCCTGCGCCCATTAAAGGGCCTTCTATTTATTTGTATTTATAGAACAAAGTGATCTCAGAGTTAAGTAATGCCCACGGAGGTAAATGTTTATGTCTGTCATCAGAAATTTATAAGCAGAGCGGGAGAAGCTAATAGGCAGAGGGGAAAGACCAAAACTATGTCGTGTTTGATGCGCCTCTGAGTGAGCTCTGAAAGGCTCCGAGTAGAAACACGTCTTAATTAAAAACTTACAAATATATACAGTTAATTTTAAAGCTAAATAACTGAATTACAGACACCAGACAGCCTATTACCAACTGAAGAAGAATGTTTGCCTTATACTGGCTGAATGTTACACAGAAGTTCAAAGAGCATGTTTCCAAACACAAATGCAAGAAGCTATTAAGCTCTTGTCACAAGACAGAAATATCTCATTTGAATGGATTTCAAATTCATCATTTTTTTAGGGAAATGACCGGTTACTTCTGCACTGTGAAACCACACCAGTCTCTGCCACTCGTGGCATAAATTAAACCAGGGCCTGACGTGAACTCAGTGCTTGGAGATTTGCACCACCACCAGGAATTCAGCCGGGTCAAGGACGAGATGTGCAAAGAATAAAACTTAAGACCCTGGTGAAGTCAAGTTTTGGCACCTTTCCCTGCACAGGTGACCCCTCTGAGACCAACGGGAATTACAACCAGGTGCCCATAAAGTCCAGCAATGCCTTTAAGGTCAATGCACATGTCCCTATCCCTTGAGAGTCCCCTCTCTCCTTTCCCCAGAATCCCAGCAATCCCAACACGGTAGGACTCCTTAGAAGAGCACAAGAATCAAACTAAAATCCACCACAATGTTAACAGGTTTGGATGTTGCCATTTGGACGAACACACGGAGAAGCCACAGAACACGTGCAGCAGCTCCGTGCGTTTTCCGGCCCCGTGGAGGCAACAGTGGCATCTTTGAGCTGCCACTCCTTGCACTGGAAACTTTCCAGCCAAACCAAGCTGCCCTTGAAAACTGAAGCCTGCACAAACACGTGCTGGATGGTTCAGGTTTTTATATTCAGGCAAAATTACCCTAAAAGGTTGGGGAATGGAAATATTGACTTCCTGATTCAACATTCATTAGCCAGCATATTGCAACCTATACAATATATTGGCACTCAAGATGCATCATTTTAAAGTTTGCTGAATTTTCCTTTGAGTGACTGAGCTCATTCCTTATTCCCCCCTCCTGCCAGTGGGACTGAAATTCCTCTGTGGAGTTGTCTCAGGGATAAACCTGAAGAGAAGTTACTCCTGTGTGGACACTCTGCTCCCAGGACACTTTCCCCCTGTTTGCACCAGGGCAGGATGGTCACACTGGGAGCCCCAGAGCTGCTGGGGCAGAGCACTGACTGACTCTGTGGGTACTGAGGGGGCTGCAAACATTCAGAAACAATCGTTTGCAATCCCTGAGTTGCAAAGGGCATCCCTTTATTTTATTTTCACCTCTGAGTCCTCTTGTTTCGTCCGATGCAAGTCAGGCAGGGACGCTTTAAAACAAAAGGTAGCTCAGATTTCAGACGATCCCAGGACGGTGCTTTATCCCAGAGCTTTTCTGTGGGTTGTTTCACAGCACTACATGTTGTTTCCCTGGTGTATCCACGGAGAAGGATGTGTGTGAGCACCCAGACTGCCAGAAAACGTGTTGTGCTGCTGCTTTTCTTCCCATTTAGGAAACCCCAGCAACCTGAGCCTGCTGGGCACCAGCCCCGCCAACTGTCCTCACAGAGCCCACGCAGGAGAGGGGGTGTAAAACCTTTGGTTAAGAGCTGTTTTCACACAAGGAACGGGTGAGGAGCATCCTGACCCTCGGCAGGGTGTTTATGGACAATAAGAGGTGCAGCTTTCCTGCACCCTGCAGACGGCACAGAGGCAGCCGCGAGCTGAGGGAGGTGGAAGAGGAAACCACGGACAGCCAAACCCCACGGACAGCAGGGAGGACATGCAGGTTGTGCCCACATCACCTGTGCACAACAGCGGGGGAATCACCCTTCTCCTCACTGCGAAACTTCCAGGGAAGGAAGGGTGCTGGAGCTGCCCGTGGCTCCTGCCCTCTCCCTCCCATCTCCCTGTGCCTGCAAAAGGAGTGGAAACTTGGCAGGGTGGAGCGAGGAAAGCGGCGGAGCCCGACTGCTCCCGTCCTGCTCCGTGGGAATCACACCAAGAAGGTACCCGAGGCTGGGGGAACGCGCTGCCTTTTCCACGGAGCCTCCCAGCAGCATCCCTGGAGGCCGGACACGGGCACAGCCCCTGCCCGGGGCTGGGTGATGTGGGCTGGGCGATGTGGTCCGAATCCAGCTCCCTAGAGCTCCTGTTCCCTCTCCCCAAAGCTCCTGTTCCTTCTCTATCCAGAGCTCCCGTTCCCTCTCCTTGGAGCTGTTCCCTCTCCTTGGAGCTGTTCCCTCTCCCCAGAGCAGTTCCCTCTCCCCAGAGCTCCCGTTCCCTCTCCCCGGAGCTGTTCCCCCTCCCCAGAGCTCCTGTTCCCTCTCCAAAGCTCCTGTTCCCCCTCCCCAGAGCTCCTGTTCCCTCTCCAAAGCTCCCGTTCCCTCTCCCCAGAGCTGTTCCCTCTCCCAGCTCTGCCCTGTCCTCACCCAGCCCAACTCTCCTGTCCCGGGCAGGGTCGCTCCTTGAGCCAAATTCAGCCCTTCACCGGCCACAAAGAAGGTGCCAAGATTCTTTTGGCAAACGCCTGCTTTGAGACAATTTAATCCTCGAACACTTTTGCTCCCTGAGGGCAGAGAGGGCCCTGAAATGGGGGATTTCAGGTCTCCAGTCCAGTAGGTGGCATTTGGGTTTCCTTCTGCATTCAATCCCTCGTGTGCAGTGGTGAGCAGAGCAGGTAAAGGAGCCCTAAGTGGCCCGGGACAACCTGATTTGGCAGGAATTGGGTCTTATCAGGACACCCCCAATGAGCTGCTGTCACCAGAGCATGGAAAGCACCCCACCCCGGCAGACCTGGGATCCCACTTTGCACCTCATCCAACTCAACTCCTTCCACATTATTCCCCCAGCCCTGGATCTCAGCTGAACCTGCTGTGGGATCAATGTCTGTGCTTAAGAGACCTGGAAAAAGTGAAAAAAAAAATAAAAATAAAAATAAAAAAGCAGAGGGGGAAAAAGAATTTCCCAAGATGCCCATCAGGGGGTCCTGCTGAAGAGCCCACTAGGTTTGGGTCATGACAAAACAGCTCCTAACTCCATCCTGCAAGTTATTTTTACTTGGTAATAGTGCAAGGATGAGGTTCCACATGCATTCTGCAGAGTGAAGGGATAGAACCTGGGAAGCCACAAGTTCCCTCAAGGCTCCTAAAGCAGCAATAATCTCGTTTTCTTTGTGCAGTTCCTGGCACATGTGAACCCAGCGCACAGTTGGTGCCTAAAGACACTACTCCAAAATAAATCTGAAATGCAAATAACTTATTTAAACTATAATACAATCACATTTCTTTTTATAGTAATCATAAATCTCCTTCTTTATTATAATCACATCTTATCACATATAAAGTAATTTAATACAAGACCTACCTTCCTACATATTATTGCATTAAGGAAAGCAAACTTTTTCAGTGTTATTTATTTCCAGGAGAATCTCCAGGAGGCACTCTGGCTCTGGAAGGATCGTGGCCTCATTTGTGTTTTAGAATAAATTCTTTAGCCATCATTAGGTAAGAGTTGCTAAACAAGCTCTAGTTAGAGCTCTAAGTGAAAAAGTTCCTGAACACCCAGAGCAATCTGAGAGATGACATGTGGGAGATATCCTGAAACCACACAAGTACCACATCTTCCACGAGATGGAAACAGCTCCCAAAATACTCCTTTAATTCAGCTGAAATTTTAGTGTGTGCACACCAGTGCTATAAACGGGCTCCAAACCAGAGCAGCTTCCAGCCAGAGGGAGGCTGAAGGGCAAGCAGAGCTTTGGTGGTTTGCTGAGGACCTTCACCCACCAGCTCCCCCCCTAAAAAACCTGCCAGGAGAATCAGCCCCACGAGCCACCGTGACGCTGTCGCCGCTCAAATCTCAGCCCGCGGATTTGAGTTCTCCCAATTTGCCCCGATTTTTGGACGAGGGGAGGCTCCGGGTATGGAAGAGGCTCAGGATCTCTTGGAGAGATGTCCCTGTCAGCAAACACCAGCCAAGCCAAGCAAACAGTGAGCGCTGAGGGAGCCCACGAGGTCCAAGCCCTGCCACAGCCACCCAGGCTCCCCAGGCTGTGGTTCCCTGCCCCGCTCCCTGTTGCACAAGAGGAGAGCCCCAGAGCCCCCAGTCCCGGTGGCACCACGGCTCACCATCCCATTAGGAACATATTTTGCAACCCACATAATAAACACTTTATCCAACTCAGCAAAACAAGCCCCGGAGGCAAAAGGAGTGTAAACAGAGGCACAAAACAACTGATGTGTGGACAAATACTTGACGAAGTGAGCATCAAAACTTGCCAAGTGTCATTCTGAAAAGCCCGTGGCTTTCTAAAACAAGCTTTGCTTTTTATCTTTGGTTTACCGAAGATTATGTGCAGCAGCCAACACAGTATCAAAGCTTAAACCTCAAGTCCCTGCAATCTCCTACCCATCAAAACATTTCCCATGGTTTTATTAGCACTAACAATGAAGTCAATGGGAGAAGAATCTGGCCAAAGCCAAAACAAAAAAACCTCACACGCCATATTTTGCACAAAACGAGCACAAGACTTGGGAGAAAGACTGTACCACCTAGCAGGGAACCACAGAGTGGAGTCCATGTGCTACCAGATCCTTCCCCAAGCAAAAGCTGACAAGAAGAGCTGAAAAAAAAAGAGAGCAGTGTAAGAGAACAAACAATCCCACCCCTCCTGTTCACAGGAAAACCAAGTGTTAGATGGGCAGACGAACAGGCTGAAGCTCAGTGTGTCTGCAACAAGTCCCAGGGAGAGAGACTTAAAACTCCTTTCCAATAAAGGGTTAGGGGTTGGCAAACCAGCTGGTGATCTGTCAGTAAAACCCCATCACTTCTCCACTGCACATCAGTTTTGAAATCTCCAGGAGTGATTCAAGAAGGACACAATAAACTTCTGCAGTGGAGCAGGAGGATGTTTTACACCCCAGATTTATCAGCAGAGGAGAACCTTTCCCGTGGCATCTGTGCTTCTACAACTGAGTCACCATTTATCAACCGCAGGGACAGCACATGGCATCGTGGTGCCAATCAGGAAACACCTAAATCGTGCTGAAAGGAGAAACTGCTCCAGCCAACAACGATCAAGAGACAGATCAGGTTCAAACAATCCCCCCTGTACTCCACCCTGCCTCCCTCCAGTTGTGCTCTACAGTGAAAATCCAGCGGCTGAACTTCTTGTAGTGCTGCAAGACAAATTAAAACCTCAACACTGAATGAGGAAAGGATGTCTGTCGTGGGGGTTGTCATCTAGAGAGGAAGACTTGAGAGGGGCTTCCTTCTGCTCCCCGTCCCTCTCTCCCAGCTCGGGGGGCTGAGTACCCTGAGGACAATTGGTTTTACTATTCCAGACTGAGCCAAAGCAGGCACTGAGCACCTGAGCCTTTTCCTCACCTATGTCTGCCCTGCATACAATAAAGGATGGAGATTCTTCTCACCCTCCTTTTGTTGAGGATGTATTTGCAGAAACATTTGTGGTGTCTTACAGCAGTAGCCAGATTTAAGTTCTAGTTGGGCTTGGGCCATTCTAATTTTCTCCCTGCAAAACCATACCACATCCTTCATTCTCCTGAGAGCAGAGGAACCAGCAGAAGATTTACTTTCTTTTGTAACCACTCCAGTGTTTGGGAGATTTAACTCCTGTCTGTGAATGGGGGTGTGTGTTATCAACACACATGAGTAAGTAAATCGTACACTTTTATACAAGTGATTTAAACAACATGAATCAGGAATTCCTCAGCTCAAATGCCTTGGGATCTAGGGAAGCTGAAGACTGTCTCAAATACTGCTAAAATGCAGAGAAACAGCTGTGGACTTGGGATCCTACAAGAAGTTTGAATTCCCAGCAAAGTTTGCAGCCGTACATCTCCTGCCCATCCCACTCCACCGTGACGTCCAAGCTCCTGTGTTTACAGTATCCATAGCCAGGAGCTGCTTGATGGAGCTTATACTTGTCTAATTACAGCTTAGCAATTATAAGCAGAGACCCAGAGTATAAAATCAAGCATTTTGGTCAGCCACAGAGAGTATCTGAACACTGAACCAAGCCAGACAGAGCCTTGCAGTCTCCTCCAACAAGTTCCTGCTGTCGCACGCGGTGCCGTGTTCAGGATGAGAGCAGTGCCACCAGCAGCAGGCTCTGAAATACCAACTTCTCATTCCAAACTTTGCTGACAAACTCAGCCACAGAGTTTACTCAGGGCTAGAAGTGCTCTGAACTTCTAAATGGCCAAGCTGGACAAAATGGTGGAGGTTTCCCCTTTGCATTTCTAACGAGTTCACAGGCGGCTGGGTTTGGAAATCGTGTTTCTTCGTGACAAGAAGAGGAGAGGCTGCCTGAGGACATTGTTTATTAAAGCCTTTTGTTCAATTTACAGATTGAAACAAATAATTGTGGAGACATTTGCAGCTATGGAAAAAAAAAACGTGTTTACGAAGTGGAATAAAATACAGACTAAATACATTTGGATTATCCCAGATGACAACATGTGAGTTTCTAACGCAGCGTAAAGGGCGGTCACACGGCGAGGACAGAGGGAAAGGCGCCACTGAGTCAGGGATTTTATAACAATCTGGTCACTTGAAAGAGTTTGGGGAGTTTTATTCTCAGAGTCCTTAACATGCAACAATCTTAGAGCCACACTCAGCAGTGAGCAGCCCTTGACATCACTGACAATCCATCCCACCTGCTCCTAACTGGTGCTTCCTGGGAGGAAAGAGAGCTCCAGCCGATATTCCACTGGAATATTTCCTGCTGCTTTACTTGGGTTTTGGTTCAGTCTTCCCCAGGTGGTTTCACAAGGAAACTCTGCATTCAGAAATCACAAAGCCCTGTTGGACCATCTCACCTCTCTCTCCCACACACAGGATTGCTCTCTGCAGACACACTGGTCTCACTTCACATGTCTTACACAGTGAGGTTGTCACCACTTCGAAGATTAATCCTGTAGTTTAACCCTGATGTTCTTGGGAAATATATATTCTGGATACTGGCTAAGTAATTCTGATTGCTGAATTGTTTTAATAGCACTAAAGATGGGATAGTGGGAAGGAATTCTTCCCTGGGAGGGTGGGCAGGACCTGGCACGGGTTGGGTGGAGAAGCTGTGGCTGCCCCATCTCTGGAAGAGTCCAAGGGTAGGTTGGATGGGGTTTGGAGCAACTGGGCTGGTGGAAGGTGTCCCATGGCAGGGGGTGGGACTGGATGGGCTGTAAAGTCCCTTCCAACTCAAACTTTCCTGGGAATCCATGATGTGCTGTGGAACAAGGCAATTGTATCCCCTGCCCCACCAAGGCAGGGCAATTAGATCAGTGGAAAAATGGCACAGGAGGGATGATGTTCCTACATGGGAGCTCTCCAAAGCTTATGTAAACAACAACTTCCTAAAATATCTTAATTAACAGCACAATGACAGAATCAAGCACTGTCTGTAACACTGATGGGAATTTCCAATGAAAGATATCTATCACCATTAAAAAAAAGGAACACAATTAATCAACCAAATTATTCTCTAGTTTACAAACCCCATGCAAAGGAAAAGAGCCATTACTGCAAATGGAATACCATGACTAAGGATCTCTTAGTAGCACAGAAGTATTTTCTTAACATCAGTAAAGTATGTTAACTAATATTATATTTAGTTAGCTGAACTCCTCTGGGGATTAAAGGCCTGCTGTGCCTAACAAAACTTTGTCTTGAAACAGCCCAGCAAATGTTGTTTTAGCACAGAGTATTTGATAGCTAATCATGCTATAAAACTATAAAATAAAGTCGTGTTTATTGGTACAATTAATCCCTCCATAGCCCACAGGGCTACCAAAGAAAATGGGGGCATGAGGGAGTTCAGCCCAGAGGGGTGGGGTGAGAAAGGAGGGATTATCAGGAACAGGGAAGGACCAGGATTGAAGGAGTGGATGTGACTTCAGGGAACTATTCACAGGGAACTATTATTATTACTATTATTCCAGTTGCAATCAAGAACACCATCTCCATCTGGGAGTGCCTGAGAGAGAAAAAAAGGCAAATTTCAAATAAAATCTGCCCCAGCCACAGCTGGACATTCCCAGAAGCCCACAAAGCAACTCACACCCCAGTACCCAGCAGGGTCCCTGCACAACACAACATTCCCATCCTCCTCCAAGAAATATATTCCCTGAGATAATGCAAATCACAATTCTTTCCCTCTGCCTGAATTTGTTAAAAAGTTTTTTTCCATGTAGGAACAATCTGGAGTAAAGCACAAGGAAAAAAAAACAGCATTCTGTGATAGAAGAAACATACGCTTGAAATGCAGCAAACACGTTAATTGTGGTTAATATGTGAATCAAATTAGGAATGTAAACACCACTGACACTCACAGCCTACGCAGTGACTTCTCATTTTCATTTTTACAGCTTTGGCATTAATAACCAGCAATTGCTTACAGTTGCCAAAGGCTTCTCCCGCACTTGGAATAGAAGTTACTGGATACTAATGCAAAGCAAATGTTTCTAAGCCAAAATGTGAAGTGCCTTCATCTTGAATAAAAAAATTAATGCACCTGAGGACAACAAGGAGGAAACTGCAGGTTTGGATAAAATGCAATTTTGTACCACTTTGCATTAGTCTGTGCAGGACCTGGTGAGGGAGAACAGCCAGGACTTTACTGTGAATCCCTTCAGGATGCCTTTGGGATGGACATTTTGTGCACAAACAACTATAAATCTCCAGTGATTTAAGCACTGATCTGCAGAACCCAGAATCACCTTTGGGGTAATGAACTCCTGCCAAACTCCAAAGGAATTCAGCCCCCAGAGGGCTCCGTGGGTTCTCCTAAAGCCCAAGGCTGGCAGCACAGCCACTGTGCCAGGTGACAGCTCCTTCCCTCCCTTACTTGGTCCAGGAATAAAACCTATTCCACAGATCTTGCAGTAAATGCCATTTGCATTTTTAAGGGTGATTAACCACATATCCATAATTTTCTCATAGAAGTGTAATTCTCCTCTAAGAAGGGTCTGCAGTTGCAATGAGAAAAAGGGGAAATTAATGATAAACAGCATATGGTGAGTTCATGCATTCCTTATCTTAAATTCCAAGCTGGATTAAACACAGGAGAGCTCTGGTAACCCCACCTCGTGTCACTGTGAGGGATTTGTGATCACTGCTTACTGTTCCCATGCCATGGGCATCTGATGGTCCCAGCCCATGCAAATGTTTTAGACATTTTATTAACACAGACCAAAAAGCTGCCAGATTCCAAATGTTCTGCTGCAAGACCGGGAAGAGAAACTACAGGTGGCAGAAACAGCACACAAGAGAAGAGCAGGACAGGCACGATGATTAGCCTGGCAAGTGATAATCACAGACATTTCAGTGCCCTCAGACAGTTGTCAGCCTGGCCACGGGCTCAGGTTGATATTTGTATTAAGGAAAAGCTCTTGGGTTCAACTGGGATTAGACAAATGTTGTGAGAGGTGCTGTGAAAGCAAGCAGGGGACAAAAGCTCTCCCCAGGAGAGTGTCCTCCTAAATTACAGTAAAGATTTGTAATATTATTACCAGTAATTGAAATTACAAATAGTATTCCCAGCACAGCATCTCTGAACACGGAAGAGCAGCCCCTCGGTGCTGCTGGTGGTATCAGTCTGCTGACAAAGTCAGTGCCAGCAACAATTAATGTGCAGGGAAAACTGAGAGATGGTGACTTTTCTAAACTAAATCATCGTTTGATGGAGTTGTCGCATTAATTCCAAAGATAAAAAATAAACTCTTGGGATGGAAGTAAACACGGTGCTTTAAATGAACCTAATAACACGAAAGTAATGAGTTTGGAAAACAGATGTGGGAAAAGGCAAGGGAAGACTACAACACACTCCCCACAACCTGGGAAGGAATGATAAAAAAATTTACAAGCTGTTTGGAGTCCCGAATAAAAGGGGTAATCAAGGCAGGCTGGGCTGCAAGCGGGCTGGGCACACCATCCTGCAGCAGAGACTAAGCAGAACACCTCCTGCACTCTGTGCCCAGGCCTTCCCAAGCTGCTGCACCTCCTGCCTTGGCACTTCATCACTCACAGCACCTTCTGCAAGGTGAGCACCCTCTCCTTTCCCCCTCTTCGTGCCAACTCTGACGCTCTGCTGGGGCACGAACCGCTCGTGCAGGAGGGGGAGCAGAACCTCCCCCCCCAAAAAAACGAATCCCAAGGTAACACAAGAGAATATCCTAAGGAAAGGCACCTCATTGCAAGACAAAGTGCACATGGAGGTGGTTTCCATGATGCCCAGTTGGCTGCCCTGTTAATGATGATTTATGGCGACACCAACGCAAGGAGCCTGCGGTTCGCGAAGGACGTTTGTCCGAAGCGGTTCTCAAAATGGCACTGTGAGAAAAGTCCCCTCTGCAGTTGTTTGACTTTGCCTCTGAAAAGCCTTCAAACTGAACTGCGAAAGTTCAGCCAGCATCTAATTTTAACCGTGAGTTCCAGGAGAGAGTAAAGCTGGTGGGAAGATTACAGAGTTCCTTGAAGCTCTGACCTACAACAGGAAGAGAGTTGTCAGCCTTCATGTCTCTCACTCTAAATCCCAAGGGAAACAACACTGGCAGAATGTTTTATAACACATTCCCACTGTAAAATTCTGTATTTGAGAAATATGATGCTTGCTCACTCCTTCTCCTGGACCTTTGGTGTGTCAGTAAAACCAGATGACCTTAAATGAGTAATTTTAGTTTTGCCTTTACACCGCAGTCCGGGGACTGAGTGTTCACAGGGTTCTGTTTACAAAATCCCAGAGAACTGATCCTACACAAGAGCAACACAAGCACCCACACCTTTAAAATATTAGCAAGGAGCTGGCAGCTTGTAGCAGTGTAATAAGGCCTTTTTTGTGCCTTCTCAGGTTAACTCTCTACCTCAAGAAATACCCCCCCCGGAAGGCTGCAATCTGGGATTTTCATAAGGAAGGCTGAAAGGCTTCTGTCAAAAGGCCAAAGAGCAGCATCTGCAAAAGAGCTCAGGAAAGAGAAATTAAAAATAAAATAATTGGATTATGATCTCCCACCTAATGAAATCAGATACACCGTTTTTCCCCCCGAGTCCTGGATTTTAGACAATGCACAGTGGTACAAGGCTGGGCCCTTCCAGTCAGCCCACAGGACCCCCATCCCAGGTGCTGCTCCACAGGAGGAAGCAAACCAGGAACACAGCAGAGAAAGGGAACGCATTTCCATGCTGTCACTCAGGAAGGTGTGGTGACAAATCACCAGTAACTGGGCAGGATATGAATAATAAACACGGGAAAACTGGCACTCCACTAGTAGGTCTCTGAGCTCACAGGCAGCTGAGGAAATTCAGTCACCCTGGATCAGCCAAGAAATCATTTTTTCCCCTGCCCCTTCTCACTCCTCAGATTTTCAGTCCCTGGCAATGATGTCCTGATACCTGAAACACAGTGAGATGGAAGCAGAGGAACCCCAGAGCTCTGAGCAAACCCACATCCCGGGGTCTGAGCACGGGAGCAGAGGCAGGAACTGCTCCCCAACTTCCTCCTCTCCTCTCTCCCTGCAGATAATGAAATCCAGAAACACCATTCTGGGACACAGTTGTTACAGACCTCACATTATCTGCTGCTGACCCTCGATTGAGACGTCTCTTAGTCAGGGATGATGATTTTTGCGCTCATGAATAATTAGTTTTGCTGGTTTTAAGGAAAAAAAAACCCCGTATCTTTTAATCAGAATCTAAATGAAAAAATGCTAAAAGCTATTCCCCAACATCTGCCAGCTGAGCATAGATTTAGAAATAAAAATCAAGAGGTATAGACTCATCTCAGGGAATTATGTGTTCAAATCCTCATTTATGGAGATGAGAATGGAAGTGTTAACGTTCAGAGTCTTCTGCTGCATATCTGAGGCTTTAGGGTGGCTTAATGAGTCACCGTCTGAAACCAAGAACAAGCTCAAGTTCCTTCCTCACTTGCACACACCGAATTTTGTGTATAATTACTCAGTTCTGAGTAATGACAATTTATTAGATTTTCCCATCAAACTCATGAGTTGTTAATGTACCACATGTTATGAATACCCAGGGCTCTTTCCAAGGAAAGTCAGGAATTATTAGTGACCCAAGTGCTAAACAGAACCACGCACTTTATCCCCCTCCCCACACCATTTCTCTGTAAAGGCGTTTTTGAAGTGAACTCAGTGGCTGTGAAAAGCAGATTTTTCTAACCAGGGGATCCCTTTCTGAGGGCAAAAGAGCAGTTTGAGAGCACAGAAAACAGCCTGTGGAAATGATGAGCATTTCCTTACACAGGGAAACAAAGTACAGCCAAAGGACAACTCCAGTGCAGGAGTGACTGGAGAACAGTCCTGATCCCCTATTTAATATAAAATTCAGCACTGCAGCATTTAGAAAAATAAAGTTTCTCTGTGACATTACTCCCAACACCCGGGAGTTTCCACAGAGATGGCTGAGAGGGGGAAGGGGGACAACAGAGATATGAAGGAGAACACCCCGTGCTGGCTCAGCAGTGTGCCCCATTGTGACCTTCTCCTAAGAGAAGACAATCATGACAGAGTCCCCAGCAGTCCCAGCAGCCACGACATCATGACCCAAACTAGCTCCATGCCAGTGTTGTTTGCCCTTCCCACCGTAATTACAAAAAGTAGGACATTATCACATGGAGGAAATAATTCAGCTCCACGGATCCCCTCGCCCTGGACAAGCTCCAAGCCTGGTGGGCACTTCATCCAGTGCTCCCCTCCCACCTTCTGCCTGATCCAAGTGCCTGATGGAGACATGAAAACCTGGAGAAATGAGCTGAGTGACACCAGCCTGAGACCTGGAGGAGACACCACCCCTTCTGAGCAGCATCCTCAGGGTTCCCAGCCTGCCCATGGCGCTGAGCTGCCCACGCTGCCCTCGCACAGCAGCTCTGTGCAGTACAACCAGGAATGGGTTGGGTCAGGAACCAAAGCTCAGCCCATTCCCCCCCCTGCCATGGGCAGGGACACCTTCCACCAGCCCAGGCGGCTCCAAGCCCCATCCAACCTGCCCTTGGACACTCCCAGGGATGGGGGAGCCACAGTTTCTCTGGGCACCCTGTGCCAGGACCTGCCCACCCTCCCAGGCAGTGATTTCTCCCCACCACTCTCTTCCAGACTAAGGCCATTCCCCTTTGCCCCTCCACCTCATGCCCAGCTTCCCACAGTTCCTGCTGGCACAACCCCCTCGTGCTGCCCAGCTGCTCTAGGAGGGGCAGAGAGCCTGGGGAGGGGGCTGAGCTCTGGCAGTGGGTGCCACGTCCCGTGGTGTGCCAGTCCCTGCTGCATTCCCAAAGTGCCCCTATCCACCCCTTCCAATCTGAAGAGGCAGCCCCGGGTGGTGTGAAGATGTGTGTGCCAGGCAGTGTGCTGCTCTGTGTGCCAGGCAATGTGACAGTGTGTGTGCCCGGCAGTGTGATGCTCTGTGTACCAGGCAGTGTGAAGGGGTGTGTACCAGGCAGGGTGAAGGGGTGTGTACCAGGCAGGGTGAAGGGGTGTGTACCAGGCAGGGTGAAGGGGTGTGTACCAGGCAGGGTGAAGGGGTGTGTACCAGGCAGGGTGAAGGGGTGTGTACCAGGCAGGGTGAAGGGGTGTGTACCAGGCAGGGTGAAGGTGTGTGTGCCAGGCAGTGTGCCAGTGTGTGTGCCAGGCAAGGTGACAGTGTGTGTGCCAGGTAGGGTGACAGAGTATGTGCCAGGCAGTGTGATGCTCTGTGTGCCAGGCAGTGTGCCAGTGTGTGTGCCAGGCAGGGTGAAGGTGTGTGTGCCAGGCAGGGTGAAGGGGTGTGTACCAGGCAGTGTGAAGGTGTGTGTACCAGGCAGGGTTAAGGTGTGTGTACCAGGCAGGGTGAAGGGGTGTGTGCCAGGCAGGGGTGGCACACAGGGCTGGGAGCTCAGCAGGACGTGCTCCTGCCGTACTGTGTGGTCAAGGAGCCGGCACTGGGGGGCCTGAACGAGGGCCAAGCCTTGCACTTCAGCTTCCTGACCTGGCAGCCATTCAGAGAGACCCTGCTAAGTGCTATTTCCTAAATACACCAGCTTTTCATAACAATCTTACCACATTGCTTTCCTTTACAAGCTCTCTTAAAAGAGAACTGGACTCCTTCTGGTTAATCTACACAGACTGCATTTGGAAGCCATCAGAAACTGAACTGTAAACAAAACGTTATTAATGTGTTGTAATCTGCCCTCAATGTTCCAGATGAAAAGAAAATGTTTTATAGTTTTGGAGTATACATTTTAATTGCCTTTTAAGAGTGCATATACTTTTAGTGCTCTCTGTTATAAAACTGCAGTATCTGTTTCTTGATAACTGTTGAATGATCTCAGCTATTTTTATTAGGTTTTCTCCCCCACCCTGGTCCCCTTCCTTAAGCTACCACCACTGCAAGGCTTTTCCAGCCCCTTCCTGATACTGGGCTGGCAAAAAAGTTCCACGTCTACGACAAACTCCATTCGAAACAACTTCTTTACAACATCCCCTCACTATAAAAACACTGGGATCGAGCAAATTAGTTCTTTAAATGAACTTAGAATTCAGTTACTTTTGGTAAAGATCTCATCCAAATAAGGGCTACAGTGAATTCCCTGGATTTTCAGCCCTTCCCTGCTTGGTTTGCTCTCTGTGCCCCGTTCCTGTCACGGCTTGAAGTGCTTGGGAAGGGACAGAGGAATTTGGCCCTGGAGATGCCACGGCCACCCCCAGCTCACCGTGGCTGCCAGAGGGCACCTGGCAGTGTCCCAGCCCAAGCCACTCAGTGAGGGTGGGCTCGTGGTAAGATCCCGCCTGAGCTTCAACCCCCAAATTCCTCCCGAAGCAATTCCCCCCTGGAATTGGGAGCAGAGTCTCGGGGGGTTTACTGCGCTCAGTCCTCCTCCCTCGAGGCAAACGCTGCCCTGTGCAATAAGGTCTTTTAGGACTTCTGGGAGAAATGGGAAGAGCATCCCAAAGTTACCTGGCAGGATTTCTGGGTATCTCCTTACTAGGAAAGTACTTGACTAAATAAATAGAAATCCAGGGTCACAAAACGAATCACAGGCTTTGCTGTTCATGAAGTGCAGACTCAAAAGGCGAAGGGAACACTTCAAATACCTCATTTCAGGAAATATCAGGATTTTTAATGCAATTTTTATCCTGTTTGTATCAGCAAATGTGCTTGAAAAGAATGGATTTAGCTATCAAATCTTAGCTGTGCACTCCTTAAACCCCAAAGCCTGCTCTCCTAGAACTTGGTTCTTACCCACCTTCCCTCTTTGTTTCTTTTAAAGGTAGTGAAATCCTCAACCTCCCAACATCACCCTCCAACTCTTCCTGTGCTGTCTCCAACACCTCCCTAATACCTTTTTGACTTGCAAGACACTATTACTTGATCCAGTGCAGGCCAGGATGTTTCCCAGTGCCTGGAGAACAACCACTTTTCAACGTTCTCCTCTTCTGCAAAGAAAATATTTGAAGTGGCAAAGTCCCCCTCTCACGTTGGCTTGGGATTCACATCACGCAAGTGAGCTGCAGTTTCTCCTTGCTCTTTTAGTTCTTTTTATCTCCAGAATTATCAGTGCCTGCTAATTTATTTTTTTTAATGTTGTTTTTAAAAACAGTTTTCAGTATTCAGATGTGCTTGTGAAGATTAATGGACTGGGAACACTGAAATCTTGTATTAATCAACTACAAGGGAAGGCAACTGCTGAGTAAAATTTTCCACAGTGCTGCACACAGGAGTTTATCCAGAGAGCTCCTTGTCTTGGAGGAGTTTCTTCTGGGCCTTCTCTGGCATTCTGCAGGGTGACTCTTTCCTGCTGAACTTCCCTGGACACTGACCAACCTGTCAGGTGTTTCCCATGGTTCCTGTTATCCCAAATAGCTGATTTATCCCACGTGCCAGTATCATCTTGGCAGCAGCCACGCCCCAAAAGGCAGCGGCACATCAGGACCTGAGGCCAAGGGGTGAAGAGCCACGAGAAACCAGAGCCCTCAGGAATCAGCAAAGTTCTCCTCAAGATGGTATTTCACCCCATTATCCTCATCCCAGAGGGGAACAGGGCTGGGGAAGGGGCTGGTGCAGCAGGGGAGGTTGAGGGAGCTGGGGGGGCTCAGCTTGGAGAAATGGAGGCTCAAGGGGAACCAGGAGGGATTGGTTTCTTCACACAGGTAATGAGCAAGAGCATGAGAGGAAATGGCACCAGGGGAGGACTGGGTTGGATCCTGGGGGAATTCCTTCACCAGAAGGGTCACCAAACCCTGGCACAGCTGCCCAGAGCAGTGGTGGAGTCCCCGTCCTAGGAGGAATTTCAAAGCCATGTGGATGTGGCACTTGGGGACACGGGTTAGTGGTGGCCTTGGCAGTGCTGAGGAACTGCTGGACTTCTTAGATATTCCAACCTAACTTATTCTGTAATTCTAAATGCTTTAAATACAGGTTATGTGTAGATAAATGTGCTTCCTGCAACAGGGTAATGAAGAAAACCCGACCCCAAGCCAGAGACGGAGAGCAGAGTGCGTGCACACACTTCATTAACAGACAGGTTAATGACACCAATTTCATTACTAATTGGATCAGCTTAAACCTGCTGCACTGGGAGTGTCCTGGCAGACAAAAACATGGCCATAATTACAAAAACAACTGGTTTCTTGAGTTAGGTAATTCCAGCAATTAAGTAGTTCCTCCACTCTCAAAGCAAACCCAACCAAGGCCAGTTGTGTCGTTTTGACTCATTTTCACCAACGTGCTGCTCCTCAGAGCTGATGGCCACAAAATCCAGCCCCGTTACTCACAGCAACAGTTTCTGAGGGTGGATCCCTGAATGCTGGGTGAAATAATGACACAGAATTGGTCAGAGTGCCGTGAAAAGGTCCTGGTAAAAGAAAACCTCCAAAGGCTGCTCGTGCTGTAGATCCTCAAGGTTTGGAAAGGTTGTTCACAGTTTGAAGAACACCACCACCCTTCCTCTGGGCCTTTCTCCCTGGGGTTGCTACAGAGCAGAGCTTTCCTGCAGCAGCACAGGAGGCTCCATGGAGCCAAAAGCAGAGAGGGTTGGACATCACACAAGAAGACCTTGTTTTCCTGGCCATGTTAGATGGTTTGGTGGATGATGAAGCTGCTGGCCTACGAGCAGCTCTTCTCCCACCAACAGGTGCTGCTCCAGTCAGCTGAAATTACTACATCAACTGAAAGCCCTACAAGGAATACCCATGAGCAAATAGTCTGATTCTGTAAAATCAAGAGGCAACACCGATTTTATTTTCTATTTTAAGCTCCCCAAACCAAATAGAATTTCTCTAGTTTTTCTAGAAAGTTACAAAGCATGAATAAATCTGTTTTTCAGGACATTTTCTACTCAAAGCCCACAGACCTTCAAAGTGTTTCTAAGGACTGTGCTCCTGACAAGTTGCATGTTAATACTGATTGAACAGTTCCTATAGGCAGCAGGAGTCCTCAAATGTTTTCTTCCAGAAGGAAACTGCAGAGCCTGATATGAAACAAAGAAACCCACAAAAATTATATTTAGCTGATGTCTATATCACACAATTTCATCCCTAGGGAGTTTCTCCCATCACATCTTTAATATGAGATTTCATGTGAAGTTCTGGAAGGCAAACAATGTCCCACCTCCCAATCCATCTAACCCAGAGCAGAATTAAGAGGCTCCCTTCCCCTACAAATAATAACAGAGTGTTCATCTGCTGAAAAAAGTAGATAAATTAAACCCACTGCAGTCAGGAAAAGAGCACTGCTTGGGAAATAACCTTTTGAGCCACTGGAAAAACTCTTGAGTTCAATCAACTTTATTTCCAGTACAAAAGCAATTAGATTTTTCCCATCAGAAATCAGATGAAGTAGTAAATTAGGATTTGCCAGTGATGGGAATTCTTAACTTGTGGCATAAATAGAATTTCCTTATTATTATTTTCAGCTATGGCCATCTATGCAGCTCTCCACTCCAACACAGCTTGTGAGAGAAAAAGTCGTATTACAGAGTTATCAGAGATACCTACATTTAAATGGAATTTTCCTCCTCCTTTTTAAGCAAAAGCTGCTTTAATTAAGCTTAAAACAACAAACAATCAACCTACAGGACCCAACAGACTTGGCTGCTGTTCCATTCACACAAGACTACATCTGCTGAGAAATCTGGTTTAAGCAAATCTCAAACCATTTGCAACCCTGTCACCCTCAGAAGGCTACAGATATTTCTGTGTGTGCATCAACCAGTCCTGAGAAATCAAAATACACTTCTCCTTCCCAAGCTCAGCTCTCACTGCCTGATGAAATCACACTGAGGACTCCTCCTCACTCTGACACCTCCACCAAGAACCTTCTCCTCTCCTTTCTCTGTGATTTAATCTGAACTGTTTTAAGGGTAAAGTGAATACTAATTCACAACAAATCCACAACTCAGGAAAGAAAGAGGGTTGGAATTGTAGCTCCCAAAGAGCTCTGCAATGGCACCCAAGTCCTGCCCTGCTTCCTTTCCTTCCCTCCCTCGCTGATCCAGGAATAAATCTACTGAGCAGAGGAGAAGGGAGAAAGAGAAGATGAATTAGATAAGGCCACAGATCAGAAAAATTAAGATTGGGAATAATTTCTGAATATTGGCTACCTAAAATCTCATCTAAGATTGTTGCTTAATTAGCAATGCAAGAAGCATTCAAAAAGCAAAGCTGCTGGACTGAACCTCTCCTGCAGACAGAGCTTGGTGCTCACATTCATCCATGGATCACTCCTGTTGGCTCCCCCTTGGCAGCTGAAAGCACATTCAGCCTGTCTGGAGAGACATTCTAAAATCTGAGATTCCTCCTGTCAGCAGCTCCATGGTTGTCCCATCTGCAAAGCCTCGTGGATCCTTCCCTGTTTAAATGCCAAGGATACTTTTCTGATGGATACTGCAGGTTCTGGGGACACAGGTTGGAAACCTGGGCCCCTTAAATCAGCAAAGCACCACTTCAGTCACCTCACTGTGGCACAACCTGAGTTTGTTCAATACAGACAACAAGCAAGGCCGGCAGATGTAATAAATACAGGATTTCTTCTGGCCAGAAACCAAATCCTGTGGCTCGAAATTAAATATTGTCACGGAAAAGACTCATGGGGCCATCCCTGCTGCTCCTTGGGGGGGGCTGAGAACTGAGCAAAAAGCAGAGGACTGGGGGGAACATCCAGCAAGAACCTGATTCCTGCCCAGAGCTGGGAGGAGAAACCCTCTATGGCCTGCCAGGCACATGCCAGGTAACCTCCAAGGAGAAAAAAACCAGTATTTGCCCTCAGAAGGCAGGTTTGGGTTCCTCCTCCTCCACTGTTCATCCCTGCAGGCTCAATGGTCTCCAAAAAAGTCAGGAGTTCCATGGGAAGGGGCCCAAAGTTGCCCAAAGCTGGTTACTGAGAGAGAAGGTCTCCCATGAGCCATGACCATGGCAAAGGCTGAGTGCTGGATGACAGAGCCAGCAGGTCCTGCACACCCAGCCCTTCCACAAACACCCCCCTCACAGCAGCCACTCGAGAGGTCACGTTGGAAAGTCGCTCCATTCACATTGTAATAAAAGAGTAAACATTAACTCGCAGTTTTTCCTGAGGTCTTTCCTCCTTCCAGTTTGTCCCATTCCTCCCAGGAAAAGTGGCACCTTATCCATCTGCAGGTTTATCTTGATGAAAGATCTTTACCTTCTCAGGGTTGGATGCAAGAAAACGAGATGTTCTTCCATTCCATTCCATTCCATTCCATTCCATTCCATTCCATTCCATTCCATTCCATTCCATTCCATCCCATCCCAATCCATCCCAATCCATCCCATCCAGCAAGCCCTGCTCCTTGCTCTGTGAACCCCCACGGGATCACGACTTCAGCAACCACAGCTCAGCCGTGGCATTTGTCCTGCTGGGACAAAGCAAACTGGGACTTGGTGGAAGTGCCATGGAAAAGGAAATTCCCTCCCAATGAATGTGAACTTTTCTTCTATGCAAAGCAGACAAAAGATAAAACTCCAGGTATGGCCTGGTGAGCCCCTGCAAACACGCTGGATAGTCCTGATTGCTTGAATTTCAATCATTATTCCTCAGTAATGCTTCCAGAAAATGCAAACAGTAAACACTTTCTTAAAAAAGGAGCTGAGAGAAACCTGTGCACAAACCCCCCCCCATCAGGTGGATCAGGGAAAGCTGGCAATTGGCCCCACTCCATGGGAACTAATGCAAAGGCATTGATTTGTTCCAGGCTAATGATAAGGTCTTTTGGTTTAATTTTGGAAGAAAAACTTTCATTTTCTGATTGGCAACCAGAGCTATCTGTGACACAAGCAGAAAGCCAAAGTCTGGCTTTGCAAGTGACTAACCAAAGCCAAGCCCTCCCTGTTGGAGACAAGGGAAAACAAGTCTGGAATGGTCAACAGCAGTTTGGGAAAATGAAAGCCAACTTCTGCCTCACATCCTCTGCCTCCTGCCCACCCTGGAGCAGCTCCACGAGCATTTGAAGCCACTATTGAAGACAGTTTTCCAGAGGGGTGAAAATCACAATTCCAAGGACCATCCAGATCCCACGCAACACTTTCTTCACAGCGAAAGGAAACACAAAAAAAAAAGAGGACGAATTCCAATAAAACCACAGCAACGCTGCCAAAAGGACAACAGGAAGATACGGGAGATGAAACAACAAACTGTTCGCTGGATTCCTGATCTCGGAGCAATCCCGGAGGACAACGAGCACCCACCCCAAGGACACCTGAGCATGGACACAGCTGTCTGAGCACTGACTGCAATCCCTGCAACTCGGTTCTTTGTGTTCCAAGTGCTCAGCTCTGCCCTGCAAAGATGAGACTCTCCGTGTTTCTGGCTTTGCAGGGCTCCCACCGTAGGAGGACCCGGCCGCGCTCGCAGCGCTCGGAGCGGCCGAGGTGCCAAGTTTGACTAACCAGAATTCAAGCAGGCCAAATTCCTGTTTGGATAATCAGCCTTTGTTTAAATATGGACTGAAAATTGAAAAAAAACCAACATAAAAACCCAAGGAAGAAAGAAAGAAAGAGAGGCCAGGCCAGCAGTGGCCTCCAGGCACGTCATGTGAGCTGATTACCCGCAGCAGTAGCAGACACTCGTGCACAAGAGGAGGATTATTTGGGCAGTATTCCTGTTACGGTAACACACAACCAGAGCTTCTCCCCCCACCCCAGCTCCCACCCTTTTCCTTTCCTTCCCCCTTTCCCCCCCCACCCCCTCCACAATTCACAAGTCTTCTTTCCAAGTTCAAATGAAGTTTAAAGGTGAAAAGGGCAAGAAAGTTTCATGGCTGGCTGTTGAAAGAGGGAGAAATAAGCAGGGTCTCCGAGTTTGCGTACACTAAAAGCTCAACAATTTTGTATTTTGCTGCAATTCATAACCACACAAATCCCTTTTGTTGGGTCTGTTTGGACTGAAATTAAACACTTGTTAATAATTTATAACTTAATATCATTAGACAGTAATAATAACTGTCAAGCAACTACGTTCAATACATAAAGCAACTTGAGTGGCTCGTTAGAATATTTGTCAAAGCAACAATTTCTATATATTTTAGCTTATTTCTACTGGGAACAGCGGTTAAAGAGCCACCCAGCTTGCCTGGAAATCAGCTCTCCTCCAGCTGGGAGCAATTCCCAAATTGCTCCACCTCACCCACATCCAAGTGATGCTGGCTCAGTTTAAAAGCACTTCAGGAGGTGCCTTAAAAGTGCTGGAGGAGGGATGGCCAAGGACCTTTGCTGCTCCCAGCCCAAAAATGCATCCCACAGCGATGTGGTGCACATCAGGTGCTCTGAATTCTGCATCTCAATGAAAGTGCATCAGTGTTTGGCCAACAGACAGATTGACTGTCAAAATGAGGCATTTAAGAGAAGAAAATTCTCAATTCTTTATATATGTTGGTGAGGGGACCTGAGCCCCACGAAGCACAAGGGCCAGGCACAAAGCTGCCTAGAGGTGCTGCCTTCCCCAGAGCTTAAAGAAACAGGAGAAATAATTGTGTGGGGGGGTTTTTGAGGAGTAAAACTCACTCCTAAAACCCCACAGGCTGTGGTTGTTCTTGGAGAGCTGTGAGCGTGGCTGTCTGAGCTGGGCAGTTTGGAAAGACAGAACTCCAGGATGGTTTGGGTTGGAAGGGACCCAAAGATCATCTAGTTCCACCCTCTGCCATGGGCAGGGACACCTCCCACCAGCCCAGGATGGTCCAAGCCTTGTCCAGCCTGGCCTTGGACACTCCTAGGGATGAGGAAGCTGCAGTTTCTCTGCCCAGCCTGTGCCAGAGTCTCACAGGGAAGAATTTCTTCCCAATTTCCCATCTAAACCTGTCCTCCCTTAGATTGAAGCAGATAAGATATCAAAGTTTTCAAATAACCTCCAAATACAGATGGTTCCCCTAAATCACAAGGATTCCAATACGTTAAGGTGAAACAAAGCAAATTACAACTCTGTTTACTTGCCAGGACCTCAACTGAATGAAATCAGTGTAGTGTCCCTTCAGTCATGGCAATACTCATCCAGTCCACCCAGGACAAAAGCAGCCACACAAACGTTCTCTGTAAGTCACAAACCAACAGCTGGGATCCTCTGACATCAGAGACCATCAGATATCACATCTAGTTTATCACTTTTGTCCCCATTTATGATCCAACCTTCCTGTAATATTCCAAGGGAGGAGAGAAAGGCTTCAAATATTGCAGGTTATTTAACAAGCATAACTGTTCCCAAAATATTATTTAATATATCTTGAAGCTGATGAGCTGCAAATGCACAAATAGGCTTTGGGCTCCTTTAAAGTGGCCATGTGAACGAGAAAGGCAATAAGAGAAATGGCATTTTACTTTATTTTACTTTATTTTATTATGGTATTTTACTTTTAAAGTCTCCTATGGTTGTCCCAGTAATCAAATGGTGCATACAGAGGAACCAGGAGATGCCACTCTGATTAGTAACAGTAGGTTAATTTTTTTAATTCTTGAATCATTAGTTAAATGGGGAAGGTTTCTTTTTTTAAACTGGATGCTCTCAAACACAGAAAAAAAAGATATTAATCGATAAAATTGATCTATACCATGTTTACACTTGAGAAAGGATTATAAGGCTGACTCTTACCATTATATACTTAAAACCATTTCTTGTTCCACTGCCTTTCCAGTTCCAACAAAAGTGTACATTTTGGAGACAAAGGCCTTTAATCTCCTAATGCTGTGGATTTCATACCAATCTCCCCATATAAAGCAGACCTCAGACTCAGACCCCAGAGAAATGGGCTCGGAAAGATTAGATTTTCCAGCCCAAAATAAACCCCCTTTTGTGATGAACCACCCAACACCTCCTTCCTCCCAGTGGAAGTGTTTGGTCATTGCTCAGCCACCTTTTCCACATGTAAAATCTCCAGAATTGTCACATGGACTTGAAAATCTATTTGTTTTTCTTTTCTTTTCTTTTTTTTTTTTTTCCTTTTGACTTATTCTGTATCATTTGGGGGCACAGAGTAACAGTTTGCCCTTAATATTGGTGTACAAAGTTAATTCACACTGGTGACATAATACACATCAACTCAGTGTAAGGGGCAAATGATGACCATAACAATGAAAAGTTCTTTTTAAGCAACAAGATGTTTTTAAGAGTTACCCATCAAAGGTGTGAACTTCTAACAGGATCAGTATACTACATAAAATTATTTTTTCCAAGTATTTGGCAGCGCAATAAACACAGGAGGAAACTTTCTTAAACTACCCATGTGGTGGAAAGGTATTTTATCAGTCATCCCCATACGAGAAAACACAGATTTTTCAGGGTATTTCCAAATCCATTGACAGTAATAAAGTAGGACAAGCGAGGAAAGGAGGGAAATACAGACTCAATACAATGTAGTTGCTGAGGATTAAATTTTAACACCACCAAAGCCACACGAAAAAGAATGAATTCAAGAATCAGAAGATTAAAACTGCACGTATCCAGCTCGGGATTGGTCAGCCCCAGATGGAAACTTTCTTGACAACACACAGTTTACATTCTAGTTAGGACAGACTATGATTAAATGCTCCTACAATTTTTGAGGACATCACTTTTTTTCCTACCGGCTACTGTGATACAAAAGACATCTCCTGCAAACATAGAACTGGTAACAAAAAGTGCAAGTAAAAGCCATTTGGGTTTCCAGCAAAGGCATAAAAGCAAACCAGCTAATGGACATCCAGGGCAGTCAAATCTCTCCTGCAAAACCCATTAGTTACTGAAAGTTCTGGAGGGCTCAGTTTTTACAGTAAAACCTGTAAAAACTCAGTATCCAGTTTCTCTGCTGGGACATTGAGGTGTGAAGATCCAAACGATGCTGGAACTGAACTTGTACATCTGAACCTTTTGAACTCCATCTGCCCTTCATAAATTACTTTACCACCGGCTTTCACACGTTTCTAACCCGCCCTGCCAGAGAAAGAAGGAACCACTAAAACAACTGGAAATGGAACTAAGTTTCTAACACTTCCAGTGGAATTTGTCTTGGTTCAAAAGACAAGCACCTATAACTGAAGCGGGGGATGAGAAAAAGCTTCCAGATAGAGCAGTGAAATAACATCTGTCTTCACACTATGAAAACAAAGCAGCAGATCCCAATCCCAGCTGAAGGGACTGGAAAGGGCCCTGGCCAGGAGCAGACAGTTGCATCTGGGAATGTTGTCAGATGGAAGCAAATCCCCCCAAATTCCCAGCTGGTACATGAAGTCCATTCTGCACCTCAGTCGGGGCAGTGCTGCCCTGGGCAGATGTGGTTTTATGATGCAGAGGGTCATCCCCACACCGCACCCTCTGAGGGGAGCTGGAACAGCTTAACAACTAATCCAACTTCAAGACAACGACCATAAAGATTTTGAATTCATTTTAAGGTGCTTTAAAGTGAAAGAAGAGATCCCACCAAGGGAGGGAGCCCCGACCGACGGCAGCTCAGCGGCTCAAACGCAGCATCTCCTGCCGTCCATGGGAAATGAGGCACACGGACAGTGAGCAGGTTCCTCCCCGTCACTTCTGACACTGTCAGCATGTTTACACACAGTCAATCACAGGGATTTAGGAGGAAAACTAAGGCTTTATTTGAAGACCAGAAGAATGGAAAGCCTGGTTCCCAAAGGAACCAGCGTATTATCATAGCCAAAACAATCTATAAACCAGATATTCCTTTCTCCTACACCTGCCCAACCTGCAGAGAGCTCAGCACCCACAGCTGTGGGCAGGAACACAGACCCCAAAGCCTCCACAGGAACTCCTCAGCTCCTGTCCTGTTGCATAAGGAATTTCTTTGGGTTCAGGAAAGTCACCTGATTTTTTTTCTTCCATCTGAGATCTGTCATTTACAAATGAGGAAACTGCTCATCTTAGAGGAGAGCTAGGAGAATGTGCTTTCAAGAGGTCAAATGATACAAAAATACTGCTTTTCCCTTTGGATTAAAATGTTATCATATCATATCTGGACACTGTACTTCCATTTCTCTTTAAAATGATCTTGCTAAGCAGCGAAGGGACACGGCAGCTCCCACTTGCAGGTCACCTGAGGTCTCCTGAACAAACCATGCCCTGGGGTTTCAGTGAAACTCAGGAATTCCAAAAGCAAAGCACATTGCCCTCAGTGCATAAAATGCTTCTGAGTCGCAGAATGACACAAATGTACAAGGAAAAAAAAAAAGAAAAAAAGGAAAAAAAAGGATGTCTGATTATTTTTTTTGTAATGGATGGCTTTTAGATGGGCAGGACACACTTAGGCATTTCTTAAACCCCCAAACCGCGAGGGGTTTCCAACAATGGCCTTGTGTGAAGTGCTACTGGCTTATCAAAAAGCCTCAGAAAAAGAGTTGCAGGGGCTGAACTTGGAGTTTTAACCCTGGGCAAGGAGTCAGATGCTGCCCAAGTGTGTGTTCCTTGGTGCTGGGGGGAGACAGTGTGCCCAACCTGCCTGTGCCCCGAGACACGATGCTACCACAGCTGTTTAATCCTTCAGAGTGATGGAGCTGCGTGAAATTATCTGACATCTCAAACCAAAATAAACCCAAAGAGAAAAATTACAACATTTTCTGACTCTTCCCGTGAAGGCCCATGGCACAGTTTGCCTGTTTCAGCAACAAGGAATAGGATACATGAAAATCTTATTAAATGTGTGCTTGCAATTTATTCAACTACCTCCATTAACTGGGACTCCTAATGAGATGTTGCAACTGCCCATGTGGACAGTCCAATGTGAACAAACACAGATGTTCAAAAAAAAGATCATGTGATTTAACCTGTTTTACTTCCCACTTGCACAAAGGGAAACTTGTGGGTTTGCATTGCCCCTCCACCAGCACAAACTGGTTTTCTTTTCCTTGCTTCCCAGCTTGGAGAGGAGCCACGGGCTGTTTATAAACTTCCCAGGTATGGTAGAGCCCTTCCCCAGGATCCCTTTGGACCGTGGCACCAAATTCTGAACCAGCACAAGCTTTTAAAAAACAGGCCAAGAGCCAGAGTGGTCATCAATAACTTTTGTTTAAATATATCAGCAACAGAACGGAGAGCATTCCAAACAATCCAGGTATCCCACCATCATGCACAGGATCCAGCAGCCACAAAGCCCCCACAATTCTGGCATTACACAGACAGCAGACAGGGCACCAAACCCAAAGCACAGCAACGAGCCCCTCGCCAAAGGCCATCCCACAGCACTGGGCTGTCCCAGGAGGCAGAGGTACCCAAATCCCAGCTGGGATCCCAGTGGAGCTCACTGGTTTGGGACTCGGGAGCAGCAGGGGCTGATCTCCTCTAAGAGCTGCTGGGGCCTCGCACAGCAGCAGAGATCAGCCGTGCCTGATGCAAACGTTAAGTCACAACAATAACATTACATAATGTCCAACAAAACGTTAATTTACAGGCATCGAGTGGGGCTGGTTTTTTTCCATGCTGCAAACGCCCCGTCCCCGCAGCGGGACGGCAGGAGGGCATTAAACGGTTTCACAAACGTTTCTGCATGTTAGGCCATTTTTGGTTTATATTCTGTTCCACCAGCTGATAATCTTGCAGGCCAGGAAAACCATGCTGCTGGTGAAGGACTAAATCACACCAAAAGAGCTAAGGTTTTCAGATGAAACAAGAAGCTGATTACACATGCACCGAGTATACCAGTCACTAAGCGTTTCTGGATTGCAGGGATAAGATACTCTCTTTGCTTATTACTGCCTCCTTGATCCAAAGAGATTTAAGCAACTGTTTTCAATTAGATGTTTTTAAGCTAGTAAAACTACATCCATAAAGACATATTTATAGAACAACTTAAAACTAGAAGAATTAAAACGACTGCAAAACTGATGAATTCCATTCCCCCACCAACCCCCCCCACCCCCGACCCCGAATCATTTACTGACCATTAACGAGCAAAAAGCACTGCAATTTTAAGAATTAATCCACTGTTGCAAAATTAAATCAGATACACTAGCAGGGATAATGACAAACTGGTGGCTCCAGCGTTGTCAGTTTGCGGGTGATACAAGTTCAAGTCGTCTGTGCTAGTGGCCACTCTGTTGGAACAAACATGAACATAAAAGGGAACATTAAAAGTGCAGCAGCACCAGCTGAATCAGTTGTGCCACCGAGGAGCAGCCTACAAGTGGCACAGGGTAAATATTGCATTTCAGAACTGACCTGGCCTGTTCCAAGCCTGTGAGACCTCAGTGCATGGCAAGAAGGGGAGACACAGTCATGGGAGTAAATGGGAGAGAGCCCATCCTCATTCCTCCTGAATTCCAGGGCACAGGAGCCTGGCAGCGTGGCACTGCCGCACACGACTTGCCTTCAGCCCCAGGAACCCATGAGGGTATTCTGAGATGCACAGGGACAAAACTGAGCTTTGAGAGCTGTCACCCAACAGCTGCTTGAACAAAATTTGCCTCAAACACCGTGCAGCACCTGCCCAGAAATGCTGCAGGATGGGTCTGACCCTCAGCCCTGGTCGCTGCAGAAGACACAGCCATTGGAAGAGGCTTCCCCAAGAGCATCACTGAGGACCTGCTTGCTGACACCTCCACTGCACACCTGCGTGGCCCAGGTGGGAGGCAGAAGCCCTGGAAAGCAAAGCCCTTCCTCCTCCTGCTGCAAAACCCACCTGGAGAAGCTCAAGGCATCCTCAGTTTCATCTCCTACAAGCCCAATTTGTTCCGACCTAAGCACATCGTCGCGACAACACTTAAAAGCACATTAACGGTGCAGTGACTTTAAGATTCAAATGCATCACTTAAACATACATATTTTATACATTTAATACCCTTCAGGATCAGGCCATAAGTACAAGTGGGTATTACAAAGCTTGAGGAAGAGTCTCAGCTTTCCTCTGTCACTGTGGTCTTGGCCTGGGCAGCCTTTGCCCCGGGTGATGGGTGCTGTGCCAGCACAGCCTGGGAAGCTCACAGCTAAAGAACAAGCCCTCCCAGGGAGGCATGAGGGACATTTTATTTGCTTTTTATTATTATTATTATTATTAATTCAGTCCCTGCAGCTGCGTTTGCTTCATGTGCTAAAAAAGCACATGCTACGTGAGGAAATCTTAGCCATGATTTTTGGTGAATTTACCCATGGAGTCACACACGGGCTGTGTTTTTAAGGAAACTCTTCAGCCCTGAAGCAAGGAAGTGCCCTGTGGCTATGCAGTGCCTTGCCTGTCCCCAGACAGGTGGGATAAAAGCCTATTTGGGAATAAGGGAAAGGAGACAGAGGGAATTGAAGCAGTGACATAGGCAGTGCTGGTTTCTGCTCCAGGATGTTAAAGAAGCAGCTGCAGCTGATGTGTTCACCCCTCAAATGGATCCTTGTGGATCCTGCACAGCCCAAACCTGCCTGGATCCTCACAGACCTACAGAAATCACACTGTGCTCCCAGCTGAACCCTTCAGGTTGGAACAGACCTCTGGGATCATTGAGAGTAACCAGAAGATCCACAGCTACACCAGATTCACCCTTTGGGATGAATGGGACTCCCAGTTCTCATCCATTTGGGTTTTGTTTACAAGATCTGGTTTACAACATGTTAAGAAACAGGACTAAAAACACCAGATTTCTGTTTATGAGAAACTCAGGAGTAACAACCCAACACCTTTTATTCACCGAGGTGTCTTTCTGCAGGGTAAAAGGATGGCTCCTGGGTGAAAAAAATTACAGGCTAAAACCAAAGGCCAAGTTTCATCCAGTTATATTCCAAATAGGCAGAGCAAAACTATGAGATAGAAGTGAACATAAAAGCAAGTGAAATAACACGGACAGCGAAGCAGCAAACAATCTTGCCTAAGGCACAACACTAATGCAAGACTGACTTCAAAGCAGCAACTGAAGCAGCACAGGTGACAAACAATCTGCATAACAATGAGCCTAAAGCGGCTCCCTCTCTCTCCTGAGCCAGGATCCAAGCCAAAGGCAGGGAGCAGCACGTGGAGCATCATCGAGGTGGCACTTGTACCCTGGGGGGAGCAGGAGAGGGAGGAGAGGGAGAAGGAGAAGAAGGAGAAGGAGAAGAGGGAGGAGAACGAGAAGAGGAGGAGTCGGCAGAGAAGAAGGAAAAGGAGAAGAGGAGGAGGAGGAGAAAGAAGAGAAGGAGGAGAAGGGGGAGAAAGAGCAAAAAGATAAGGGGAAAGGGGACAAGAAGGAGAAGGAGGAGAAAGGGAGGAAGAGGAGAAAGGGGACAAGAATGAGAAGGAGGAGAAGGGGAGAAGAAGGAGAAAGAGAAGAAGGAGAAGGGGGACAAGAAGGAGAAGGAGGAGAAGGGGAGAAAGAGGAGAAGGGGAGAAGGAGGAAAAGGAAGAGAAGAAAGGGAAGAAGGATGAGAAGAAAGGGAAAGGGGAGAAGAGGGAGAAGGAGCAGTGCAGACGGAGAAGGACGTCCATGTCTCATTCCTGGCTCTGAGGCTCTGGCACACCAGGTACACCAAAGCCACCAGCAGACACTGCCTCAGGTCCACAGGGAGCTCACCCAGGTGTGATTATGGACAGATACACAATGTTTGCACTCTAAAACACCTCACGCAAACACGGAGTTGAGCATAAAGCTCTGCCACTCAGAGAGTGCTGTCAAACAAACAGTGCTGGATCCTGTAATTCCAAATATGAGGTCAGTACATCTCAGGAACCCCTGGTTTGATAATAACCTCTGGAATTTCAAACAGATAATCCCCAAGCAAGTTCTGCTCTTGCTCAGAAAACACTTTAAACTCTTTTTTTCCCCCATTTTGTACATTGAACAATGTATATAAGTGAGATTACAGCATTTTGGCTACAAGTTTCCTCAAATAAATGAGGCTAAAAGAAGTCCACCACATCACAAGCTTTATTCTGCCTATTCCTTTTTGTTTTGCTAATTGTAATTTATAATGAACCTCTTCCCAGTAAGCTGACTCAGGGAAAAACCACTCTGAAAGGCATCAGCTACTGATGAATTGTTTTTATTAATTAAGTTAGAGAAACAAAACCCACAGTGGTTTCCAGTGCTGCAACTCACAGCAGAATCCAGAAGTTTGGCGGCAGAAAGGAGTGTGAAAGTCAGAGCTCTGCTACTCCACTTACTGGGGGGGCTGAAATTCCACAAATAAGGGGTTTTTCTCTCTCTTAACCTAAAGATTTGGTCCTTTGAGCAGCTGCTTTGGCCTTAAGAAAGCACCACAAAAGCCACTGCATTAAAAACTGAAATAATGGGTATTAAGCAGAAGTAGCTTTTATAATACACTGATATTTGAGTGGTTCATCTCCCGATGGGCTTTGCTGAAAGAAGAGTAGATGGAAGAAGAGAGTTAAGAAAAGCATTTAATCCTGATGAGTTCCAAAGACCTTTAGATTTCCCTCTTAAGTTTAAGCAGCCAAGAGATTCAAGTTTTATTTTCACTCAGGATTTGAGACTGAGGACATGGAGGAGAATCTCTGGATTTAGTACATTTAACCAGCCAACAACCCTGGCCACCCTTGGACATGCCAAGGAAGGTGGGGGTTCCCTTGCTGGGATTTCTCCCTTTAAATGCGCAGCAGATGAAGAAATTAATAACAGCCAATAAAACCTGGAGATTCCTTTATTTAAGCCAGAACCCTCTTTAAATGGTGGTATTTTACATCATGAAGCCCTATTTGTAACCACCTTTGGCAATTAGCTCTTCTTCTTGCCCACTCATCACTATTTCATCCAAACTCCCACATCTTTCATGGAAAGAACCAAAATACCCTAAAATCTGCACATGCAATCAAAAGGAAGCTCATCCACACAGTTAGGACATGCTATTTCATGCACTGCTGGTTACTGGAAAGTTTAACTTTTGTTAGAGAATAGAAATGAAGCAAAACAGGAAAGTGGATATTTTTCTTTCTTATTTCAAGTGTACATATTTTGGGTCATTTTATTTTTTCCCTGTGACACAGAATAGAGACTCTTCTTGGAGACTGTAATAGCCCTCAGTGTGTTTTCCACCAAGAATGCAGAAAAGAAACACTTTTTCTGAAGAAGTCATGGAAACTGGTAAATTGAAGACACAAGCCCTCATTGAAAACCTCTAATTTTTTAATCAAATTTACATGTCAGTGGATCTTTTGAGCTTGGCCTGTATGTTTTTTATAATGTACATTTCCCGTGCTTTTTCCCATGGGCATTTCTGCACTATTTCTAAACTGGGATTACTCAAGTTGAAGTGTGATAAAGGGCACATTATAGTTATATTAAGCAAAATGGGGAGGAGAAAGCTTTTCCAGAGTCCAAAGAAAGCTGTGCCCAGAGCCTCATTTCTGGTAACAAGCAGAGCAAGGCAACCAGTCAGCTAGAAAGTGCTGCCACCAAATCCGCTTTGTCTTGAGAAAGAGGGGTCTATTCCGTTCCTGGTTTGTTTTCTGCTGGAAAATAAAGGTTGTTTTCTCCAGAATCGTTCAGTCTTGCCCTGGGGTGTCCCAGAAAAGATGTTGTGAGCAGCAGCACAGAGGGCAGAGCCCCGTGCTGTGCTCTGCTGTGAGTTGTTGGGGGGTTTGGGGTCCCCCCCTGCCCTCCCCAGGGCTCCCCCAGGCAGTGGTTTCTTGGGAGGCCTTCCCTAAAAACTGAGGGCAAAAACTAAGGAAGTGTTCCATCCCACTCCCTTATGGGATCAGGTGTAGAAAAGACAGAGAGGGAGGTTCCTCTCCCCTTTTTTTCCTCTTCAGCTTTGTCAGGTGAGCTCAGAGATGCAGCTCTCGGTGTTCAGACCTTGCTTATCAGTGTGAGTTGGGGTCTGTCTGGAGGGTTGTTGTGTGTCAGCACAGGGGGAGAGGGATTTGCTTCTCCTGAGGGAAGTTGGTGAGATTTTATTGTGTTGGTTGTTTCACTGAGCTAATTCCTGGGTGCTCATTGTGTGGGTCTGTTCTGTGGTTACCCTTTTGGTCCTTTCCCCTTTTTCCCTTTTGGGGTTGTTTGGGATTGCTTGGGACCTTCGTGCACATGGTATTTAATTGTATGCTGTTTGTATGTATTGTATGTGTGTTTTTAATTAACATGGTATTTAATTGTATGCTGTTTGTATGTATTGTATGTGTGTTTTTAATTAACATGGTGTTTAATTGTATAAGAGGCAGGAACTTGCATGGTGTCTTCAGTGCCTGGCCCAAATCAGAGGGACTTGTCAGCAACGGGATGGGGAGGCAAGGCAAGGCAAAAGGCAAGGTAAAAGAAAAGGAAAGGAAAAAGGAAAGAGGAAAAAGGAAAGGAAAAAGGAAAGAGGAAAAAGGAAAGGAAAAAGGAAAGAGGAAAAAGGAAAGAGGGAAAAAGGGGGAAAAAGGGGGGAAGGGAAAGGAAAGGAGGAAAGGAAAGGAAAGGAAAGGAAAGGAAAGGAAAGGAAAGGAAAGGAAAGGAAAGGAAAGGAAAGGAAAGGAAAGGAAAGGAAAGGAAAGGAGGGCACGTCAGCTCAGAGCAGCAGAAAAGGTTTTTCACGGCAGCTATTTGCAACCCTCCAAGGAGCTACAGAGCCTGCCCATTAAAACCCTGTTAAAACACTTCTGATGTTGTCAGCAGTGGAGAGCTGAAAGAGCACAGTGATCACTGAGATCCTATCTGCCTCCAGCAGTTCGCTGCTACTGTCAATAATATGAGCAGGAAGGTACAAGATGAGCAACAACCTAATTCCTGCATCAAAATTTCATAAACTCCCTCAGCTGGTAAACACTAAAGATGTGGGCAAACACGGACCAGCCAATAAACCACCCAGAAAAGATGACCTCTGGTCTGGAATCCTTCCCAAAAGCTTTGAACCTCTAAGTTAATTTACACTTTGAAAGCAAAGCAGTGGAACGGCCAGGGGAAAGCAGGAGGGATGAGGTGATGGCTCTCCCATCAGTGCTCCTGAGCTGCTCCTCAGCCTCCCCCAAGGACAAAACACAACACCACTTCTAGGCACACACCCTTCCAAATATCCCACACTGTAGTTTCTCCCCACTTTTCTCCACTTTGACTTTTGATTGATTTTCAGTGGCCATCCCCTGGGGTAGATTTGGCAAGTATTGCCCTCCCAGGCCATGAAATTTGCCACTTCTTGAGGACAGCGATGCCTTGTTTGCAGCTAGACTTCCTGATGTGCCAGGGCACTAAACCTGTGAGTAATGACAGTGGAATCACCTACTTCTCTGCTACTCTGCATTCATGAGTAAGTACTACTCACAGTGAATAATGGCTGGAGAAACAGGGCCAAGGTGAAGAGTTATTTATAATACAGTAGCCAATGAGTAAGCGCTTAGTTATGAATTTACTGCTCTGGCTACAATTTCATGAGAAAATGAACAGAGCCAGCTTTTGGGTTTCCAGTTTTAAAAGCTACACACCCACTAAAAACTAGTAAAAATAATTCAGGCAGGATTGGGGTGGTTATTTATAAAGCAGCTATGACAGGGAGCACTGCAGCTGAAGGCAAGAGAACCAGAGATGCTGTCGCTCCTTCGATGCCTCCTCGGGGTTGCTGGGGGAAGCAGGGGAAGTCCTAGACCTGTATTAAATCAGATGCTTCCCCCTTTCCATGCAATAAATACCCACTGCAGAGAGCCAAAAACCACAGCTCCTTGGGAGGGAAGCAAAGAATTGAGACTGTCAACTGCTCAGCAGTGCTGGGTTTGGGGTCAGAATATCCATCCCCTTTTTAACAGCAAGTGACTGTGCTAAATGTCTCAGAAGGAGCTTCTGTCAGTGCACCCTGGGCCTGCAGAGACCCTTAGGAGGAGTTTTTAATTGTTTCTGTCAGCCCAGAATGAAGCAAAAGTCATTTCTAGAAATACATGACTTTCACTCAGAGTAGTAGTAATAGTAATATATTTGGGCATAGAAAAAAACCTGATCAGGAAAATACTGGGACAGCAGGAGCAAGCTCACCACTCTTCTGAATTTCCTACATGGAAACACATGATTTCCCAGGAAATCCTGCAGAATAAATGGGCATTTTCCAGCTCCCACATGACAGGTCACGACTTACTGGTGCCAGTTTGGATTCTGCTGGAGAACTGCTTATCCTCTGATGGCAAGAGACTTGGGCTTGGCAGGGCATCACTGAAGCTGGTTTACAGATAAGACTTCTGGTTGCCACCCCACAAGGACATCTGGCTCAGGATTTGGGATGCAAGAGGACACTTGGCACACCAGATTCCACAGCACTGCAACTTCATTCTGATTGGAAACACCGAAGGGATGGTTTCCTTGGGAATTTTTCAACCAACTGCCAGTTGTACTCTCTGTTCTGCTTCCAGCCTGGCGAGTCCAAGGGGTGTATTTTCACCCTAACACGCCAAATTGTACCTAAAACAAAGCTCTTCCCTCCCACTTTGAGGAGTTGGTTGTTTTGGTGCTGCTGAGCCCACTGCAACTTCCCCTTGGACGACCCCCGAGCTCAGCCAGAGTATCCAAACCCCTAATTAGGCACTTTTACAAATCCTAAGTACCCTGTACATTTTTGCTTCTGTAAAGTTGTCTTCCCCCCTGTCCTTATCTAAAGGAAAGTTGAAACCATTGAGTGTTGGAAGGAGGGAATATCCAGAGCCATGACAGTCTCACTCCCCTGCTCTCACCAGCCTCAAGGTAAATACCTGCCTTTGTACAACTGTTCCCTTCTTTTATTAGCTAAATATTGTGGCACCAGAGCACAGGGAATAAAATTACAAGCACTTGAGATGAGTGCAACTTTCACAAGAGTCAGATATCCCCAACAACCCGCCAGTCAATAACCCAGCACAAATTAACTCTGGCAAATAATAGGTGTGTTGACCCTAAATTCATGAGGCAGTAAAACCTACCAACAGCCTGTTGTTTTTAAAATACTCAGGCACTTCTCAAAGACAATATGGTGTTTGTTTGGGAGCAGGAAGATCATTAATTAGGAGAGCTTTTAAAAAAAAAAGTTTTATTATCATTAACAAAAACTAATGGGAAAATAAATTAATTTACAACATCTGACACCGAGCTTGGAAAGAAAGGCATTACAAACCTACATCTGCCCAACCCATCCATGTGCCAAGGACTGCACCCCACAGACCCCCTTCTCCACAAATCTCCACAACCAAAATTAGAAAATTAGATTTCCTCCCTTTCTTACTGCATTTTGTGTTGGAGGTGCTGCCAACACAGATCTGTGGGATGGTGCAGTCCCAGAGGTATAATGTGAACCAACCCTGTTCACCTCTTAACTCCACCACAAGAAACTCAACATAACAGTCTGTTCTTCCAAATCTGCTTATTCTTCTGAGAGCTTTTTAAGATCAGCAGAGCTCAGGCAGAGCTGTCCTGTTGTAGGCACTTTGTGAACTCTTATTCCTTGAAGAAAAGCAAATTTTCTAAATATTTTGAGATCCTGTTTAAAAAATAATTAAAAAGAAAATTAAAATAACACACCCTGAAAGGTGGCCTAAAATATTTTATGGCTTTGAGGACAATTCTCTCTTCCCATCCTTGCTCAGAGACACCACAGTGTCTGTCAAACAATCACTGCATGGGAGGGAGAGCACGGAATGACATTGTCCATTATTTCAACCATGTCAAGCAAGGAATTATGAAAGATTTATACCTACTTCATATTGAAACTATTTAGTAAATGTCACACAGCACAGCAAAAAGCCATGGGCACGTCACTGAGAGGGCAGCAGGCTCAGTGCAGAGCCCTCAAACCCATGCCCAGCAAGAGCAGACTCTGCAAGCCAAGTGTTTATGTGGCCATAAAAACCCTACAGCCAAAAAAGCACCTTTTCCTGGTTTTCCAGGAAGAAGGATGACACAGAATTTAAATACTGCCCTATTTAAAAAGGAAGTGGTACAGAAAGGAGAATTAAGTATTAGTAGGAGACATCAAATTTTGGAAAATGGATGGAGGGCATTAAAAAGCCCTGGTGACTGCAGCAGCTCTGTCCCTCAGCCCCTGCCTGCAGCAGATGATACACTTCCCTCTTCCCTTCTTGCTCCAAGCCTTCCTTCTATGAGAACTCAAGTCATTAACTTGCCAGGGGAAGAAATTTTCCTCTTCAATACCTTTCCACTTCCATAAAAGGAAAAATCCTACCAAATGCTGCTGCAAATCCCAAAGGGTTTTGTGGGGTCCACCCGTGCCTGGACCACCTTAAATCCACCCCGAGCCAGGGCTGGAGGTGCCCGTGATGCACCAGGGCCCAGTGTCCTCCTGCTGGGATGGAGTTTATCCACAGGAAACATGCAGGGAAAATTCATGCTCTGCTGCCTGATGGGAACTGACAGAGCATCTCCAGAGAGAGAGAAACTTTGGATGTCAGGCAGGTTAGCACAGGGCAAGCAGACGGTCAATAAAATATTCAATAAAGGACTCTGATATGATAGATCTAATACTGTGGAAAAAGCCAGAGGTCTTTTTCCCCTTTTCTCTTTTTTTTTTTCTTGTAAGAAAATGAGTATAAAATGGTGGTTAAAAGGATCTCTACAATATTAACCTCCTAAAGCTTGAAAACAATTGTGGCTGGGTTTTGAACTTGTTAGGAAAGGTAAAAACAAACTGAAAGCTTGTGTGGCACAAGACGTGCTTTTGTGGACAAAGTGGGTAATCCAGAACAAGGGCACCGCTGTTCTTTGCAAAATCTCTCAGAAATAACTTTACAACTGATTTTTAATTATTAAAGAAAGAATAACAATGCCTAGTGATCACCCAACCCACATGATGCCCAGGAAAACAGGCAGGAACCTCACCCAATTGGATCCCAGTAGAGATGCCAAGGTGGAATTCCAGGGCTGGCTTCTCTCCTCCCCACCTGGTGTGACCTGCTGCTCAATTTCCCAAGGAGAAATCCTCCTTGGTTCCCTCTCTGAGCAACTTCCCCGTGCCAGCTCTTTCATGCCCTGCTGTCAGTGCCTTCTCCACTTGTGCCCCCACGTCACCAGAGCCGTGGGGTTGGAAGGAAAGCCCTGGAGGGATCAGGGAAGCAGCCAGCCATGTGCAGGGAATCCCTGCAATCATTCTAATGAAGCTAAATCTTGGAGTTTACATAAAAGGAAAATTAAATCAAGCGCTGGAGTGGATTGGAAAGAAATACACCAGGAGATGGATAAAGTTAATCACGTTTAGTGAAGGCTAATGCTGACCTACTCAGCCTTGCCTTGGAGAGCCCTTGGACTTGCTCTGAGGTTTATTATGGAGCACATGGGGCTGTGGCAGCTGCCCTGAATTCCTGCAGTGCTTTTGGTGTGCAGGGGAAGCAGCAGCTCAGCCCTGCAGCATCACTGCCACAGGGGATGGGAGTGCAGGGAAGGGGAGCAGCAAGGAAGCCTGGCCCTGTCCTCCAAACCCTGCAGACAAAACCTGCTCTACAGGTGGGGGAATCTCCCTCAGCTCAGAACAACACAGAGAGCAAAATTTCATCCTAACACTGTCTCACAGAAGCACTGAGGCTGGAAAACCCTCTAAGCCCAATATCAGCTACACAAACCCCACAGTCTCCCCATGAAGGAGCAAAAGATTAGGATATGAATCTGTCAAGTTTGGAATATTTTTTTCTGTATAGCTCTGTTAAATCCCCGAAGACAATAAGGCTTCAGTGTATTCTGAGAATAGCTCATTTGTCCTTTATTTCAGTGTCACAGAAAAGATTATTTGCAACTATTCACTTCCTTACAAAATATTCAGATTCTTCAATGAAAAGCATTTCCCACATCGTGGAACCACCCACACAGCCCCATTTGAACGTGAATGAAAAGCTCTGCTTGATGCTGCTGAATATGTTAACCTCTCCCAGATCCCAGCCCCGCAGAGCCACCACTCTCCTGCTGCATCCACACAGGGAGAAGTGAGGGACACAGGCTGCACCCTGGTGATGACAGACAAATGAAGACCACAAAGGCATCAGATGAGTGTGACGGAAGCAGCAAAAGCGGTTGCATTTCTGACAAACTAACCCCGAATTTAAGCTCGCTAGGAATTAATTGTGTTGTGTAACAGGCCATAATTAGTAATGGGATATGGAAATTTTCCCTTTTACTTTGGGCTACTGGTGTCATTGGACCAGTTTAACTCACTCAGAAGCCATTCCCAGTTAATGACCATTGTGAACCAGCCTCGTGGCTCGAGTGCCTTCCCCGCTCACACGACCCACCACTGTCACCGTGAGCACTCAGGAGAGCAACCCCACACCACATCACTGAGGGACACCCATTCCAGTCCCTCTGTCTTTTTAAGAAAAGAGCAATTTGCCTTTTTAGAAAGTCACCTTTGCTTATAACCACCTCCAAACACCCCTCCAAACTCTGGTGTGATGCCCCAGCTGAGGACAGCAGGGGTAGCAGCCCTGTCCCTGTGCAGGACCTGCTGCCTCAGTGTGCTCAGATGGGGCAGGACTCGTGGGGCACGAGGACCTCAGGTCGAGCAGTGCTGGAGAAATGACACCTCCTAGAGCAGCTCCTTCTAAACCAGGAAATAAACCCTGCCACGTGCTAGTTCGTAGTTACTGAAGGGCTTTACAGCTGAGCTACAGCTCTGACTTTGCCCTCGGGGTACCCCAGGGGACACCTGCCCACCCTGCTGGTTCCTACAGACCCTCCACGGGCCACGAGCCTGGTCCCTCCCCAGAACACATGGGCATGAATTACCAGGATAAACCCACCCAGGGAGTTCAGAACCCTAAACAATCCCCTTTGCATTCTCACCAAAGCACTCTGCAGTCCCACCCGTGCCTGCAAATCTCCCAAGCACAAAGTCACCCAGACACCAGCTTCTGAAAACCCCAATTTCTTCCCCAGCTCCCCTTCGTGTCCCTGCTCACACATCCCTGCACTGGGAATCCCAAGGAGGGGAGCAAGGCTTAGGCCAAGGTATCACTTTTCCCTTCCCATCATCCCGTTTCACTGGGAAATCTGACTCTCCCATCTGTCCCTCCCTCCCGGCCCCATCTGCTGCCACTCACACAGCCTGGTGCTGCAGCACCCGCCCGGCTCCTTTAAGAGATCCCTAAAAGAGATGTCAGAGCACTGCAGAAATTCAGAAGGGGGGAAAATAAAAGGGGAAAAAGAAAGAAAGAAAGAAAGAGTTGCTCTTCTTTGAGAGCTGGCTGGAGTGGAGAGTTATCTTCATAAATAGACAGGAAACAGAAAAGACTAATGTTGGGCAGATGACAGATCCCTGAATTCAGTTAACTGGCCTTCAAGATATGAACTGTTCTATTAAACATAGAGGCATTATGTTGGTCATCCACTTTAAGCCCAAGAGTGATTAAAATGCTGGCAGAAAATAAAAACTGGCTATTGAAGAGCTTGCCCCGAGGTCCTAATTTCAAATCAAATTTTACAGCGCCGCACAGGAACAATGGCAGCCCAGTCCTCCAAGTCTTCTTTTTGTCACTTTGTACAAAGAAACCCCCTCAAACTCTCTCAAAGAACAATGGCCCCTCTAGATTCACAACTACGCCAAGAATGGGCTCAAACCATACAAAAACACATTTTAAAAATACATTTTACACTGCCCTTGACATTTGAGATAAATAGAAGCCAATGCATTGAAATTCCAAGTATTTTTTATATCCCTTCACAATGTGAATTTTATATTTTCTCCAGTCTACTTGATCTTTGACATTCTGGCCTCTGCAAGGGAAGGACACGGCAGAGCAGTCAAAGAAATTAATTATGCAGCTAATTGCATTTTATTAAAATGATTACTGTAGCAGGGAAGGCAGCAAACGCCAGCGCCACGAACCTGGCCCCCTGAAGGAACCAAGAGGACACAAACAGTTCATTTTTAATTGAAAAACTTCTCAGCTATTAAGACTTAATTATCTGTTACCGATACGTGGCACTGGTTCAATGAGCATTTTTCTGTGCATCAGGTTGGCTTCTCAGTCAAACCCTCCTTTTTAAAGTTCCTCTGTGCTGCTGCAGATTCCCCCCTCCCCACAGCCTGAGTTTATTTGAATTTGGCAGCCTGGCTACAGCCAGTTGTTTCCCAGTGAACAGCACACAAGACCATATGTTTCAACACTGAAGCAATTCAGAATCAGAGGTATAATTCTGAGTGTCCTCAGCAGAAATTGTACATTAAATACCCAAAGGAGCTGAGCTCTACAGGAGATCCAGCCTTTTTTAGCACTTTTCCCATAGCAACAAAACCACTCCACGCTACTTATACCATCCCCTGGAAGCAGGAGCACGTGGAGAGAGGTGAGCTGGCTGCAGCCAGGCAGTCCCAGGGCTGGCTGTCCCCAGCAGCCAGGGACAAGCAAGCACAGCATCCTCCCCTTCTCCTTCCTCCACCTCTTTCTCATCAGGATTCATCCCAAATTGCTTCCTACGGCCAGGACTCCTCCTGGTTTCCTTGTTTGTGGAGCTCTACTTTCTAAGAAGACATCACTCAATGATTTCTTTGGGCCAACCGTGCTGCTTGTGTTGTTTTCTTTATTTCTGGGATGATGAACATCTCCAGAACTGGGGATTTACATCAGATCCAGCCAAGGCACGCAATGCCCTTGTGCTGGTCTGTCCACTCGAGGTCACACAGCCTCCAAACTGCACAGGAGCATTTTAAAAGTAGGTTCAGAGAGAGGAAAAAAGGCCAAGAGATCCTGAGAGGAAAAGAAAGGCACCAACTCCATCAGTGAACCCATCAGTAAGCGTTCACTGCTTCCACCACAACACCTGCAAGGAAACCAGGATGAGAAGGGCAATCCAAGATTAAAATGCAGTGGTATTTCCTGCTTGGAGGACAGGCACAAACCAAGCAACCCAGCAGTGGATCAAAATACCCTGAAGAATTTGAGTGAAGGTTTGTTCTTGCGGTGGCCCTGCCCACGGTCCCCCCGGAGTCACACGCAACATTCCGCATCACGAGTTGAACACGGGGTCGCGGTTCCTGATCCTCAGGCACACAAACCCAGCCCTCAGGGTGGGCCACCCTCCCTCCCTCTGAGCCACTGCTCTCAACGTGGGCTCTCTAACAGTCCCTTAGTCCTCAACTTTTCACACCAAAGTCAAGGAGGAGACAGGTTTTTCCCCGGAGTGGGAATGCAGGGATGCAGCACTGAGCCCCTGTGGGGCTCCAACACACTCAGCATCACTCCTGTTTTCCTTCTTTTACATTTTTCCATCCCATATATGTAAGGAAACTGAAGCAAACGTTCATTTGCTTGAATTTAATTAATTTACATTAATTAAATATTCATTTACTTCAGTATTCAAACCCATTTCTTTCTAGCTTTCCTAGTAAGACTGGCATCAAAGAACAATATATAATTCCTAGACACAAAGGGCTTCCAAAGTATTTTCCATCAATATCTAAAGGTTGTTTTCCTTTGGTGGAGGTTCTGCCTCTCATTTTGACTTGGTACCCTGGCACAGAAATTTCCTCTGAATGCCTGAGCGATTCTGAGTGATTACAGCAAGCAAACAAACCCTGCAGAAATAATTCCATTTGTGGGTATTTCCTTTAACAGCATTAATAATCTAATGCATTTAAAAGGAAGATTTAGAATTCTAATTCACTTGTATGTCACAGGATTAAAAATGCAATAAATGTAATATAGCCATGGGATAGAAACACAACCGGATCACGGAGGTATTTTGACAATACCCATTCCTGTTGGGCAGGAGTTCAGTGGCAACACCTTTGTAGGTCATTTACATTTTCCTCCACCAAGCTCTAAAATCCAAAGAAAACATTTATTATTCAGACAGGCCTGAAAATACACATTCAGTGGGATCCAGCTCAGAGAACAGACTGAGCAGGACTGAGAGCAAAACTAAGACCAGGTTTGTCATTTGGAAATAGATTTCAATCCAATGCCCAGCCTGGAGTGACCTGCACACCCGACAGAATCAAAACCTTTCCTAAAAGCTTCTTCACCTCTTGGACCACCCATTGCCAATTTATGACAAAGTGTTCAATAAACCAGCTAATTTTATTGCTTCACTCTGGAATATCACAGAGAAGTGATTATTTCAGAATAACGAATACTGGAAGGGACTTTTTGTAGGCCAGTGTGTCTGTCCTGCTGCTGAAACTGGCAGCATTTTCAAGAGAAACAATAAATACATTGAATAAATGCATGTTTTGAAAGGAAGGAGAGAAGAGAGACAAATTCCCACTCCTGGGAGCACAGACACCTGGGCATGAGAAGGCCTTCTCCAAGTTATTCTTGTCTCCTCTTTTCCCCTCGAAATTGCAGCCTGACCCTGAGAAACTGCCACCAGAGCAAGGCCATTTCCAAGGAACAGATCTCCTCTGCGAAAACACGGAACCAGAACATTCCCATCCTGTTCTAATTTTAATTTGTGCTAAGTTTCAATGCAAGGAACAGCCACAGCTGCCTGATTTCCTCCTACAAAGAGCCCCAAAGTTTCAAGTTCCCTGCCCAAAATATGAAATTAAATCTATGGGACTTTAAGGCTCAGAAGGCAAATTAGCGTTTCGCAAAATTAAGGTTTAATGAAATAAAATGCTGCTTAAATATTCCTGGGCTCTCTGGTTATATCTAATATCAAGACTGCTAAATAAAGCCCTTATAAGAAAAAAAAGCACACTGAGGGAAAATAGGACTGTTATTTTTAACACTGATAATTTTGTTTAAAAGAAGATTCCTTCCTGTGTTTCATCATTTTACGTTATGCTCTATTATAGAAACTAATGTGGGAAAAAAAGTTCAGAAAAATCCAGGCCTGGAATATTATGGAAAAAAGCACCAGCAAATGTAAAGGTCCTGTAATATTTGGTATCTTCAGATTTTTCTGCACTGGTTCACATGACCCCCCATTTATTTTTAGAAAGGCAGCAATTCCCACTTGGACACGGTGCAATACCTTGTACCCGAATGTTGCTCTGCACAAATAAACCACAGAAAGTGTTGACTTAAAAATAAAACGCTGGAAAAAGGAGAAAGTTTTGGTTGGTTTTTATTATTTTTTTTTTCTCTCTCTCTCGCTGTGAAAATTTCCGGAAAAGCTGTAAACAAAGGCAGGTTTGGCTCAGGGGTTGAGTGGCTCTGTGGAGCTGTTGGGGATGGAGAACATATCAAACCTCAGAGAGTGAGGAAATGTTTGTAAAACAGTTAGTAAATCACAGGCAGAGAGGTCACCGCGTGGAACAGCGGCGGCGACGCCCTGCCAAGAGCCCAGCTGGGGAAGGGAGGATGCTCACACTCCTCCTGCCTCCTCCACGGCCCCAGTTTCATGTCAAAATTAAAATAAAGCTCCTGAAAAGCTGAGGGCAAAGTCCAGGATTTCAAAGTGGGGAGCTGTGCCAGGAGGACGCGCTCGCCCGTCGAGGAACGGCGGTACCTGGTTCGGTTGCATCCAACAGCACCTCAGCTGTGGCAGCACCGAGGCAGAAGCATTTCCCTACAGATTGACACCTTTTATCTCAGGGATGGAGCTTTAAATTCTTGCTCCAAACTCACACACAGAGACAACCCCAAAGATCTGGCCTCCCTGAGAACTGGCAGAGCCAGCAGGTGAATTCCACATCTTAAAACGCAGACACGACGAGCCCCCGTGTGAACAGTGAGAGTGCAACTCATCCAGTGCCAGGAAACCCTCAGGAATGGTTCTTTCAAGTGGAAAAGTTGTCATGGAATCACTTCAGAGCATGGAGGGATCTCTCAAAGGCCTCACCTGCTACGGTAGGACCCAGACCCCACTGGCAGGGGATGCAAAGGAAGCACTTAAGCACATACTTGACTCCAACTCCTCACATGTTTGAAGTTAAGCATGGACTTAAGTGCTCTGCTGGACTGGGGCCTGTATGCTGGACAACCATGAGAAAGAAAAAAAAAGCCTTCCAAATTTCTTATATTTAAATGCTGGGGTTTAAATGTCAGTTTACAATGAGGTTTTCAAGTGCCCTGTTCCTCTGCTCACTGCATTGTGAGACCACACTATCAGGAATTAGGGAGGAAAAACTTGGGCTGAAGGGATGAGAACAGTTTGGGCTGTTTGGGAAGAGCCCATGGGGCACTTCTCCTTCCTTTAGGTGGCAGAAAAGGGACACTACTGCTGGTAGGGAGGAGATGAAATAAGGAACAACTTGCTCAATGCCTGCTAAATGTAGGTACGAACCACAGCACGAAGCTACTGAAGTTTAATACCAGAGTTGAATGTCTTCTTGCTTCATACTGGAGAAAAAAGTAGGAATAAATAATCAGTTGAGGTGGGGAGGCAGTTTTTTCTTTCACATTATTTTCTGCTTTGTGCTGTAAATCCTTTCTTTCTGTCTCACTCTGCTGCTTTCTTCAGGAAGCAAAAGTTCCAGTTTAAGCGACTCCTGAATCTGAACTCGATGGTTAAAATGCTTCCCCTCATCACCAACCCAGCCAAACCCTGAAGAGATTGTTTTGTGTTTGGGGGGGGACTGGTCAACAGATGAAGATTTAAACTTTGCAAGTGAATCTCAAACTGCCTTTAAATGCACTTGCAGCCCTGCTCTGAGCAGCCCTGCAGCCACGGGTGGGCCACCACCCAGGGCCACGGGGCCACCACTGAAAGCCCAGCTCTGCCAGCAGTGCAGGTGTGCATTTAAAGCCCCATGTCAAGGGCAAGGGAGGAAGGAAATGACTTTAAGCTACCCTGAAGTTATTATTTTCACTGGTTTTGCTGCTTCAAACCCAAAGATGACTAGTAAGGAAAAATATTCACAGTATAAGTTTCATACAGAGAATAATTAAGGAGTGAAGTTACATTTATAGGGGACTTGTAAGGATCAAGTAAGTTAACACCAAATAACAAAAATTGAGGCCAACTGTCTGTCTATGCACATGTCAAGGCACTAATTCTTCAGACACTACATTTACAGAAACAGGAGTTTCTGGATGACTATGATCATATTTAACAAGAACTCTACAATCAATGCAACAGGAGGAAGAGGAAATTTATCCTAGAGGCAAATAACTGCAGAACACTAAGAGCAGAGGTTAGTTTAGTAGTACATAAACCTGAGAGTGACTTAAAATAATTAAGCCACAGGAGTGCAACTTCAATCACTTCACCTGGCTCTGTTTTAAGACGAGAGACTCTCTCTTAAATGGAAAATCCTACAGGGAACTGATGGACCTGACTATTAATTAACCAGTCCTGTGTGCTGAGCATTTCCATTTGGTTAATCTTCTGGAAAGGAATTACTGTTTTGTTTTATGAATTCTCCTTATTTGCTCATTCCACGCAGCTTTCGGCATGTCTGCTACTGCAGAGTTTGTTTTTCACTCTTTTCTTCTTCTTTGGTCCTTCCTGGGCAGGTTCTGTTCAGTTCTATGGATCAGTTGAGCAGTTCAATGAGATTAAATCAACAATATGCTTTAAGCTGCCAGTACATAAGTTAAATTTTACCTCACTTAATCCATCTTATGTGCTTCAGAACTGTGCTCCGAGTAGCAGAGATATTAATTAACACGCAATATATGCACTATTTTATTACTGAAATTCTTCAGGAGAGCTCCTGCTAATAGAATGTTGCCACCTCTTGTTTAACACACGACCCTTCCTTCCACTTCTGCACCCAAGGCATTCTTGTTCCTCTCCTGTCTCCAAGATTTTCAGGAACTGTCCCAGCTCAGCCCATCGTAGTCAGCAGGAATTTGGTTGTTACCAGTGAAGATAAAACTGTCCTGAAATCCCCTCCAAAGGAACTGGGGGAGCTCAGACATTCCCATGGTGAGCTGTTGTTACAGATGGGGGCTGCTCTTTGAGGAGGAGCCCCCAGATGATGCTGGGGAAGCTGAGTTCTCATCCCAGCCCCGCTCTTCCCTCGGCTTGGCCTCAGGGAGCATCTCCCTGCTCACTGCTCCAAGCACCACACCGGTTACAGGGAAAAACAAACAGCCTTTTTTTAGGTTTTGTAAGGTAGGTTGTGTGCCCTGAGAGAGAAGTTCATCTGACCTGGATTCTGGACTTGAAATTATTCAAGCGCTTCCCACGGGTGTTATCAGTCTTGGACACTTCCTACCAGTCACACTGCATGGAATACACTTGAAATACTTTAAATTGTCTCTCACTTTGCTTTCTGCTCCTATCAAATGCTGCAAAGGAATAAATTTACAACGGTTTTATCACAGCTGGTCCAACTATTGTTACTTGTGAGGGTTTCCAGCAGTAAACCTGCCACCCTCAAACAGCATTATTCTTCCACATACTAAGCTTTATACACTCCTTCAATTTTTGTTGAATTATTTCTTTGTAAACACAGACATCCTTTAATGCAAATGTCTTAACAACTCCTCTGGAGTCTCAGTGCAATGCATGCCTCAGCCTTTTAACTCGATACACCACCCCCATCTACTGCTTTCAACTTCTTGTCCTACTCACACCAAGCAGAGCCCATTCAATGCTCTTATTTCACTGAGTTCTGCTTCAGGGGAACTGAGCAAGTTGGCACCTCAGAAAGTTAACTCTGTCAAGACACAAGTGTAGTAAAAGTCTTGAGAAGAGATGACACTGCTTGGCTTTGGCATTACCCTGTTCTCTTTCTCCCTCCAGTGCTGAATTTTTCCACCTCTGCTGCCTTGCAGGGAGAGCTCCACTCAACCATCCACCTCTGACACTATCCCCTGACACCTGGTCTTCAGAAAGACAAGAGTTAAGAGAGCAAATTCAGGTAGCAACTACAAAAGAAATCATGGGGTTTATTAATATGTTTATTAATCCTCCTGTCAACCATTTATGGAACTAGAACCTCTCTAAAGTGTTCAGATTTTAATCTACTGATTTTTACACGCATTCTTTTAAGCTGCAAAAGTTTCAGGGTATATTTTGCATTAAAAAAAAAAAAGTCAAATGACTGTATCTGAGTTAAAATGTAGACTCACTTCTCCAGTAAATGCACTCCTAACTGGAGACTCTAAAGCCACTTTGAGTCTCTTCTTTCTATTTAAAACCAGCCCCGTCACAGCAGCGCCGGGGCCACCCTTATCTCTGGAGGAGACTGCTGGCCCTGCACAGGCTGCTTGGTGTTTCCAATTTCCTTATATAACAAGGCTCCAGTGTGGGGAGGAAGTGGGCAGATACTGGGAAATCAGGGAGGATAAAAAGCACTAGACCCATAACCTCCGAGGTCAGGAGGTTATGACTTCAGGCCTGAGCAGTAAGGTGGAAGGATGTGTTCAGGTAGTTTTAAATTACCTTGTTTTACTGGTCTTTTCCAAGAGGAAAAGAGATAAGAGCAAATTGAGAAGATCAGTATCACCTACATGAATATGCACACACAGCCAACACAAGCTTTGCTTCTTATTTCCAACTGTAAGTGGTTTGAATGTTGTGAGGCTGAAAAATCCCTCCCCTGCAAGGATTTGAGTCAGAAGAGCCCAGTGCTGACCAGCTGCCCAGGAACTCTCATGGCCTCCCTGCTGATGACTATCACAGAACCAAGAGATGAATTTGTGTGACATAGGTGGGTTTCCAAACCCTGACAGGTGTGGGGACACCTGTGACAAACTGCAGATGAAAAACAGAATGTCACCACATGTGAGGGACTTTATGCAGCTGCATGTGCAGCAGGAAGGACAGAAATCCTCTCCCCAGCTATGAAACAGAGGTGAAATCCCAGTTTTTAACTTGGATGCCCCAGTGATGACTTTGTGATTGTCAAAGAACTGACACCACTGGTCAAGACGGCAGGAAACAAAAGCCATAATGTCAAATTAATGATCACTAAACACCATTAGCAACTGTGGAAAAACTTCCCTGACATCACCACATGGATGGCAACGATGCTGAAGGAAACACCACTGAATGGCTCATGGCTGTCCAGGTTTCTGCTTGCAGTGGTTAAGGTGAGGATCCTTCTTTGAGTCAGAGCACAGAGCAAAAGCAAATCACATGAAGAAGAAACTGCATGTGCTTGTCAGAACTCAGAAGCACGACCAGCAACATCTTTGTCTCTCCCTCCGTTGGGTCTCACCGTCTCAACACTCCAAAGACATAAAGGGAGCATAAATCTTCACATGATTCTTCAATCTGTCTACAAATGACCATGACATTGCACATCAACCATCCCATGCCACAGACCTGCTTCCCTTTCCAAGAGTTAAGGAGTGTATCAGACACCGTGATAAACACACAAACCCGAGCGTGAATACCAATAAATGCAAGCCTTCCGTCTCGGAAACTCCTCACTTATTTGATTAAGTTAGGTGAAAAACAGAGCAGTCATGCTTGTAGCTTTTCTTCCTTTTCCTCTCCCTCCACTCTTTTCATTCCTAATGCGAATCGGAAGTCTATGTGGAGCAGCCTGGCTAGCCCCGCTCTAACCTCCCCATCTGGAAGGGAACTAACCAGCCTTGGGGCTACTTCCAACCCTTCCCAGCTGTTGGCTTTGGGTTTTTTGTTTTTGCGGGCTGGAGAAAGCATATTTATATAAATGATTGCCATATCCTTTGCCAGCTGTTGACCCCGCTGTCGTCCCGGCCGGGGCATGTTTCTCATTTCTGGAGCGGGGCTGACCCCGCCGGCATCGCCCGCCGAGCCGGCAGCCCCGCGTCCTCCCCGCCAGGACAATGGGTGCCCAGTGCTGGCCCGGTGTTTCCCTCGGGGCTAAAGTCACCGAGCCCCGAGGTTGGAAGCAGAGCTCAGGAAAAATAAATGATGAGATTTCCCCCCAGTGCCGGCCGGAGCCTTTTCCTGTCCTCGGTCATTCCGGGCACCGCTCGCTTTAGCGAAGAGAAGGGAAAGAAAACACACGTCAAAAAAAGAAAAAAGGGAAAAAAAAAAAGGCATTTTCGTTCGGCCACGTCTTGTATTTGGGAGCAGAAAGTTTCCTGAGCTGAACTGTCAAAACATTCCCCGACTGTTTTTGCAGACTGGGTTTTCCTCCCGTGGAGCTGCGAGCTGATGGATCCTCACTGAAGTGCTTGAAAACAATTGCGGCTAAATAATCAGCTGAGTGATATTGCTACTAATAAATCACAACCTCCGGTTCTAATCATTTTAAACTTTCAAGGAAACCATTTTCTGTGCATCCCAAAGCAGTGCCCTGTGTCCGACACACACCCGTGTTCACCCATCACCCAAGCAAAGCTGGTTTGGACTGAAGCACAGAAACACTCTGGAGAAGAGGAATTCTCCCACCAAGCCCTGGTGAAGCCCCAGCAGATGCTCACCTTGGCTGGCACCTCCTCAGCCAACACTGCTGGAGTTAAATGGGACACAGACAATGAACTCCATCCTGCCTCACAACTTTCATAAGCATTATCAGATTTTTTGATAATAAGTGGAGGTGGCATATGTGTTCTGTTTAGTATGCAGAAGAGCCTCATTTTATTCTCAATGCACAGATTTAATTAAAAATAAATTTACTGTTAACGCTTAAAGTGGTGCCAAGATTATCCAAACAGAAGGTTTATGATACTTAATAATTGATAAGGGGAGGGCAATTCACAGATTGCAAGTGATTATTATTTAGTGGGTCTGTTTGCAAAGGTGAAAGTGGCATTACAGCCAGCCAAAAGGAAAAATAACCTGCATCATTTGTAGAGGGAGAAACACTTGAATTCAGCAAACACACTGTAGAAGCGCTCGGAACGAAACCCATTACAGATCCCACAGTTTCACTAATATTGAAAGCACTCAAAATGTTTTCTCAAACATCAGCATCAATGCAATCCCACACAAGGGAGGGGTTATTTTATCTTTTTTGGTTGCTGCTGTTGTGTTGTTTGTGGGGTTTTTTAATTTGGGCACATGTTGGAGATCAGCTTCTTTAAGGCCGGGCTTCTCCGCTTGGATTTCAAACCAGCTTTAGCACAATGTGCCAGAAATTTCCACAAGTGCTGAGAGAATTAACTGATGGGATCTTTGAAGCCTCTCTATCCCAGATTAACTCATGCAAAATCTGTGAAATCACAGTTCAATCTTCTTTTTTTTCTGGCTAGATGTGTTTGCAGTGGTTGGGATGACAAGATGCTCCCAAAGCCATCTGGCTCCTCGCACAGGATTTGAGTCAGAAAATTAATAGCAACACCATTGGTGTGCACAGTATTGCATCAGTGCAGGCCTCTTACACAACCCCACGCCGAGGTTCTGTAATTCCCCCCATGGGTTGCACACTGAAAATGCTGCTGTTTGCCTGGGAAAAGGTTTCCATAAAATCGTGGGAGTGACGAGTGAGCAATTCCAGCGAGCGCCGAGCCCCGGGCCGCTCCGGCCGAGCCGACTGCGCCGTGCAGGGAACTCGCTCCCTTCACCGGGGAAAGCTGGACTTGGAGCACTCCCCGCAGAACAAAAAGGGAAACCAGTATTTTTTTCTGCTTTCATGTATTATGCAAATATAATGCCTATAAATAATGCAGCCCCCTGCTTTCAATAAGTGCTACCTCGCACGTATCAGCCGAGGAATTAAATCCATCTTTTAGGACTATCACACTCCAGACGTTTTCATGGCTGAGCAAAAGCTCTGCTAGAGGCAGGCTGCGAGTTTTGTTTACAAACCAAACTCTGGCCATCCAAACAACAGGACTGGGGAAATTTAAAGGCAGCATTAGACAACTTTTTTCGGTGTAATTCAAAACCCCCGTGATTCTGTGTGAAAAGAGAAAAAGCTTTTTGGCAGAAGTGCTGCTTCCCAGAACAGACTTGGGGTTGGAAGGAACTTGTATAAATTATCTATGCTAGATAAATTGTGTATTAAAATGTTACTTAAAAAGATTATTTTAGTTTGGTTCAAGCTGAGCATCTTACTACATTTTACATAATTCAAAGCTTATTCCCATTAAAATTCATTAGATCTGTGTATTCAAATTCACAAGGTGCCTTCAGAAACACCACGCTCATGTTTGACTGCAACTGTGAGTTCTCAGCTTCCTTTATAGGGTTCTGGGTTCTCTTTAAAAGGTTCTGGGCTCTCCTTAAAGGGTTCTGAGCTTTCTTTTTAGGGTTCTGAGCTTCCTTTAAAGGGTTCTGGGCAGGCTTTGCTGGTGCTGCAGCGGAGCTTGCCCGGCAGAGCAGGCACAGAGAGCCCTGGGGAAGTCTCATGGTGTAAAATGCACGGAAAGGATGGGAACAGAGGGAATTTCCAACAGGTCCATTCACTCTCAGAGAGCACCACGGGGCACGGATGTTGAGGGCTCTACACGATTCCAAACACAGTGGAACTTGTAAATACAGGGAACATTAATGGGAAGGGTTTTGTCTCTTTTCCCAGCGCTGATGGATTTCCTCCCCGTGTGAAATAGGTGAGGCCTCGCGCTCCTTTTCCTTGTTATGAGTTTTTAAACCACTTGAGGGTTCCAGAAAACACAGTTTATACAAAGTATGTAATAAAAAATTACTCTGCCTGCAGAGCATTCAAAGCAACAGCATCCATAAAAGTCAAGGAGGTGAGAGATCCTCAGGGAATGCTGTGCTCCCTGGAAGCCTCGGGCTGCAGCATCCACACTGAATAAACAACCATCCCCAGCAAACACATCCTGGGATATTTCGGGCAGCACTCCCGGGTGTTCCCTCTCAGAACTCCTTTGGAAACACCTTTGGGGGAAGTGCTTTCAGAGGGCTGCCCTTTCTCAAAGGCAGGTCCCTCCAGCGTGCCGGGCTGCTCACCCCAAACCCCGGGTCAGGTTCTCCTGGGCTTGCACATTCCTGAAAAAAACAGTGAAGGTGGAAAACTTCTGCACGGGGAGGATGAACTTCACTTCTTTTGTTTTATAACCACCTCTCCCTCATGAGTCCTGAGCTGAGGCTTCAATTCTGTGACGTGTCAGATTAGTCCGGCTCCGCTCCCACAACTCCCCCTCCCTCCAAGGAATTAAACCCCAAACGAGCAGAGCAGTTTGTCTTCGGTGCAAAGATCAGGAAGCCCATAAAAACACACAGATACAACAGGCAGGAGACTTGACCTTCTCCAAACCCACCCCCTCCAGATTCACAGCCTAGAAAAAGCCCAACTCTTTGGGGCTGGGAGGTTTTAGGGAGTCTGGAAGGTGCTGAGGCCCCCGCTCTGCACCGTTTGCTGCTCAGCTTGGGTTAACAGCCCCTGACCCCTTCCATTCCCAACCCCGAGCTCTGACCTCCTGACCCACCCCTGGTGCCGCTGTTTATAAGCATGTTGCCACTGGTGTAAATAAAAAAGGAACACAATGTGCTGAAATTGTTACTGGTGATGACAACTGACACACATTTTACACCGCCAGTGGGCAAAACCATCAATAAATAACTCCAAAGCTGTTGTTAATGTGTTCAGAGCTTCTTGCAGTGGTCGTGGCGTTTGTGCTGGTTTCCTTCTTTCCCTCTACATCTGTTTTTTTGGGGACAAACAAAATGCTTGCAATAAGGAAACCAGGCAAAATTAAGGCAGCTGATGGACCAGGTTTGCCATCAGCATCGGAGCACAGCTGGATTTTCCACCTTCCCAGCTACTCCTTCAAACACCAAAACCTCCAGGAAAATCTGCTGCCCCACAGTCTGTTTTCTAAAACCTTCCAAGTGAAAAACCACGTGGCTCGTGATGAAAATACACCTTTTGAGAGTCCCTGGATGTGGGTCCTGTGAAAACTCCTGTTCTCTGTGCTGCCCACAAGTTAACCAAAGTAAACGTTAAAAAACACTATAGAAATGCTTTGCATAAAAATAAGACAAAAGGACAGACCATAGCTTTCACCCATCCCTTAAAAGAAACCAACTGGCTTTTTGTCTTGGCTTTTTTGTTTTCAATGAAATAATTTATTTCTAACTTACTGTAGATTCAATTTTAACCCAGACTAGAATTAGAAAGTGACAAAGTTTTCAATATATACAACCATATTTTACATACATCCAAATGCACCAGAACATGGATTTCTGTGATTGAAAAGTGCATCTTTTACTGAAGATATTGCTACCACACATCTTAATTTATGCAAACTATTTCAAATTAAAAACTCTGTGGGGTATAAAGGCTCATGGAACTCCTTCAGGAGCACCCCAGGAGTGCAACCCCTCGCCCTGCCAACCCCTGGAAGTGGAAACACAGAGGGGAAAAAACCAAAGGGGAGCCCACCAATTCTAGAATGCCAGGCAGGTTTCAATATTTCTGCACTGAGACAGTTTCTCGTGACCCTCCAAGCCAAGCTGTCAAGTAGGAAATCCTGCAGCAAAGGCCCTCAGAGCGTGGAAAGCAGCAGGTTCCTGACAACCAGCTGATCAGGGAAGGCAAAAAAGCACGAGAGCAAATTGTATTTCTCTGAGTCCTGTCAGCTGCCACACAGGACCCCACAATTCAACAGGAAACAGCTACAAACTTTGTTTTCTTACTGTTGCTGCTCCAGTTTGAGGAGACAAAAGGGCCATGAACATGTTCCTAAGGTATAAAAATGATGACAGTAGATGTAACAACCTATAAAACAAGGTCGGACAAGAATCATCTATCTTTCTCAAAAAGAAAAATCAGATTATGTGTAATTGCAAAATCTAATTTGCATTCTCCTATTTCCCATTTAAATGTCCACTTTTAGGGAATATTCTCTGCCTCCAAGTTGTGCCTGGGCAAAAGACGCCTCGACATGTTTCTAATTGATTCGTTTTACACTCTCGAAAGGATAACAGTGATTTGCAGAAAGAATTTTTTTTCCTGCCTTGCACACATCTCTCATTTGCCCATCTTAATTCAATTAAAGGAAGTAAGGCCAGGCTGACCGATGGATGAACCAGATTTTCACGGAGGACATTTCTGTGGAAGCGGGAATACACCGAGCGCTAATTCCCAGCCAGTGACTTCCGACGGGCAACTTTTATTCCGAAAGGTCACGGCTTGGTCACCGAGAAGACAGAGGATATGAAATGCTGGCAAGGGCTGTGCACTGGTGCAAAGCTGCAGGCTGACAGCAAAGGATTCTAAACTCAGATGCCATTTATACGCAAACTGACTGTATTTGTCTTGGCTATCGGGAGCTGGAAGTTAAAACTTTAAAGAGACAAAGATACCTTGAAAATCCTTTCAGAACAACCCAGATCGGTGCATTGTGTGTCTGTTCCTTGGAAGATAATTCTTCTCTTTCCCATAGGATTTATACTATATTGGTGGGAATTGCAACACCCAGGACACTAAATATATCACTCCTGTGGGTTGGAAAGGAAATAGGAACAGAAACACTGGACCCAGTTACCAAAATACACAGGCAAGGTGTTAGGCTGTGAGAGGTCGGTGTGTGTCTCCATATCCATAAGTACCTGGAATGCAATTTCTGCTCTCAGCAGTGGTATAAACCCTCTCCTTTGACTTGCAGTCTCTACACTAACCTGGAAGACCCTGGGACACCAGGATATATTTCAGTCTAGAGAAGAGGTTCACAGTGGAACAGAAAGCAACAGTTTCAAAGCTCAATTTAAGCACGTTCTACTATTTTCCAAGGATATAAAGGAGATTGTGTCACCCAAGCTGAGAATCTAATAAGGGCATTTGTTTCTACATCAAGTAGAACAGTTCCCCATCCTCTCCCTCTCCCCAGACACAGCACTTTGCTGGTCCTGCACTGCAGGACCAGAGGAGAAAAGTCCTTCAAGTTAAAGGCAAATGAAGCAGATTTGATTAGTCCCATCCAAACGAGCAGGAGCAGCACAACACAGGGGTGAGTTTGGTGCTGGGGAGCAACAACACCCTCTGTAAAGCACTGTTAGGCAAAAACAACCTTTCAAGGAGAAATTGGTAATAATAAAAGTGCAGGATTGTGCCCTCAGCACCTTCTGGCCACTGCTCTTCACCTCCCTGCATAACCAGAGGTGCCACAGTCAATGACAGAGGAGGGGATGTTACAACAAGGATATTTCTAAGGAAATACTTGCTGACAGCACACTGGAATGAGGATAAACACATGCCTACCCTTTCAAAAGAGCAGCAAAGGCTGGACTTTTATTAAATAAACAGGGCAAACAAGTGAGCTACAGCCCACAGGCAAGATGCTCTGGCACTAAGGAGGTGAGGATGACGAGGTGTGTCCTTGACCAACTAGCTGGGAAGTTCAGCCTGAATCAAACAGTGTCAAGGAGCACCTGAGGGGCTTAAAATCTGAAGTTCCACTGAAGAACAAAGCATGGTGGGACATGTCCAAACCAGTGGCACGGCCAAATTCCAGATGAATGTGCCTTCTCTCACTGCCAAGGTGGTCACTGTTCCTTCCAGCTCACTGGAGATCCCTCACAGCCAAGCCCTGCTACCAGCCCCTCCAGACAAGAGATGACCAACCAACAGATTCACTTCAAAAATGCAAATTAGAGTCTCTATGATTTGTTTGGTTTGCCAAACCAACACGTTCCCAGAAGAACTGGTGCACGTTGGTGAGTACAAAGCCACTTCTAACCAGCCACCAGAGAAGTACAGGAAGTACCAAGTGGAAGGTGCAGGTCACAACTCTCCTGGCATAGGAGACACACAGCTGTCCCCAGAACATACCTCAGCCAGGAGCTGGGGCGTTTTGGGGTGATTTAACCTCAGATCTGTGGTCTCAGCTACCTGTCCCTTTATCAAGCACTCAGTTAAAAGTGAACACATTAAATTTTAACCAGGATTGTGTCTGCATTCAGTGAGAAAATTCACTGCTGAAAATATAAACCCCCTGACAGGTCTTTGATCTCACATTTTAGTGACCAGGTAGAACTTGAGTCACTTCTAAAAACCTCCCAGTGGCACAGACCACTGCCTCTTCTCACACCTATGCTCGGGCCCAGCCTTGATCTCCACCTCCCACTGCCTGTACTGTCCTGACCCCTGCCCAGGCTCCCTCTCTGTGTGAGGACTGTTGTTCAGGGCTGGATATCCCACACCCACCACATCATGCCACAAAGAGGGTCTTCTCCTGCCAAGTAACTCGGCACCAAGCTCCTGGATAAGCCTGCGCACGATGTGTCCTCTGGAACAGCACATGTTGATGGTCCAAAGTGCCATGGCTGCTTCCCAGAAGCAGAGAGTGAAAATCCAGGGCACAGAAGTCAATCAGTTTTGGGAATGTGACCATAAAGACACGCCAGGAGATGCCAGAAGAACAACCCCTGCTTTGACCCACACTGGGACCTTCATTGTATTAACCAGCCCAGCACTGAGTGCTTGGGCTGAGAACAGCAGAGCCCGTGACCAGCCCCTCTGCATGGCAGTGCTGGGGCCACAGAGCTGTGACAACCCCATCCCACCACCTGTGCAGGGAGAACTGCCCTCTGAGCTGGGCACAAGGCAGCTCTTGGGGCTGTGGTTGCTCCTCAGAGCAAGGCACAAATCAGCTCTTACTTGGACCTGTGTTATAAATAAAGCACACCCAGCTCATGCAACGAGGAAGAGTTATTCCCATCCGTGAGCTCTTCCTGGAGCGAGAGCAAACTCCACTAAATATTCCTGTCTGCCCTCGTGTGCACCACGAGCCCCGAGCACATAAATCTGGGCTGATATTGCTTCAAGGAGGAGCAGGAGGTGCACACATCGGTGCCCAGGAGTCCTGTGCATGGTTTGAAGGGCACAGCACCCTGGGGTGGGCACCGTGGCATCCCTGGCAGCGTCCCCACCCTTTGGAAGGTGCCGGGTGTGCCGCTGTGTTAATGACCTCGCAGCAGCAGACAGATCCCGGTCCTTCTGCTTTTCTTTCTCACTGAATGATTTCCCTAAAGCCAAAGCCGGGCAAAATGCCACTAATGCTGCCGTAAAACTCCCGCTGCGTTAGGAGGGAGGCAGGCGACGGAGGGTTAGGAGGTAATCAAGCTTACAGATTAAGGCTCGCTAAAGCTACAAGATCAGCGCGGCTCGGGGTGTTTATTAACCCTCTGCAAACCAGGATGGAGGGGTTTGTGGCACGGGGAACATGAAGGATGTTTTCCAGCCGCACCTGACAGCGGAGCCGCTCGGCGAGAGGAATTGGAATTGGTGCGACGCGAGGAGCGCGGAAGGAACGCTCCTTAAAGCCACGCCGGGTCGGGTTCGGGATGAAATGCGCCTCAAACCATGAGACTTCACGAGCAAAAACCTGCCGGGAATTAGAGACAAGTAACATTTGTACTTATTTTTCCCTTCAGAAACGCTGCATTTTAAATCCGAGCAGGCATCCTGGAGGTCCGAGCCCAGCACCCCCGGGGTGTGTTGAACCGCGACCTGGGCGCTCCTCTGGAGCAGAACGGGTTAATTCCTGCATACAAAATGAGGCTGCCGCAATCTGGGTGGGTTTTTTGTTTTGTTTTGTTTTGTTTGTCACACAAAGCAAAATATACTCTACAGATGCTTGATTAAAATGCAACAGCTGTTTATGGCGGTGCGTTTTCCGCTAATTTACTGGGGCAGATTTTGCAAGCAGCCTTGTTTTATTGCATCTTCATTTGCATAAACACTCATGGGCCACGGCGCTCTGGCCACTTGGCCCGGACTTGGCTAATACTGCAGGTTTAAATTCAAATTCAGCCAAGCCAGGCACTCCCAGAAGGGAAAAAGAGTTTTGAGAGGAAGGTGTTACAGCCCTGCCCCAGGATCTAACCTGCGCTTTGTACGTATTTAAACTCCTCAATCCAAAATATTTCATTTTTTGGCACTGAGCACAACTAGTGTTTAATCTGCTCTTCACATCTGTCTGGGTAGGCCTGGTGCCTCCTTTTCTTTTATATATTATTATTATTTCCCTTTTGTTTATTTGATCTGTTACATTCCTTAAGCTTGACGACTAATCCAAATTATTAACAAATACAAAGGGGTTTATGTAAATTATTGTGATGAACAATCCCAAATCACAATTAAAACATTGTTAAGTGAATTAGACCACAATGGCTGCAGCTTCCCTATCATAGATTGAGGTGGATGGATTTGAACTTTATTGACAGTAGCAGCATTAAAGCCTTAATCACTAAGCACCAGCACAATCTGGGTTTCGTAGGGTAATGACCCATCCATATATTCATAACAAGGGTCTCATTCATCATAATTCAGATTAAAAAAAACCTCATGCAAAACTAATGGAGGGAATGTGTGAAAAGTGATTGGATGGGTAAAACTCTGTGGGGCTGGAAAGGCTTTAATTGATTTTATTGTGCTGTGTCTAAGCCTCCTTGGCCAGTACATCAGATCTGTATCTAACTGCATTTCAATTGATTTTCACTGATAGGCTTCTTTCTTATGTCTAGGGCTTAAGTACTAAACTAATAAAAGGATAAAAGACTTTGTAATACAGATTTGGAAAATAATGTGCACACACACAATTTCTATGGAGGAAAATTGTATGATGTGTTTGTCCTGCCCAAGTGACTAAAACCAAATGTAACAGAAAAAAAATGCGACTAATATGAAGGAGATTACCAAGGGTGGGGCGGAAAAGGGAAGAAAAAGAGAGAAAATAAGGAAAAAAAGGTCCCTTGGTTAAAATCAGCTTGATTGTAAGCAGACATGACTTCAATGGAGTTGTACCTGCTCACATTAGGGGCGATTTTGACTGATATCTCAAACTTGATTGAAGGAGATTATAATTCATTTCAGATGTGGGTTAGTTCTTCATCATTTTAAATAAGGGATCACATTCTGAGGAAAGTATCTAACACACACATCCTGACAAAATGACCTAAAGCAAAAGGAACTGGGTTTCAACTGGTTTTAGATGATCCTCTCTTTGGACATTTCTAAAGACCTAACCCTGTGGCAGTTCCATCAGGGCAGATACAGAACTGCCCCTAAAGCAGCTGCATCCGCAGCCCAGCTCAGACCGAGCCTGTTCAAGGACCTCGCTGATGAGGCTTCGTATCGAACACCCCCAAGGGAAGCCAAAGAAGGTGATAACTCACTCTGAACAACTGATTACAAAGGCAACAGGTTCACCGAAAACAAATAAATGCCAACACCCAAGCACAAGGGCAAAACCTAAACACTCGGCAAGTGAAAACCCCTCCCAAAAGCCGCTTTCCCCACTTTTTATTCCCCACAGCCCACCACCACTTGCTAATGCTATTGCAAACAGCCCTCTCTGCTCGTCAGATGGTTTGGAACATCTGTATAACAAATGATAATGTAGAAGAGTTGTCCTGGGTTTGTGTTCCTTTCCGAGGCTCGGTGTTGATAATCTCCAAAGCACACCCCTGATTCTTTAAATTAAACATAAGAACCTTGTCTCACAGTACAGCTAGGTTATCCATGTGTAAGAGCCCAAGCCAAGTAATTACACATCCGCTCAAAGGATTAGACACATAAGATTTCTTTAAATTTTTAATAAAACTGCACAGCTGTTGTAGGGAAAAAACTCTTTTGTTCTAGATTTTTTTAAAAAAACCATTAAGCTCAAAGTGATTCACAGTTATGCTTCAAGAAAAGTACTTTCAAAGTATTTCTGTAAAGCACTTTTTTTAGCAGATTTAACATCACTTCAACCTCACGGCAACAGATTTGAGCCAGGAACAACCTCAAGGAAAGGTATTTAGTCAAGTTTTAAAGAGCATTTCTATGCTCTTCCCAGAACACCTTTTACTCAGCAATATGCCCATGGGAAGGGGGCACATAAAGCCGAGTGACACTTGGATTTGTGGAGCCAGGCTGTGGGATGAGTGGGCAGCTGGTGTTTGATGGGACCACATGATGGGGCACGGTGGAAACAGTCCCCCCAACAGCCTCTGCTGCCCTGATGTGTGGATCTGACAGCTCCAGGGCAGGGCCACCACTGAGAAATAACTGGCTGGGAAAGGCAATGAAATGCAGGAGTGCTGCTGCAACAAGCACGTGGATCCTGCTCCAGAAGCACTTCCAGTGCCGATGGTCCCGTGGAGGTGCAGGCGAGCAGTGGAACCACAACTGCTGGGAGTTCACAACCAGCACTGGGAAGGACAAGGGCAGGAAAGGGCACCAGAAATGTGGGAGCAGCACATGTGTGCTCTTCAAAAGAGAATCCAGTGGCTGGAATGACACCAGGACCTGGCATTGGTGACATGGGCAGAGGTGGAGGAACTGACACTGAACACATCCAAAGAAGCTCTAGCAAAGGCAGGATGACCTGGAAGTGACTCAAATAAAGGCAAAGAAATGACTAAGAAAAAGGTCTTTTCATGGCCTTCAAACATCAGGTTTTTGGAAAGGGAAGAATTCTGGACAATGATGCTGATAATGAGGATGGACCACCCAGAAGAGAGGGGAGCTCCTGAGGACTATGATCAGCACAGGCAACAGGTGTGTTAACAGAGACTGCAAGGTCAGGGCTGCAGGAGCTGGGAAGGCTGGAGTGGAGACCCAGGGATGGTGATGGGATGGAGGCCCAGGGATGGTGGTGGGGTGGAAGCTCGGGGATGGTCTCCCCCACCCATGTCCATCCTGGTTTTCTCACCAAAGTATTTCAACTTCAGCTTCAGATCTCGCTGTAAATTTACCACCATAAAACATGCAATATACCTACACAACAATATGTAGGGTCTACAAGATAAACCAGGTTATGTGGGCATATTTACAGTGATTCTAAATCTCTGAAGATTTTAATGAACTGCAGTTGACCTTGATCAGTGATTCAAAGCCCAGAGCAGCTTCGACTCTCTCACACATTACTAACCTTTGCTACAACATTTATCAATTTACCTTCTTGATCTCTCAAGCAGGTCATGTTTTCTAATCAGCCACTAGCTCAAAGACCTACATCCCAATTAAATTACTGAATGAAGACATGCTGGAATGCAGGCTTCTTTTGAGAGAATTAGCACAAAATACACTGAAATATTGGATTTGTCATGTTGGGACTGATTTTTTTTAAACACTCCTATGGAATATGCAAGTACAGATACATATCCTGCTCAGAACTGCTAATATCATCCCTGTTTCCTTGGATGCTTTCTGGTTTTGCTTCCTCAAGTGCTCTGTGCATTAATACTGCCCTGAGCTTTAAATCATCCATCTGAGCCATGAGCTCTTCAGACATTGGCCTGTCTGAAATCTCAGGGTACAAACATGACCCAGATGTTTATTATTAAGCACAGGAGTAGCTTTGCAGACTTGAAACTACCTGCAACCCAAGTTAGATGCTTATTAAAATGTCCACAAGATCTGAGTATAATTTTTTTTTTCTCTTTCAGGGCAGAACATACATTGAAGTAGAAAAGGGAAGGGGCTGAATGCCCAGCTGTGGGGGTGAAATGTCCAACTGTAAGAGTGAAATGTCCAGCTGTGGGGGTGACATGTCCAACTGTGGAGGCTGAATATCCAGCTGTGGGGGTGAAATGCCCAGCTGAGGGGGTGACATGTCCAGCTGTGGGTGCTGAATGTCCGGCTGTGGGGGAAGAATGCCCAGCTGTGGGGGCAAAATGTCCAACTGTAAGAGTGAAATGTCCAGCTGTGGGGGTGAAATATCCAGCTGTGGAGGCTGAATATCCAGCTGTGGGGGTGAAATATCCAGCTGTGGGTGCTGAATGCCCAGTTGTGTGGGTGAAATATCCAGCTGGGGAGGCTGAATATCCAGCTATAGGGGTGAAATGTCCAACAGTAAGGGTGAAATGTCCAGCTGTGGGGTTGAATGCCCAGCTGTGGGGGCTGAATGCCCAGCTGTGGGGGTGAAATATCCAGCTGTGATGTGTCCTGGCTGTGAGGCACGTGTGGGCAACGTCTGTGCCCAGCAAACCCAGCCACACAGGAGGGGGAGAGCAGGAGCTCGTCGTGCTGCTCCTCCCAGCAGCCTGGCCGGATGCTTAAATAAAGCTCACACACGCTGCTGTTGTTTCTAACAGCACTGCTGTGAACACAGGGGGGGAGAAGGAATCCCCTCAAAGAGAAGGAATCCCCTGACATTTGTATTTTTTGGCCTTGTTTCTGTTTTCTGCCACTCTCAGAATCAGCAATCAGTAATGGCAAACGCTGTCAAGACAAGCCCTGGCAAACCCCAAACACCCAACACCTCCCACACACACGAGTCATATTCACAGTCACTAAGACAGAGATGACAGACATTCAGAGCATCAAAGAAGCACCAGTTCTAGATAAAATTTAAATTCCAACGGGGCTTCATTTGATTTTGGAAAGCAACTTGCTTGCCCTTACAGCTCTAGCTTACACACACTTGTTTCGACCAGAGCCAACACTTCCACCACTTCATCAAACATTTCACAGTTCGTTCAGACTCCCAATGAACGTGAAGCCCCGTTTTAGGCAACACAGAGAGTTTGGGCTATTTTAGTTTTCACCGAGGTGGAGGAGGTGCCAAACCCACGAGAACAGCACTGGTGCTGCTGAGAGCAGCTCGTCCCTGCTGGGCACCTGCTGTGGAGAGAAGGCTGCAGCACCTGCAGTGCAGCACCACAGGGCAGGAGATCTCAGGGAGATGAAGGGATCTGGGGTGTGGAAAAGGGTGAGAACTCCTGAGTGTGAGGGGAATCCAGGCAGCTGAGCAAGGACCAGCTAGTTCAGACAGAGACAGTGCATTCAGGGGAAAATTAACACACTGGTCAAACACAATGAATTTTCTATTTGTATTTTCTTTCTGCATGTTCATACTCTGGTTATAGGATGAATTAAATTTAATGTACAGGACACTTCTGATGTTTGAAAAGGGAAGCCTTGAACCCAAATACTTCTTGGATAAAGTGAGATTACATTTCTGGCCCCTGTCCATGCTACTGCCCATCTGTGTGTCACTCTAAAACTGCCTCCATAATTTATTTCATTTTTTTCCCTGCAACAGTTACAGCAAAGGCGATTTCCCTGCACTAATGCCAGGACACAGCCACGGGTGACAGCTCAGAACTCTTCCTTTAAGGAGTGCTTTAGGATACGTAAGCCCCACAGGTATCTTGTTTTGATGCTGCTGTAAGTGGGAAATAAAAACACGCTGCAAAATCTGATCCATGATATGTACAGGAAAACACCACTTGGTCCAAGCCTAATTTATTTGTTGACAGAGAAGATCTACTGTGCTTAATGCAAAGTTCAATAGAAATCCATGTAACACACATCCCTAGAATCGGAACTGCAATAAAACAAGCCCTGCATTTATCTGGCTGTTAAATGCAGTTCAAGATGTACAGGTAAGAAGGAATCAGATTTGGTTATGGCATAAAACCCCCTCCCTGCCTTCCCAGAGCCAGCCAGCCAAGCCCCAGCCACCACAAGCCACCAGTGCTGCCCATGCCTGCCGGGCCAGCCCTCCTGCCTGCCGTGGCACACGGGGCCATCCATCCCCACCGTGCCACACACCCCACAAAGCCCAAGCAGCACCTACAAATACCACAGCCCTCCAGATGGCTTGCTTGGCCCTTGCTTTTGGTGGTGTTTTTTTAAAATAAAGCCCCTCAGCTGATGGGTGGATCCCCTCGGGTTCCCTCTTGGGGATCTTTGGATGGGCTCCTCGGAGCAGATCCACACAGACCTCGGCACAGCTGCTTCTCGGAGCGTCCTTTCAAATGGTGACAAGTAATAATTCACAGTGAAAGTAACAGCATTTCCTCAGCTCCTCCAGCTGCTATCTCAGTTAAGTTCTCCCCAAGAAGGACCTACATCAAACACCAAACACTTGGAGTTATTGTATCTTCCCTAATTACAAATTCATAGGAGCAAGAGGATTTCCTTGGTGAGACACCCAGCGTGTTTCTTTTTGCCTTCAGCTGCCTACATTGGCCACTGCAAACACAACGCACTAAAAAGGAAAGAACCTCCCCATTTTAACGTGCCCAAAAAGCTTCCTCTGAGGCTGAGATCTTCTGGGCTGAACTCTCTGCAAACACGTTATTCCTCGGAGCCTGTGACACATTCCCCCTGCAGATCCCCTGCAATCGTTACCGAGAGCTACAGGAATAAAATAATAAAGAGAAGCGGGGGGGAGAGGGGGGGAGAAACCTCCGTTTATCAAAGTCGATGGAAGAAATGCAAGGCATTAATTATGCTAAATGAAGAAATATGGGCATTTGGTTCCTTTTGCGGGCCAGAGCGATTGGAAGCTGGTGCTGGCGGCAGCTTTGCCCTGCGTGTGTCCCCCTCGCATCACATCAAAGCCGGCGGGGAGTGAGGAAAGCAGCGGCCAGAGCCGGGGCCAAGGTCAGCGGGCTGACTCCAAGCACCACACTGTTATCAGTTACAATCACTGATAAGGACATGACCCTTTTTTTCTTTTTTTTTTTTCCCGAGCCACACAAACGGGGGGATATTCCAGTGCTCGCCTCCTTTGCCGAGAGGGAGAATAAAACTGGCCGGCACATTGCAATTCTCAGCTGGGCTCCGGGGGAAGAACACGCCCCAGCGCTGATAAGAGCCCCGGAGATGCCCCAGTGCAGCTCCCTTGATTGGGTTACCCGAGCCAAACACAGGGCAGAGCACAATTAAAGCACAGGGGAAATTGTGTTTCTCCCCTACAGACGCCTCTTGTGAAGTTTCATCAAAGCGACCCCCAAAAAAATGCCTTTATTACAGCGGGACCTACAGCAGCAGCACATGTAATCCAAAATAAGTGGTGTTGTACAGTAGTAAGGCACCTAGTAAAATAAAAGTATATTTTCAATAAAGATTAGCCCTGCGTTTTATTTCTTAAAATTCTTTGATCGAGTAATTTTGAACTACATAAAACCAGCCAGACCTCCCTAACTGAGCATTCCTCAAGAGGCTGTTCTGCTGCACACAAAGTGCTCCAATTGCATCTGACTGTGCTTCAGGTGACATTCCTCCTGTTCACTTTAAACACGGCGCAGGTTGTGCTCACATTTGTTGCAGAGACATTAGTTTAGAGAAAAGGAAAGCTCCAGATACAGGCAATCCTATTTCCCAACCAGAATGAAAAATATTTTTAAAGTGTGTCAGTATTTTTTTTCTCAAAAGTGCTGAGAAAATGATACCAAAAAAAGACGGGATATAACTTAAATCCCTAACGATTTAAAATGCCAACTCTAAATCATTCCCGTTGCGTTCAGAAGGAACAAGAAATTAAAATGTTAACACTGTGAATCATCTTGGCTTTTTCAAGCCCAAGTTAAACACTAACTAGTTTATTCTGTGTGCCCAAAATATTTACTAGCTCTGACTCAGATTTAAACAGTGTAAAATATGATCATTCTGGAGTGCAGAACAGTTCTTACACATACAAAAGAGGTAATGAGGTGAAACTGGAAGGTACAGAGCTGTATCTTTCCAATCTACCTACAAGTTTGGATTTTACAGCATTTTTTCCCCCTAAGGGGACCAAAAGAGCCGTATGTGGTGCTATGGAATTAAAGAGCTGTGAGTATTTCATGTACCTTTGGAATTTAGTATGAAGTTGAGCGTAGAAAATACAGTCAAGGAGACTGTTTAAAAGCCTGTGGAATGGTTCAGGGAGAACAGTAGGATGCAGCCTTTAATCCTTTAACAAACTTCACCGTCTGTGCCAAGAGGCAGAGAGAAAAATACATTTTACATTTTATAAATAGTCGTGAACATAAGCTAAAGCATTTTGCCACTTCTGGGAAATCAATAAGCAAAAAACAAGCCACTCATTTGCAAATAATTTATGTGGCTTTTTTTGCTAATGCAGGACAATCTCTCTGTGAGAACGAGGGCAATAACTTTATTATGCTCATAAATGCAATGCAAAGCAAGCAGTGACTGATGCCCCTGCTGCAGATGCTGAACAAAAGCACAACTTCGATCAGATACATCAAAGACTGTGGAGCTGCACAACCTGTTTTTGTGAGGCCAAATTACAGCGCAGATGGAACCAAAAAAGCCACAATTATTTAGAATACATTAGATAAGCTGCTATTTGTCACTGCTCAAAACTGCAAGGAACACGAGGAGTGGTATTTCTATGGAGGAAACACCTCTAGAGCTGCCCACTGCACTCCTGCAGGAAGGAAGCAGAGCTGCTTCCCCAGGCTCTGGGGTTTCCCAGGAAAGGAGTGCAGAATTAGGGCAATTATCCCCTAGCCCTGATCCCGAATCCACACAAATGAATGGCCCGGCACAGGTTTTGGGGCGGGGGAAGGGCCAGCCCCCACCCTTCAATCACCACTAGACACACAAAGCTCCTTAGTCAGGTCTGAAGATCAGAATGTAGGGCAGGGAAAAGAAAGACCATCCTCCTATCCAGCTGTGTGGGACACGAGCTGGATAATTAACATGCACTCCCCCAAGACAGCATTCCCTCCTGCTCCGGGAAATCCTCCTTGGGAAGTGGGAGAGGAGTTCTGGAGGGGTTTTGTGGGAGGGGTGCCCGCTGAGCACCCCTGCCCTGGGCAGGGCAAAGTCTGGGCCAGCCCAGTGTGACACGGCACCAGCAGCCACTTCTGAGTGGTGCCTGTGGCTTAGGATTGATAATTAAAAAAAAAAAGTTCCTATTCCTTAAAAATGCCCAAACTTCACCAGAAACTTGGGAGACGGGCAGCAGCTCTCAGGTATTCTGCTGCTCAGTTACCCTCTAGGAACCCAGCTCACAAGTCCCTAATTCCACTCAATCTGCCCTATATCACTCTAGTGGGTTATTCTTTTTAGAGCTTAGCTATTATTTTATAAAAAGAAGGATAAAGAAAAATAGCAACTCATGTAAAAGTTGTATTTGCAGTAGGTTGTTAATGCATTGTGTTACTGCTTTGCTTGCAAATGTCTAATAAATTACAAGAGCTGCATAAAACCCTTATAGGAAGCATCAGTCCAGGAGTCAGGCCTGACTTGAACACCACAAAAACAACCAATACAAAATATAATCAAAGCAGAGACTGCTTGAAAGTGTTTCAGAAAGTCGTCCGGCTTCGTTACGGATTTGATGGTCTTATTTCAAAGGACAAAACGTTAAAGTTCTGCAAGGCTGAAGGAAAGGGGGGAAAAAGAGTTTCCATTTGTGCAAGACAAAAGCACAAAACATCCATGATTAAATAAAACTCCCCGTGATTGAATCTGACTACCATTTTACAATATTAATGCTAATGGATTATCATCCTCTTGTTTGCATGTTTAACTTCGGTTCCCATAAAAGTTGCTTGTACACAGGATCAGAGGGAAATGGCATTTCAGAGACTGCAAACAAAACACACGCACGCTAAAAAGCAAAGGCAACTTTAAGAGCTACAAAATCAGCAACATACAGACAAATAATCAGTTTCCAATGTCAGACCAGGAAGTCGGGCAGCGACAGAAAGAGCCCCCCTCCAAAAAAGAAGAGACTTTTAGGAAGCAGCAAAATGCAAACGGGAGTAGATATGTAAAATAGATGAATGAAGACAACGTCTTCCTGCACCGAGGGAGTTGTTTAAGGAGAAACAGTGTCCGTTTGTGGGCAGCGATAATACTTTCCATTCAATAGAGTTTGCAGCTTGCTGATTCATATGATTGCAGGCTGGCGCCCCGCTGGCGAGCCCCCTCCGCTGAAATTAAATCCACTCTCCTCAGTTATAAATTATAATGCTCTATAAACAACACTCCCACTGGGAACGGCGAGAGAGAGAGAGAGAGCTCTCTGCATAGTCCACTCACTGTTTAATGCTCTGCTCTTCTGCCACAAACAAGGACTGTATGTCTGCCACAGACAGCACTCTGGCTGTAATTTATATACTGTTTGATGTTGAGAGCAGGGAAAGGAAAGTAGGATTGTAATGCGAGTCAAAGAGGAAAAGAAGTTGGAAGCGGGTGAGTGTGCAAGAGAGAGGAAGGAGGGGATGCATTTTACACACATATTTTATAGATACATCACTGTGTGTATCTTTGCTGCCCCTCAGGAATTGTCCCCCCCTCCCAAACGAAAAAATCTGGAATAGCACTTAGGATAAGTGAGACGTCCACGCCGCAGCGCACGACGCCAGGATCATTCCATATCAATCAGGAGCCATCTCCACGGCTGGGACTTGAAGGCTGTTCTCACAGAGAGGATGAAAACATTACAGTGAGAAGGATTTAACTGAGCCTGACAGCAGCCCAGCAGTTCCCAGCCCAGGCTGCCGTGCCCTTCCCGGTGCCCACCGTGCCCGGGTCTCGCAGCCCACGAGGCACGTGGTGCTGCCGGGGCCAGACCCACACCAAGATTCCCAACTGGTGTGGCTTCCTGCTCGTTCCCACCTTCCTCAGCTGTGTTGGGCTCGGGGAGACCGTTCTGGCTCTTCTCCATGATTGTTATTAGTTATTTTTAAATGAACATGTGACAGACACCCAGCTGCTCCAAACACACACACACACACACACACACACACAGACAAATCTGACGTTATTTTTAAAGCCAAATGGATTAAAAAATGCCAGTGAAACCATTTCTGCTGTGGGAAAGATGCAGGCTCCAAGTAAAAAGTATATTATTATCTCTAAGAACAGCCTGTGTCACGCAGCTGAGAGGCTACTGGGAAATACCCCACGGGCCAGCGAGAGCTTTGTCAGGAGCATAAACCAGCACAAATTTCAGAGCAGAACCCCTTAATTATTGTCATGGAAATTGCAAACTAAAGCGTGAGAGAATGACAGAGTGTCCAAGAAAGTGGACATCAGGATGGAGATGTCCATCACTCGGGACTGAGGAATGACTACAACTTACTGATCCGCTGCCAAACCCTGATTGTCCCAGAGCTGGCACAGCCCAGTCACACACAGGTCTCCACAGGATTTATGATTTACAGAGGACATTGGCCCAGTGCTTTTTTTGGCTAATAATATCCATCAATTCCTCCCCCCCCAAACCCACCACTACACCTTTTCTTCTTTTTGTATTTTTGGAACTGAGTGGCTTTTAAGTTTGAGGGAGGGAGGGAGCGCAAAGCCTCCCGTTACTGTGAGGTTGAACCCTTGTATGTCAGATCTGGCCTGGAGCAAATTTTCACAGCTGAATTATAAACCCTGTAAACAAGGGTTTATGATGGAAATGCTGACACAACCTTAATTGCAAACAGCGTGAAGTGGGGGAGGCTCTGTAACACACACTCCTTTCCCCTGCCATCCCCAGCACAGCCACTCCTGCTCCTGGGTCCAGCCCCTGCTCCTCCAGCAGGGCCCTGAATATCAAATCTAGTTGCTCAACGCTGTCTTTTAGAAAAGACAAAAGAAAAACAAAAAAAGAAAACCTTGATTTTGTAATAAAAGTATAATGTATAGCTTAAAAATAAATTAAATAAAGGAAACATTAAAAGATAAATGGAGCAGGATGCTCTATGGCTGAGGTAATTTGAGTGGAAAGGGAAGGAGGGAGTTTACATTAATAAATGATTAAAGGCCTTAACGAGGGCCTATCTGGTTGAAGAGAGGAACATACTTCTCCACCTCTCCTCCTTCAGCCCAGCTTTTTTACATTTGTTCTCAATGCTGATCAATATGGTTTTCATTTAGTGATTTCCATAATGCCATATGTGATCTGCTCGCCTGCCACAACGAAGGCAGAGAGGGGGCTGAAGTCATTTGAACGTCCTCGCTCGCATGTCTGTCCCCAATTTAGAAAATAAATATCTATTGAGAGGTCGAGTTTCCTCCTGTCTGGGAGGAACACGGCAGGATTTGCATATGCAGATTGCAAAGCCTGTTCTTCTCTTTTTTCCTCCCTCCCTTCCTATTTATTTTTTTTTAATAAATAAAAATTATGTTGAAGAGTATCTTCCCTCCCCATGTTGCAGTGAGTTTCTGTTCTTATAATGAAGAAATATTATTAAAGTTTAAAACTGAGTGAGGATTGGCTTCTCTTTGCTCTAGCTGAGATCTCCTTGGCACCCCACAAAAAGCAAAGGTTTTCTGTCTGCTGAGTCACGTTGACCTGCTGGATACCATCAGAGACCACCTCAGCTTGGAAAATAAGAAAGGATGGTCTGTATTAAGCAACATATAGTTTCAACATGCCATTGTCTTCACAAGCAGAGTCTAAATCAATATTGCAGAGATATCTCCCCTGTAAACTGAGCTCTTCTTCTCCTCTCTCTCAGAAGAGCAAGTTATGCTTTATGGTGTTATATAAATGCTGTAGCTGTTTAATAAAAATGCCAGACTGGCAGGTTCCTTCTGGAGGGTTGGGATTGGGGTTCCTACCACCTGTGAAACATCCCTGGCACAGGAGCAGGGTCAGAGCCATAACTGGATTGTAAAAATGCAAATGGCTTGTGACAGACAGGGCACTACAGCAGATTGAAGGTGTTTGGCAGTCACTTCAGCTCCTTCTATAGTCAGACCTCATAGGAAAGGATGAAACCAGAGGTTTCTAAATCTTCACCCTTTGGCTGCCATCACTTCCCACAGATGCCTGACTTTGTGACTCAGTGGTTCTGTTCATAAGAGTAAGCTATAAAAATAAGCCACAGGTTAAATGATGTACTCGAGAGTGTCACTATTTGGGTGATTCCACCAGGCCCCAAAGTCACAGCTCCCACCAGCCCCAGGAGCTGTGATCTCCTGAGTTACATCCCACACAGCAGCTCCTCACTGCTCGAAGTGGTGACCAGGAGCATCCCGGGCTGCTCCAGCTGGGGGATTCCTCCCAGAAGAGGTTTTGTTTCCCATATACAATATATGTAAACAGCAAAACAACACATGAAGAATTGCAGTTTGCATTACATTCAGGATCCAGGCTGCTGCTTTGGCTTTACAGCTGAGCAAGCAGATGATGTTGCAGTCCAAAGGTTTCAAAGTTTTTTGCTGGTTGCTCAGTTGAACATCGAGCCATGAAAGTACTCTCTGAGTTGCTGTTAATAAAGCTTGCAGTTCATTAAGGGTATCTGACAGAGAGAAATCCACATAAATAGGGTTTGTCACTGGTGAGCAAACTTTCCATCATAAACAAACTTGCTTTGAGGTTCAAAGAGTTTAGCTAACAATTTAAAGATTTTTTTCTTTCTCATTGTTTTCAGGCATCGTCTACGAGAAAACAGCTTGAAAAAGCTGCTCTTTGTACACATTTCCCAAGTTCAACAAATTGCTACAGATAAAAAAATAAAACAATGGAAAAAAACCCCTCACTGCTGAATTCTGAGAAGGATGTCAAAAATTAAAATACTCTGATGATATTGTGAAAATTATAAAGGTTCTTCTTCTCTGAAAGTGCAAAGCAGCATTAAAAGAATTTTTTCCCTTTCTGTTTATATCACACTTCTGCATCTCTGCTTACCCAGTGTAACTAATGGTAAGGGATTTCAGCTTCCCAATTACGATATTGCGTTGACCTAATTGGGTTTCTGCAGGGCTTCAGGGAATTCTGTGCTTAAAGACTTTGTTCCCACTAAATTAAGAAAGATGCACAAGTCCGGCAGCTTCACAAGGGGACAAATGAAGCGACTGACGCGGGGCTGGAGAAATAAATTCCGGACTGAACCGAAACACGAACCCCCCCGTGCCTTGAAGTGGAAACTCCTCGCAGGAGCCTCGCTGGGATTAATAAACCTGAGCCTCAAGAAGGGCCGGGGATGCTCCAAGGGCTGCGTGTCCCGAGGAAGGAGCCGCCAATCCCCGGCTCCCATTGACCTCGCGGCCAATTACAGCCTCATTGGCAAAGCAAACAAGGAATTATTGGCTGTTCGGTCGGGCTTTTCTTCTCCCGCTCGCTCCCCTGCTTCTCGTTCGGGTTTTTTTCCTCCCTTTTTTTCCTGTTAGGAAAAAAAAAAAAAAACCCAACAAAAAATCCAGCCCCAAACGCCGAGCAGCCCCATCCGCAAACACCTGATATTCATCTGAGTGGCTGCAGTTGTACAGTCTCGTTAAATTGTTACCACCTTTTCCACAAGCAGTTTTGGCAATTAACCTCGTGGCCACGCACTTCAAAGGGAACAACTGTTGAGTTTAACCTCCTTGAGCTACCACGGATTCCTTTATGATTTTTCTTCAAACACTTTCATCCCCAACAAAAAAAAAAAATGCAGACTGATAAGATTGGCGTTTATTTTTCCATTTTGTCAGTTTATTAAGATGACAAATACCTCGAGCAGTCGCCACCAGTTTGTGCTCCCCCAGGTCTGTGCAGAAGGAAGCTCTCCTATTAATTCACATTTCCAAGGCAGAGCCTCTGCTTGCTGGAATCCATGGATTTGATACATCTGACCCCTCCTTGCCCCTGTTTGCAAATCTCTCATATATTTCTCACAATGCCTAAAAGCTCCGAAAACAGAACATACAAGTAGAGTTAATGCTAAGGACATGGGATGCCATTAGAAATATATATATCTATATTTACTTTTTAAAACCCTACCATCACTGAGAGACAGGACTACTTTACACATAAAAAAAAGCTAAAAGAAATTCCTCCACCTTCAATTAGAATACCAGTTAGTGGGATCAGGATGTGTCAGTACAAACCAAGTTCACTTTTCCTTCTGTCTAAACTTTTGACTACAACATATATTAATTTACCAGACCATACAGCTGCTCCTTAAACAACTGGACAGTTAATGATAGGAAAGTACCAAAGCAAATACTACAGGAGTGTGATCAGATTACTTGGAATGTCGTTCCCCCACACATTTAGATTCTAGTATTATAACACTTCTTTTTCCTCCAAAGTAATCATAAAAATGTAAAATAGGTTATTCTTAAGAGAAGCTTCCAACAGAGAGACAAAAAATCCCCCCCAAAAAGCGTTTGAACGACTTTTTGGTACAGAGTGAGGAAGCATCTCTTTTCTCTGGCTGCAAACTGCCCTGGCTGGGAGAAGGGACAAAATCCTTGGGTAGGAAAAGAATGGAACAAAAGTTTCGTATCTGTCTTGCAGTGCAAGAAGGGGAAGCATTTGGGCAAGCATATGGCATGTGTTTCAGCTTGGGAGGGAGGAAAAAAAATAATCATGATGTTCCGCGCAGTTCAGACCAAATAGAAAACTTATTCTGACTATTCTCATTTGTCAGAGGCTTTTCAAAACTAAGCAGATCCCTCCACAGCTCTAATGTCAAAGGAGGAAGGAACCAGTGGGTATTGAGTTTACATTTTAGGCTCTCTTTTAACCGTTTCCACTTCTAATTTTAATATGCTTGTCAACAAAAATGAGAAACTGCTTCACTCAAGGCAGAGGGGGGAAAAAAAAAAAAAAGGAAAGAAAGAAGAAATTAGCACATTAAATGATACATGGGTCTGGTGCTGTGCTGCACAGTTCAGTGAACCCCCGCGCAGAGCAGCAAGATGGCTGGAAATGTCTCTTTCCGTCTGTTTTCCATCTCGGCAGGCTGTGCACTCAGCAGAGTGTGAAGAGTGCCTCTCTCCCCTGCTCCCCCCCCCTCCCCAAAAAGCCCCTGCAGCAGAGAGCAGGAACTGGAGCAAATGCTTTTGTGAATTAAGAGATCTTGTGAGCGTAAATTTGGTCAGGCTGCTCCTTTCTGCAGGCCAGCCCCGGCTGCTGCCCCAGGATGTGAACTGTCAGTTCGCATAGCTGGTGATGAGTTGCAGAACCATCAGTAAAGGTGAAGACGGCAGAAGCAAGAAAGATTCAAGACTGGTGGAAATCATTTCACAAGGAAAATTTCAGCCATCAGTGGGAGGAAGCTTTGAAAAATGCTGCCATTTCCGAGTCAGAACGAAGGAAAAATTAAATTACTGCCGGTGAGGCGAGCCAAAGTCGCATCTTACCCTAGGGAGAGGTTTGATAATGGTAAACATTTGACAGCTGGCCTGAAGTTGTTATCTTGTTCTAACAGTTGTTATAGTCTGAGTGAACATTTCTGATAAGAGAACAGAAAGAAAAACACTAACCCATTTTTAATTTCTTGCTTTCTGTGTTTGAAGCTGCAGTGCCCAGAGCCAAACAGGTTTGGAGCCGTTTGCCACCATCACTGCGATTAGAGCTCTGGTTTTTACACCAGGCACTGGACCACGGCTGGGGAGGGACGGCAGCACCTCAGCAGCAATCTGAAACAACCCTTCCAACAATCCTTCCAACAGCCCCTAAATATCCCTTCTCAGTTACAAGAATCAACCCTAAATTAGACTGGAATTGAAAAAAAAAAATTAATCAGTTTAAGTATTTAACTTCCAGATCTACCACAAAATCTTGTTTTGGGATTGCTTTACTTCTAGCTGTTGATGTACAACCACAAAACTTTAATTCCTTTATTATTCTTTATTAAAGAATAACTATTCAGACACATTAGAAAGGCAGCAACCTCAGTTCCACCTGAGAGGAGCAATAATGAATGAAACCCCGTTCTGTTTAAGCAGAAAAAGGTATGCTCTCTTCACAGGAAATTTAATTATACATAGGATTTTTCGTGCTCAGTTGTCACTGACAAAGCCTGTATTGAGGAGGCAAACACGGCTCTGCTCCGTCCTGCCATCAGCAGCTCCTCCTTTAGGAAAACACAGTGTGGATATGGAAAGTCCATTACATGCATGTCAAAATCCAACTACCATTCTGGCAGAGCAACGTGCCTTGATTTGGGTTTTATTTTTTTTTCCTTTTTAAAATCACAAGTACATTTCTAAGCTGTCTGATGCAGCTTAACCTCTCACAGCACGGGCACGGAACGTTTGCTTCCCGTTAAAAATAATTAAGATGAATTTGTGGCGTGGCTGTGAAACTCTGTTTGATAACTCACTGACACGACTGTGGGTGAATCTTCCCCTCCCTGAGCACCTCAGCCCTCCCTGCAGGGGCAGCACTCACATGTGGCACAGGCAAAGCTGCCGGATCCCTTTTCCCTGATGGTCATGATCCCAACCCCAGGCACACGATAACGCTCCAATTAGGCAGGCAGCATGTAAAGCTTGCTCCTTAGATACATAAATTAACTCCCCAACTCCTTCTGTATCTCCTGCATTAACAGGTAGAAAGTGTTTCATTACTTTTGCGAGTGACTCTATCCCCGTCTTAAAGCAGGAGGGTATAAATTGATATTAAAGTATGGTATTTTGAGAATGTTTCAAAGTAAGGTCAAACTCGTATTAAAAACCTACTAGTGTAGGCTAAAATAACAGTCTGGCTGAGCAGCCTTCGGTGCATCTGGGTTCAATTACCCACTACATCCTTGCTGTGTTTTCTACCAGCAAGAACAACGCAAGCGAGGCTCGGAGTTCACGGATAATGTCAAAGTTAGGTTACTCAGAAGAGGAATGAGATAAATCATCCAAATATCACAGTCGTATTGGCAGACAATGTTTCCCCCCTTCATCACTGAAAGCAGCACAATATTGCATAACAACAAATAGAGGACAAAAGTCCTCACCTCGGGAGGGAGAGTGAACCCAGCTGGAATGCTGCTCTCTTACACACACTCGAGCAGGGAATGAAAAGCACACGCTGGAAACAGAGAGGCAAAGCCCAACCTAATGCACAAAGCAAACAAACACGATTTACCACACTGTCACCCTGACTGAGGTCTTTTTCTTGGTGTTTGACCCTGGAACAATGAGCCTGGATTAACATTCATTATTTGCATTCAACGAGCTGTCGTGTGGAGCAGGAACTGCTCCAGCACCAGCCTGAGAAACAAGAGAGGCTCGGACACTTGTGGAAGCGTTGCCTCCCTCCTTTCCAATTCACTCAATGGAGCCCAAACCTTTGGCCAAATACAAGTGCACCGTGTCTTGTTTTTGTGTTGTCATGCTGGTTAATGAGGATTTAAGAGTAAATATACTGGGGGCTCCACTCAGCAGCATCCTAAGTAAGAGGATGCCAGACTGGGAGCAACCATCCTAAGGATCCCATCAAATCCGGCTGCCACAGCCAACACAAATGGTCTGAGACAGGCTCCAAAGTCACCAGCCCACCCAGGGGACAAGCTGCCACATCCCTGCTCTGCACCTCAGCCTTCCTGACTGGCCCCAAACTGGGAGGTTGTACTTAGATCCCGGATAAAATCACAGCAGTGTCTCTGTTTGCAAAGACAGACGCCCCTCCAGGGAACGTGAGGATTGTCATTCGCTTCCATCAAGGCCCATAAAAAAGCAATTGTCAGTAAAGTTGCTCAAAATTATGTATGTTCTGGGATCACTGCACCAAGGATTTTTAAAGCACCATGTTTAATTCTGAGCAGCTCTGTAGGAAACTTGGTAAAAGGTAGCAAGAAATTACCACCACCAAAACTTCGCTTGTGGTGTGAGAGGAGTTCATCCATTCTGGAATCCCTCTGCATCAAAGCAATAACACATTTGCAAAATGATCAATCAGGTTAAATTTAGAGGAAAACGTGTCTTTTACCCAGTCAGTGCTTGCCAGAATCCTTTCAAATGAGAACATAACAAGTTTTTACATCATGCAATATCCAATGCCCCATCATATATAGATATTCATTACAAATTCATATGACTGTAATGTACCTAATTATATAAGGTCATTTCTTATAGAAAAGCACAAGTATAAAAGTTTGATGCCAGAACAGTCTGGCTGTTTATTAATTTACTCTTGCAGATGAGAAACCCTGCACTGTTACAGGGCTGTATGAACATACTCCTCCTCATCCCAGAAAAGCAACCTGCCCAAAATATTAACCAGGCAGCAGAGCCAGGCTGAAGGGACCTGGGGGCTTAGGGCTGCCCCATACCCACCCAGGAGCCCCTCTGCCAGCACTGCCCCCTGCTCCCCTGTTCCCCTGGAGACTGGCATCTCCACCCAGGGCTATAAATAATGGTAATTAGGCATCTTCTGAAGGAAACCTTCCAAGCCATTTGCCATCTCAGGAATGTTTTAACTCCCGGAGCAGAGAAGTGTCTTGGCTGAAAAAGGGTGTGAATGCAGCCCTCAGGTGGGCCAAGCTCAGAGCTACAGGGAGGGAGAAGCATGAGGGGGAACCCACCCTTGGACAGGTCATTGCTAGTGCCTGGGAATGGTACATTTTTTGCTGACTATTCTCCTCCATAGCCTGATATCACCATGAACCCCAAATATACTATGAAATACGAGGGAGAGATTGAGAACTTGCTCCTCACAACCCACACTGCCCATGGCCAAGGCAAGGCCCTGAAGCATCAGCTGATGCTGAAGGAACTGAGCCAGCAGCTGCTCAAAGCCTTGCCAGCTTATTGCAAAGGCTGCAGGATTTACACAGCTCCTTTTGCCAGCTTGTGGTGGTGATCTATCAGCATTCAGAGAAGTAATTCAGACTTTGTTGAGCACTAATTATCCAAATGGTTCCTATTTACTAAGCATGGAGGTGCAGTTTATCTACTAAATAATACATAATTTATTTACTGCCCAGGCCAGGTTGGACAGAGCTTGCAGCAAACTGGGCTATTGGGAGGTGTCCCTGCCCATGGCAGGGGGTGGCACTGGATGAGCTTTGAGGCCCCTTCCAACCCAACCCATTGTAGGATTTAGTTCAGCTCCTTTGTCTTTTCACATAAAGGCTTCAAGGCCTTGGGATGGATATGAATGAAGACATACCCACTTACAACAATGGAATTTCAACTTTGCCATGAACCAAGCACTGCTCCAGCCAGAGAAAGAACTTCTTTTGCCCATGACACTTAGGTAAAGCTTTGTTTAGTTGGGCATTAATGATCAGAGAAACAGCAGATTCACACTTAGTTCTTACTGACCCTTGTACCAACTGCTACAATGGGGAATCAAATAAAATTCCACAATGACAACCAAGTTATCAGTTCCAAACATATCCAGCCTTGCAGGGGAGAACAGTTCCCCCCAGCTGCTTTTTGGAGCCTGCAGACCACCACCAGAAAGTCAAGAGTTTTCAGCAGGAAACATGGAGCATCAGAACCATGTTTGGTACGTGAACATAAACCTGCATACAAGGTCCAGCTGACTGGTGCCTGTTTTTATGGCTCCATCTTGCTCCACTCGAGTAAAATTCAAAATTCCCAGGTAAAATGATCCCTCACACAAGACAAGGTAGTTAAACACAACAATAGACCCACAACACATAAACCCCAAAGCAGTCCTTGCTTCCTGCTGGAGGCACTGGGAAGAGCCTGACACCATTAACCATGCACAGGGAAGAGAGGAAGTCTTCCTTCCCAGGACAGGTTTAAAGCCTGCAGTAAACCTGTTTAAGGCTGAATTTACTTCCAGAATTTCACCCCTTCCCTTGCAAGCTGGAACTGGGAGGTCTGGCAGAGGGAGAGCTGTGTTTGTGTTTTATGAAGAACAAAGGGAAGCAACTTCAATACAACCTTGAAACAGCCCTGCAGGCAGAATTGTCTTTTGTAAAAATGATATTCCTCTGACGACGATGTGTAAGTATCTGCTCTTATCTCATAAAAAGCTCCTTTTGAAGTAAGTGCTGCTTGGCCTGTGCCAATGCCCGTGTTACTGACGCAGAAGAAAGGCCTCCTGAATGGAGCCTCCAAAAGCTTTGTCTGATCTGCATCACTTTGAACCATAAAAGCAGCAACAGTGAAAACAGGAGGGAAAGCCAAGTGCTTAATACTGGACAGCGACTTTCTGGAAAGCTCTTCTGCTCCCTCATTAACTCCAGTGGCTCTCCTGTGGCCCAGCAGTGGGTGGTGGGTGCCTGTCCTGCAACCACCAACATCCAGGAATACAGGTGTGTTGGGGCTTGGAGAACAGATGCTTTGCCTCCAATTTTGGTTTCTTACTTTGCAACCAGTTTTATGCCAGATATTTAGAAAAACAATTTCATGGGAAGGGCTGTAAAACATTGCCCAGGGAAGTGGTGGAATCACCACCCATGGAAGTGTGCAAAAAACGTGTGGATGTGGCACTTGAGGATGTGGTTTAGTGGTGAACATGGCTGGACTTGATCATCTTAAAGGTCTCTTGCAACCTTAGTAATTCTGCGATTCTAAGATTTGTGAAAGAAGAAATAATTGTACAAGTGTTTGGGGAGGACAACTAAAGCCAACAGGAAATATGCAACGATTCTGTGATCTGTGAGACACTGGGAAGGAGCTGCTTGGGGAGGATATCTCAAACCAATACGGAAATCAGCAGAAAATGAGTTATAAACATCACTTCTGTCCATCTGCATGTTATTTTCTATAAAGCAGGCAAGCAAACAACACTGTAAAGGAAAGTTCAAAGATTCTCTTTATAGTTTCCTAAAAATCATCACTTTAGAAGCTATCTGGAAAATTCCTACCAGGCACAACTCAAGCACGTGAGGTTTTATTTAGAAAATGAATTTTCAGAAGTTTACTGTTGATTTTATGGTAAAAAAATGCAAGAGGACCACCAAAGTTCTTTAGTTCCTCAGAAGAGATGTAGAGGAGAAGTTTGTCTAGACCTGAGGCAGCATTTCTTAAGTGGCTTTCTATTTTTACAGTGTGCTGGAATTGCTGAGATGTCACTCAGAGAAGAGCAGCCATCATTCACTCAGGTATTTATGCAGAACTCATAGTGGCAGCTCTTCAGATACTCTGGCATCGTTGTGAAGCATCATGAACTCCACAGTGGGCTTTTGGGAAGAGCTTGGGACCTTATCTCCAGTGCATTAAGAATGAAGGTGGGTTTCTAATGTATAGATAAGTATTTTTAATATTCAAGTTTCTTTTTTCTTGAACCTTTAGGGTTGTGAGATCGTTCAGTTTTTCCCAGTGGAGGTTTGTGCACCTTTGACTTGGTACTTAAAGACTGTTTGGCCAAAATCTCCACCCAAGAGGCTGCTGCTCCACTGAGCAACTCAGAAATAAAGAATCCAGGAGGTATTCTTGAATTCTGCAACATTTGAGAAGAGTTCCTTAGATTTGCAGCAGCTTCCCATTGCCTAACATCCAATTTCACCAAAAGGAACCCAGACCAAGCCATCCTTGCTCTGGTTTCTCCTTCTGAAGAGCTCCTGCAGATGGAGCACACACAGAACATCCCTCTGCTGAACACACAGCTCCATCCTGGAATGAGCAAATTCTTTTTAAACACTTTACACGTGATTGTGCCCAATGTATAAACAAACACACATTTACAACGGAGGAGATGTCACGGTTCAGAAAAGCAATGCAACATCTCTCAGCTACCCTTTCTTAAAACCCTAATATGCCTGTGCATAAATCAAACCTTTCTCCTGCTTGGGCAGCCCCTCACTGAGACGTGCCCATGGTGCTAATTCAGAGCAGAAAACACTCTTATTCCAGGCCACTGCAGTGAAGTGACATTTACCTAATGCAGCTATAAATTTCCTGATAATTAGTGGGCAGCTGATGGTGATGCAAGCTGACTAGTGCAGCAATGCCAGCCTCAAACTAGCTCTGCAACACCCACAAGTTAATCAGATTTAAACCTAAAAAGTCCCAAAATTTGGACCGGTGCAGTGGCTCAGAGACAAGGGCTGGTGCCACTGAGCTCCCACCAGTTGCTGTGATCTCTTAATGGTCCAGACACAGTTCCTAAGGAGCTGGAGCTCCCCTGTACACTCCATTTCTCACAGCAGAAAACTCACATGACTTTTCACTTAGAAACACGTAATCAGCATTTCCTGAATCCCGTGTAATTGTGGGGTAAATGTAGGTTAGTTCACATGGAACTAAACCCCAAATGGCACTTTCAAAAAACAACTTTCAAAAGCCACTTCTAAAATTTCACGAGCCTTTGAGACTCCTGAGCCGGCCCTGAAAGTTTCTGATGTCATCTGGATTTTCAAAGTAGTTGATCAATTAAAAAAGCTTACAGAAAAGTTAAATAAACTGGCACCAAATCACACACAACCTTTCACCCACCACGAAGTGCAGGGTCCCCACTGCTGCTTCATTCCATGGCACTACCACACAAAATAATTCACTTCCATTCTATTAAGGAACCTTAACTTTTGTTTTATCTTTCAAACCTCATGCTGGACAATGTCTACAATTCTAAGACTTTGGAAGTATTAGAATTAGATTCTGTGTAAGACTGATTAAATAGCAGCCTTAGATGTACAGTGAGTTTATTTAACACTGCAAGAACTGCTATGGGAGTTGTAAGTAGCTTCTCAGAGAGAAAACACAGACCCATCCTTTAAAATACTTTCTCAAAACAGTCTTTGACCTTTTGGGTGCATCATGAACGAGGCCAGTCAATCAGAGAAAACCCTGCTCCCTGCTTTGCTCTGGGATGAACTGTTCCTTTATCACACTATTTTAGGAAGAAAAAGAACCTTTGGGCATGATAGGTCAGAATGTTGTTCTGAAGCAAAGCACGAGCTAAAATTTCATGAGAAAGTTAATTAACATTTGGAAAATACCCTGGAATTCTCACTGAATGCAAAGGGCTATCCAGAAATTCTCAGTGACCAGGAAGTGCCAAGCTCTCTGCCAAAGGAAGGCAACAACTGCAAGGATGGCACAGCAACAGTGCCCACATTCCCCAGTGCTCCCATCTCTGGGCTCTGCAGCAGATTTACCCACCTGAGAGGCAAGATCACAGCACAGTTTTCCAGCTGCACTTTCTTTTTGCCTTTGCCTCTTGCTTTGGCTGAGTAAGCTCAGAGGGAAGGGCTGACCAGGTCACACCGCGTGTGGAGTACCCCGAGACTGCCCTCTTGGACACCCTGGAGCAAGCGAAGGAGCAAACTCTCCTCACCTTCAGAGCCAACCCCAAGCTGGGAGAAGCTTTGGAAGTGCTCAAGGGCAGGGCAGCCCCTCAGGAGTACCTGGAGGAAGAGGCTGACAGGAGCCTGGTAAGACTCAAGGAGGACACGTGCCAAGTGCCGCACGTCCCAAGGCAGAGCCTCGCGCAGCGACAGCAGCTCCCGGTGTGTCACTGCTGCTTCCCCAACCACCCCTCCCGTGGGCACATCTGCTCCAGCTTCAAGGGCATCCCCAGGAGGACACAAATCTGACAAGAAAGTAACTGCAGAGATTAGGATGGATTTTAACAGGCCTACTTAATCCCTGCCCGCCGAATGCAAAGACCAATAAAGGCAGGGCATGTTTTTCCACATACTCGGCTTTTAGTTCATTATTATAGCCCAGGCTGGTCTTTAAGAATGGGAAAAAACCCACTGAATTAAAAACCCTACAATTGGGTGAAATCATTACATTTATTTGTGTTTTGAATTCTTGGTTAATAGAAGTGTCAGACCATCCAGAACCTACCAAGTGCTTCTGAGTTCTGTCTCCAGTTACACATCCAGCATGAGATAGGAACTTTCTGACCTCTCTGTGATTTAAAACCTGGTTGTAAAGCATTACTTTTTTGTCATTCTTTTTCCTTATTAAAAAGGGCAGTGTGGAAAAAAGATGATTAAAGATATCAAACAAACACCAAACCTCCTGTGAATGGACTGTTGGAAAATAAAGTACGATTTAATGACGTGAGAAATTAGATGAAACTGTCAAGTTTAAAGAATCTTAAAATGGTTAACAGGTCAAAACATAAAAACTTCTTTATGTATAGAGTGAATATAAAGGGAACATGGTAAGTATCTGCCAAGGGTTAATTGCAACCCTGCATGAAAAGCAGTTAACAAGTGAGAGTTAGAACACCCAGGAGGAAAAGAAAAATTTTTCCAGTGCCATGAGAAATAAACAACAAGGGGGAAATATTTCCTTTGGCCACTGTTACCTCCTCTCCAAAAGCTCAGAGGAGCAGTGGGAATGCCAAGGCCTGGTTTGCTCTTGACTCCCTCCGAAACATTTGTCTTCATTACCACTCTTTTTAATCAGGGCTCCTTCATGAGTGTTTCTGCTCAGCCCCCAAGGGGCAACTCTCGGCTGCGATAAATCAGCATCCACACCGCAAGTCACTAATCAGCACTCTCAGGGAAAGAATAACAGAGAAGTGCAGACCACTAAAGGCTTGGAGGAACCTGAAGGCTCCGTGGCCTCAAGGAAGAATGGCCTACATCAAAAGAATAACTCAGTGAACCATCTCTCCCTTCCAGGCTTAGCAGGACTCGCACTCGGAGATATTATTTAAAAGCCTCTTGCACACAAATTGTTCTCACTGTATAAAAGGGACTTTATTGATAAAGAGGGAACACACTCTCACCGTTGAGCTTGGTTCCACTAATTCAGTGTATTGCACTTGTACTCCTGCTAGAAAGCATTCAGGGAGACCGGACTGGAAATGGATATCTACTGCTGCTGTCCTACAATTTGTGGAGGAAACGAAATCACTTGTACAATGAAACTGGAAGAGGAGGGAAAGGAAATGGGTAGGAGAGAACACGTTCCCAAGACATATCCTATATTAATGCAATGGAAGAAGAATGGCCATTTCTTTGGCTTTCAAGGGTTGTTTATAAACACAGCCAAATAGGTGTCATCCTACAAGGAAAACACCTGCACAGGTTATCTGTGCTCAGGCCACCTCCCTGCACGGGATCCCTTTAAAGCTCCCGCGCCACCTCCCAACTGCAGAAACAATTCCTATTTCAACGGTTGTTATTACTCCTTAGAAGTGTCCAAATTCCCAAGTCTGCATCACTTCTTGCCAGACACACCACAGAAAAAAGCTGAGTGCACACCCAGACCCTCCTGCCTCTCCCCAGGCAGTCAGAGCCAGCACCACTGTGAACCAACCCTCTGGAGCGCTGGCACCCGAATCAGCCAGCTAAGCATCCTCCCATCCAACAGCTGCTGCACAAAAATCCCAGAGCAAGCTTTTCCAAAGCCACAATTGCAGCCAGCCACAGCTTTTTCCCTTCTTAAGACTCATCTCTGTGGTACCTGGAAACCTGGCCCGTGGAGATAAAGCGATCATGGCCATACATGGGAAGACCACAGGAAAAGAAGGATCTCCCACCCGTGCTGCTTCCAGAGCTCGGGAAGGTCCAGGAATCACATCTCCCCCATGGAGCTGATTCCAGCACTGAAATTCAGCATTACTGCAGGAAAACCCACGGGCCTAAACCAACAAACCAGAGCTATTTACTGTTGTCTGCTTTCTTTTCCTTGAAGTTCTGGAGCACGTAAAATGTAGAATGGATTCTGTTAGTGCTGGGAGGTGAAGGAAGGCACATGAAAATGTTTCTGCACGGCCCAGATTTTGAGGTCTTGCACTTGCTTTGCTGGTATTTCTCTGGTGGGATGTACAGCCATAGTCAAGTGAGCTCTTGAGTCCCACACAACAGTAGTTTTAATACAGTTTTGGATTCTGAGTTCAACTCTGACAATTTAAGGTCCTGCGCTTTAGCAGCAGATTTTGCCTCTTTTCAAGTGTCCCATTAGCAGAGGGTCTCTGTCAGGGTATTAAGAGGCTTCCTGAGGACCTGGAGTGGCAGGAGTTTGTGCCTGACCTCTGCTAAGCTATTCCCAAAGCAACCAAGAGCACCAGTGGGATGGAGCAGCTTCTGACCCAAGGTCTGATCCTGAAGAGGGGGAGCAAAAAGAGACAACCTTTGCTATGAACTCACCATGAACTTCTGGAGAGCTTGAGGCTCATGTTCAGGTTTATTACAATTAAAGGGGTCACCGTGAGCAGCATAAAAATATTTACTATGCAATCAAAACACAAGTAAGTAATCCACTAATTATGCTTAGTAATTAATACTCATTTGACTTCAGAAGTTATCTAAGTAGCTAATTTCAGGTCATTAGAGGATTCAGCTAAAGGGGGACACCCTGTGCTTTAATGTCCAGTCTTTGGAGTGCTATAAATAGGTGGTTTGGGTGAGTTAAGAGACAGGTCATACTCGAGGAGCTGCTCAACCAGAGCGTGGAATGCAACAAAAATATTCCCTCCATTGACCGCGCTCTGTTACTTCAAAGAATTCAATATTCTGCAGTGCTCCTTCCTCACAGATGAAATTTGTCATTTAAGTTGTCTGGTCCCGCTCCCCTTAAATGATCCTTTCATTTCCTTTCTTATCCCCAAGCCCTCAGGTGGCTCGCGCTGCGCTCCGTGCCCTCGGTGGCATGTGAAGTTCACAGCTCCTCTGCTGAGCTCCTGATCCTCTCCCCAAACAGCCCCTTCCTGTCTCGCTCGGCCTTGCGTGATGTGCTGCTCCTCCACCCCGGGCCTGACAGCCGGAACTGGCTTAGGAAGTGCTCTAATGGTTACCAAATTTTTGGGAACTGCCTCGGCTTTTCGGAGCTGAGCACGTGTTGAGAGCAGGCAGCACCCACCGGCACCGCTTGACCTCACGGCAGCCTTCCACTTGCTGAGTTTTCTTTGCCTTTTTATTTTTCCCTCCCTCCCCCCACCCCGGCCTTGAAAAAACAAGAAAACTTTTACCAGATAACACATGATGTAAATGCGAAATTATGTTGTGAAATGACTGCAAACATGCTGTTTTCCAGATGTCTGACGAGACAGTAAAGAAACGGCACAAAGAAGGGTCAACGGTTTCCGTCAGAGGCTCTGCTGGGTTCCACGGGAAAGAAAAGAAACCCCAAACCCCAACGTTCAGATCTCATAAATTCAAGGGGCTCTGCACGGCTGACAAGCTATTTAGGCTTCAGAAATAAAATGTGAGGCTCTCCCCTGTCATCTGCCAAACTTCACTCCATCCATAGGTGGTTAAAAGCCGTTTGACTGTTAACATTCTCTGAATTTCCTAAACCCATTATTGCCTCAAAAGCGGGAGACTGCCTGGGAATCTCTGCTCCTGGGAAAAGCTATCTGAGGTAAGCAGGGCTGCATCCTCTGTTTGCTTATAAATACAACCCCAAAACTTTGCAGGAGAAAATGATCAGAAAGAGCTGGAAGCAGAGATGAAAGAGCAGAGCAGCTGCCAGGCACTTCCCCTCGGCCCACCACGCCAAGAATGACCGACGTCGCTGCCACGAGGAATCTCAGCCTTTGTTTTTGGGCAGCTAATCCCCAGCTGAGGCCAGAAGGACAGCCAGATCACCCTGCTGAGCACGAACTGCTCCTGGGGGGGCCCCGGGGAGCTGTGGAGCACTGGACAGCTTTGCATGGATCCATCACGACTGGCAGGGCTGGAATTTCATTTCTTTCCAGCTCCGCTTCCTCTCGCAGGACACAGACCTGTCCTTTTGGAGCGCACCACGAGGGGCAGTGATCCTGAGACTGGTTTTGTTCTGCTTTTCTTCCATCACCTTTTCCACTTGAGTGGAAAAGTGCACGGTTCGTGATGGGCTGAGCCATACTTGTGACAGAAATTAATCCTAAATTTCAGTGTTTTTCTACATAGGAAAACGCCAATTTACAGCCAACTCTGCCAAAGGAGAAGCTCTGCTTCCAGCCCTGCCCGTTTGTGAGAGTGGGACCCACTTGGTGGAGGGTCACTTGGGATGCCTTTTGAAGATGTGGCTGAGTGCCTGCTGTGTTCACACGGGCACCTCAGCAGAGGGGAGCAAGGTCAGGCTGCTGCTCTGAGCCCAAACTCCCACCCCGCAGCCAGAACATTCCGGATGCAGGCAAAGACACCCCGTGTGGCTGTGCCACACCAGGGCAGTGTCATCACAGGGAATTATGGTATGTTTTTGTGGGAAAACACTTTAACTCCAGACAGAGCATCTGTGGATCTCTCTAAAACTCCTGGTTCTGCTGGAGCTGCACTAATCAATTCCCCTGCAGACAAACCCCAAGCCCACAATGAATTAATTCACTGTATTCAGCAGCAAGTAATAGCCAGTAGTTGGCAGCATGGTCCCTCTACCTCAGCCACAGGCCTTGGGGAAATCTCCTCTGGCTGGCAGAAAACTGCATCTAATGGTATGTTAGGAGCATTTTTGTTCTCCTACTCTGCAGTAATCAGGATAAAAAGTTCATATGCTCTGCCTGCCTCACTCTCAAAGCAGGATATTCCTCTGCCAAGAGAGTCTGACACAAGATGAGCTGGATTTCCCTGTGTTACTGACTCAATAAAATCCCCAGCTTGTCTTTTTCTGTCTTATTACAGCAATAAAATATCATATGGATTGAAATATATACTTATTTTATTTACAGTGAAGGAAATGCCTCGTTTGGTTGTGAAAGAGTTAATAAGGAAGAAAATCACACACAGTGCGTGTTAAAGGTTAGAGGAATAATCAGTCATTTGAAAAACACTACATAAACATTTTTCCGGATGCAATTTTCAGTCCAAGGATACATTTCCCAGTAGAAATCAGCAGCTAAAAAGGAAATCATTTAGTCTCCATAAGTGCCAAATTGTATCCTGATTTTTCCTGGTCTGGCTCGACTTTCAAAACTAGCGGTTCAACTTCTGCAATCTTTCACCCAATGACTATATAAACACATCCTTATAAGACAGACATAATCCTTGGGTGGGCCAATTTATGTTGGATTATGAAAATACTTAAAGTACAGAATCGTATAATGACTGTTGTCCTTTGGTTCCCACTAAAAGGGAAAAAGGCCCCGCTCACAGAGCCAGGCTTTGCTCCTTCCACAGGCTCCCCGCGACAGTCGGCTCTGGCAACTGTGTCAACATCTTCTGAAAGTAATTAGGTACCACGAAATTTATTATTTCGTTATCACAAGCTCTCTTTTAATGACACCTAATGTGACACGTATCTATTTTGGGCTTTCCCATGCAAGGGGAAAAAAACAATCCCTGGCAAATTGTCTGCACGTTGCCGTGGTGAGTTCCCGCACGGCGCGAGCGAGGGGAGGGGGTGGAGCTGCTGCCCACCCCAGCCAGAAAAACAGTTCTCACTCTCAAAAATACTTTGGCTACTCTCTGTTTGGTTAAAGGTTATATAAATAGTAGCTTTAAGAAGGATAAAACAATCTCCATACAAAGCAAACATATTCCTTTGTAATTTATTGCTGCCCGACGCACACACACACACACGTACCCATGTATAGATGTTCACTTCCCAAAAATGATCTGTGCCTGCCCATTTGTACTCCCAGAGATGGAACTGAGCAACAATGGAAACTTTTCTTCTCTGTGGAAAGGTAAATTCTGTTTTTTCACTTCCCCTCTGAAACTCTAGAGTTTTTACAGGCAGCTACAAAAGTCAGCGTGTTAAAGCCAACAGTATCCTATCTTCAACACTCACCATGTGGTGGAACAGACCTTTCCTTTCCCTCCAATGTATAAAGTTATGTGAAAGAAGACATTTTTCTAGTCTACAGAGAGTAAAGGATAAATTACAGCGATAAGATCTGGAAAAGTTTGGTTGGAAGTTAAGAGATTTTCACATCTGTGTCTACACATCCATGTCTTGGGAATAATGTATCTCGAGTACCAGTCACATAAAAATGCAAGAAATTGCTCCTCTCTCAAAGGCAGCAAAATCATTCATTGTACTCATGTCCACACTTTGACTGGTAGCTTACAGCAGGGATCTCAGCAGCAAACTGCTTTCTCCTGATTTCAAATACTATCTAACGTGGGTGTGCATTAAAAAATACTTAATTACTACCATATACACAGCTTAATTCACCATGACATTATTCCCTCTTTGAGCTCCAATAAGTTAATTTATTCATGCTGTTCAAACACAAACTGAGTGATACTGCACTGAACCTGCCCATAACACCACGAGGAGCCTGATTTATACCCCTGAAGTCAATGATCCTCTTTCCCTCTTTCTCCCAGGGCTTTGGGATTCACCTCCACTGCTTTTCCAGGCAGATTCTCACATTGTGTGACCAACAACAGTCCAGTGTCGTGTTAACAACAGCTGAGAAATTACTTCTCATTTATTTAGATCAGCGTGTAATGGTCCAGCCTCTTGTGAGCCTTGTGCAGAGCCCTTGCACACACCACGAAACAAGGAATTGTACTGTCTGAAACGCTTGTTTCAGGCTTTTCTGTGCCAGCTCAAGATGAGAGAATGACTGCAAATAAAGTAAGATGTGCCGTCTAACTCTGGGTGGATGTTGCCTCCCTGTCCAGTACAGCTACTCAGGTGACAGAAATACAACACACTTTTGTGGGAGCTTTACTCCCACAAAATAAAAAGAAACAGAATAAAATGACTTAAGCCATCAATGACTTAAGCCTGCAATGTTTTAGTCCAATGTGGAAACTATTTCAAAGGCAGATCCCATTATGAACCCCTAACTCAGTGAAATAATTATTAAAAGACACCCCCGGTATTCCACAAAATGTCGAGGACTAAGGATGGAAAACACACAGGGCAGTGCCCACTTTATTCTACTTTTTGACAGGACAAAACATTCCAACAGGTTCAACAGGGCACAATTGTACCAGCCACACCAAGGAAGCCCCAGTACCTCTTTGAACCACAAAAGGAAAGATTCTGTTCAAAATCAAGAATTTCTGGCTGACATATTTCACGTTCCTTTCGGGTTTAAAACACCCCGCTCTGAAAGCCACCATTATTTAGAAGTGAAGAAAGAAAAGGGAATTTGCCCCATTTCTCCCCACTCCTCACTCTGCTATTGTCCCCTGTATCTATTTCCAGGAAGCCATATTCATTAGGGTTAATCTGCCTACTAAATGAATAAACAAAGGATTTCTCTGTCACTGAGGGGCCAGGTGAGCCGATATCATCTTCTGACACAGAAAATCAGCCACACAAATACCGTGCAGGAAATTACCTGCTGCAATCCCACACCTGGGATCGTTTGGCAAGTGGCTTAGAAATGGTGAGTAGATGACTGAAATCAAACTAATTATATTAAAAAAAAAAAATGCAGATATTCTATCAGGAGAAAAAAAGGGCTTTCTAAAAACGTGATGCAAAAAGGTCTCAAATGTCTTGGCTTGCTACACTTACTAAGAGTGCAGAAAACTTCCTCCTATGAAAATGTGATAGGATTTGTATAATTAAAGTATCCTTCTTACTCACTAATGACAGTCACCTCTGGCTGTCTCCTGCACTGCCCACACTGCAAAAACGTTAAGGTTTACAAATTGTTGCTGTAAGAATCCAATAAAAGCTACAAAACAAACAAACAAACAATAACAAAAAAAAAGGATCTGAGATGACATAAATACAGCCCCTAACATGATCATATCCCCCTGGACAGGTGACTCCTTGCACAGACCCCACTGCAAGTGCTGTTAGGTCTCACATTTTTGGCGCGCACCAGAGCTTCACTTTGGAGAGTTGGCCCCTGAAGGATGAGCTTCTTGTGGAGAAGCAAATCACAGAATCATAGACTGCTCTGGGTGTGAAGGGATCTCAAAAATCACCTCGTTCCACCCCCTGCCATGGGGAGGGACACCTCCCACCAGCCCAGGTGGCTCCAAGCCCTGTCCAATCTGGCCTTGGACACTTCCAGGAATGGGGCAGCCACAGCTTCTCCGGGCAGATACTGACAAATGTTGAGTATCAAGAGAAGTTGGAAAAATCCACCACAAAACCCCAAAGATGAGAGAGGACTGAGCATTCTTTAGCTGCAAGAGTATGAACTGTGGACGTTATGGCAGAAAAGGAGTCACCACAGGGATTGGGAAGGACAGCAAACACTGTGACAAAGGAGGAGGACGAGCCCAGCTGGGACTGATGGACACCTGGGGCAACTGAGGATCAAGAGAGCAAAAATGGGAGAGGCCAGGGGATCCAAGGAAAGGAGGCACTCCTGGGTAGACACATGTAGGCACAACCCCCAAAGTTCCCAGCTGGGCAGTGGGGAGGGAGGAAAGGCAGGATTTGGAGCTGGCTGGGCTGAGTGCTGCTCCCAGAGCTGCACAGCCAAGGGCTCCCTTCCCTCCCGCAAACACGGGCTCTGTTTGATGTTCCTCATCCAGCAAGCAAGAAGAGATAAATTAAAATTGAGAACCTAGAGAGGGCTTTGATCCCATTGCCTGGAAATATGTATGAGAATATTTTCTCCAGACGTACTTTTGCTATATATGGAAACCAAATGCTGACTAATCATGTAAACCTTATGGTGCCTAAGCACAGCTGTAATCTGCAGCAGAGCACTGTCACAGCAGCAAAGGGGAATGTGGGAAACCAAGAGGGTCACTGGGAAAGAGGAGAAAATGGTGATCAAAGGCACTGCAGGCCTGATCAGACAAGAGGGAGAGTTTCTAGCTGGTTGGCTTTTAAGATACAAGGGACATATTTATGACTTATTCTTGTATTACTGAACTTTAACAGTCCAAGTAACGATTATCCCTTTTCCAAGTTTGGAGAAGAACGATTCTCTCAGAGACCTGCTGACTCAGGACAGCAGTAATAGGACACAAAAGCCTGAATTTTGGTTCACGGACAGCAGTGATAGAGCCATTTAGAGCTGTTTATCAGGACATGGCCTTATGTTCCAGGCACACACAGGGATGGGATGGGGACAGAAGCCTCCAAGTGGCATCGTGGTGGTGGCCAGGGGCCAGCATGGCTTGGGAGCAGCCTGGGGAACACGGGGGGCTTTATTTCTCTGGCCACTCCTCATCCTCTGAAGGACACCACAATAATCTGCAGAAATAGAACTAATTTCCCTTTGAAAGGACAAGACATATGGAATTTCTACATTCTCAAAAGGATTTCAATTTAAAGGAATGGGGTTATATCAGTCCACAAACATCAAGATGGAACCTCATGGAGCTTTGTTTTTTAAGCTTGCATTCTTGGCTGCTAAGACATTGTGTTGGTGCTTTTCTGTTAACAAAGACTGGGGAAATACACAAATCCCTTCCACTGCTGCCTAAACATCAGGAGAGAACTAAAAATTCTACTTAAAAATGGGAGTGACATTTCTGAGCAAATCGACCCTGTAGATAAACCTCTACAACACTACTACTTTAAATCACTTTTTTTGATCAAATCATATTCCTTTAGGATTCATTAGTCACAAGCAATCACAGCATTTAGGGAAATGCTTCTACTGCCTTTAGGCAAATCCAGTGGTCTTTCCCACGCTGTGGTTTGGAAGTCCACGTGAACTGAACGGAGCCAACAAGAACAACGGAGAGAGACCCTTCATTTACCAGGGCCTGGAGTGACAGGACAAGGGGGGACTGGACTCAAACTGACAGAGAGTAGATTTTATATTAAGAGGGAATTCTTCCCTGGGAGGGTGGGCAGGCCCTGGCACAGGTTGCCCAGGGAAGCTGTGGCTGCCCCATCCCTGGAAGTGTCCAAGGCCAGGCTGGATGGGGTTTAGAGCAACCTGGGCTGGTGGGAGGTGTGGGTGGATCTTTAAGGTCCCTTCCAGCTCAGACCATTCCTGGATTCTACCATCTTGGTTACAGGGATCATCCAAGGACCAGCTCACCAAGTTGCCTCTGGCACAGGATCACTTCACCCTCACTTTCCAGTGACACAGCAAAGACATCACTTAAGTACCAAACAACTAAGTGTTGTTAATTGTGAAATTTGAGAGTAAAGCACCCAGGAACACAGAGCATCCCAGCCAGCCTTTATCACTGGAGTTCATCAGCCATTTACTGCACTCCCAGCACAAGCAAGGGGAAAAATAGAAACTGGAAGGGCAGCAGTCAGGTCTTGCTTTCCACCGTAAGTGCTCATCAGTATGGCATAGCTAATTAATGCTTTCAATAGGTGTTAAAATTCCGGGGCTCTAAGGCAGTAAATGCATTATGAGCAGGCAAAGGCAAGTGGCTACAGTTTAGAAGCACAAAGGTGAGATAATGGCCTTCCACATCACTGAACTGTCAACCTCATTTAGCACAAAGCCTGGCATCTGGAGATTTCAAATCATACAGCCGTTTAAAAATATATAGAATGTTAAATTAAATGACAAACACGGGACATGTCACCTTTTAGAGGCAGAAATGTAAAACCAAAGCATATGTTCTCCAACTGTATTTGCTTCAGGATCAGCAATATTTTTGTAACCTCATTAGGTTCTTGACTTGGTTTTAAACATGGAAGGATGGATATACAAATAAGTAACAGGTCCTCCACGTGACATCCTCAATTATAAGTTAATCTTTACTAGCAAAATAAATGAAGAACTCTGGGTTTAGCTCTTACAGAGTCTGGAAGGCGACGACAACGAGGAAAACTTTCTGCAAGCTCTCAGGGATAAAGTCACTCTGCATTTTGAGCTGTGGATCGAACAGACACGTCTAAATACCCGAGTCCAAGCTGCATTTCCCAACAGCCAGGGACGAGAGGAAGGCCCAGCATCATTTGGGTGCCTCTGCAGGGTGCTGCTGCTCTCCTGCCACCCTTGGGAGCCCTCCTGGGACAGAAGGGGTGGGTCCCTGTGCCCCCTCCCTGCACAGCCGTGTCCTGCCAGGCGTCAGCACTTCACGGCATGCACAATCTGCCACTGAAGGGTTAGTAAAAGGCTATAACTAGGCCAATAAAGCTGAATTTTATTTGTTCCCACAGAGCAAAAGGAGGGGGCAGGCACTGCCTGCTCGTGGCACTGAACACAACATCACACCCACAACCCCAACTCGGTGTCACCTCCCTCTGTAGGAGTGGATCACTTAAAAGTGGCCAATTTAACGCAGAGAAGTGCTGGCAAATGGTCATGTCAGGGGACTGCACCAGGCAGAGCTGGTGCTCCTCCACCCTCCCCTCCTCACCCCCATCGAATCCAGTTTTAGAGCATGAGGAATGTTTGACACCACCTGATGATCACCAATGAACAGTCTCACTGAGCCCTGACCCAGAGCACCTTTAAGCACCCGGCTGTGCATCCTCTCCAGGACCTGCTTCCATGGGGATGGATTTGCAGGCACTGCAGGATCAGCACAAACCAACTGCAGCATAATTCAATTTTCTTTTTTTTTATTTTTTGCCAGCCAGATTGCCCAAGTTTCAGTCACGTGTTTCACTGGAGAAAAAGGAAAAGGCATGAGCCAAACTTTGAAATAAGATCATGAAATAGTGAAGCACTGCTTGCAGTTCAGCTTACTGGGCATCAAAGTTTAAACTTTGCTTTCAACCTCGGTTTTCCAAACACGCTGTCACTCACCATAATATGGGTTAAAAATAAGGGAAAGCAAAGATGAAATGTAAATGATTTAAATGCATGCATATGTTCTTTTGTAAAATGCATAATGCAGCTGCAAGGTTTTTCCTCATATTTTGGACACAAATCAAGGGGGAAATGGTTCGCTTATGATACAGTGAATTTTTTATCGAATGGCAGTGGTAAAATGCAGTTCCCTGTAAGTGTTTCACTGTATTCTGTGTGCTGTTTTGGTTTTATTTTGTGTGGATTTTTGGAGCTTAAACAGGAACACCAAAAGCACAAGACTAACACCAGAGTGTTTCTTTTCTTTTCCAAACTCTTTCACGGCAACTTTCTGATTCTTTAAAAAAAAAAAATCCACCAGCAACACAAAAACTTTTCAGATGTTCTGTGGCCATAAACGACACCTGACATTCAATCACAAATCGGTTTTGAGGACATTAGGTTGACCTTGAAAATATATTTTAAGTGGTGGCCCAAAAGTGGTTTGCTCTTCATTCCTGCTGTAAATAAGAGAGGTGAAAGTCTGAAGAGGCACTTTTTCAAATAATGGGAATGCAGTGGATGGGAATTGCAAGGAGCTGGCAAGATTCTTACTACAACAGCGGTTTCCCCTGCTTCTCTGTACCAAGGTAAAATTTAGTATGCACTACTTTTCAGGAGAATTCCTTTCCTGGAGGGCAATAGCCAGGACTATTTGCGTCCTAAAAGAGGCCTACAAATCACAGAGACCCCAGTGCTGCATTTCTTCCACCAACACAACCTGGAGCAGAGGAAACCCAACGAGAAAGGGAGTGACAGAGCCACTGACACCAACATTCCACCCCGAGCAGGGCCAGCTGAGTGCCAATTCCAAACCTGGTGAATTCCAGGAGATCTGCAGTGATCCAGGTGGGTCAGCAGAGCCAGGGCCAGCTGTGCCAGGGACAAAGGGTGGGTTTGCGGGGCCAGATGTGCCAGGGACAAAGGGTGGGTTTGCAGGGCCAGCTGTGCCAGGGACAAAGGGTGGGTTTGCAGAGCCAGATGTTCCAGGGACAAAGGGTGGGTTTGCAGAGCCAGATGTTCCAGGGACAAAGGGTGGGTTTGCAGGGCCAGTTGTGCCCAGGACAAAGGGTGGCTCCTGTGAGCAGCTGGGAGCTCCAGGGAGAGCAGCTGTGCCGGAGCCCCGCGGGTCCTTCCCCGGCACACGGGGCACAAAGGGTTGCCCACTGTTGCTGGAGGGAAATATCAGGGAAGAAAGACTTGGCAAGGCTGGGATTTGGGAAGAGGAGGGCCTGCACCCCACCTGACCCGGGCACGTGGGATTTTTTGATAGGACTATTACAATCACAGACCTTATAAAATGTATTTGGAAAGGCTTTTGTGTTGGTTTTGGGATAGGAGACGAAGGCCCCAGGAATCCACTCTGAGGCCTTAAATCTGTGGCCAAACTCCAGCAGAAACCATCTGTTAGTCATACCACCACCTTTTCCTTCTCCCTGCTCTGTTTTTGGGCTGGGCTCTGTGTGGCACTGCCCAGCAGCCTCGGGCAGTGCCCTGGAGCAATGCCCTGCTCATGGGGCTGATAACCTCAAGCCTCTTTTCTGTCCTCACTGACTGTGACCTGCCTGCTTTCACCTTCCCAAGGGGAGCAGCACCAGAAGGTTTATGCGCGTGGAGTAACAGGCTTTCCATGCTCCACACTCAGCCACTCTGATTTCCTTCTGGAAGGAGGGGAGCCCCAAGTGGGATGTCCCCAGAGGTGGTCAGGAGCCCCACAGCTGGAGGCACTGCCAGGACCTGCTTGCACACGAGAGGAGGCTGAGGAGGAGGAGGATGGTGACAAACAGGGGCTCCTTTCACCCTTCCCACTCATCCCATTCCAGCTGCTCTCCACGGCAAACGCTGGCACCACCTTTGGCTTTTTGGAGCTCTCCACCCTGAGCTGGAGTTGCAACCAGCACCCAATTTAGCTTGGGTTGTAGTAAAAAGTGAAAGTTAAGAGCAATGCAAGGAGCAGATAAAGCACTATTAAGAACTGGCTGGGATGATGCCAGGGATGGAGGCCAAGGCAGGGGAGGAGCCACACGTGCAAGGCAATGGGTATTCCACAGATTGGATAATTAAGGAAAACAAAATATTTTCCATCTGTTTCTTTACCCCTTACGTCACTGAGGCAATAAAACATACACACAAGTAAGTACCAACAGGCCATATTTCAATCTACATATAAATATTTACTTCCAGCAGAGAACATCCTCATTTCAGCACGAAGCTGGAGTGAGGAGGCTGTGATTGTAACACCCTCAAAGCACTAAACTCCACCTTAAAATAGTCAGGCATTTCATCTATCATGCCAATAACTCAGTTTTACGTGTCATATACCTAAAGCCACTTGTGCTCACTCATTATGCTCTTATTATTCTTATTCTTATTATGCTCTAATGAACAACTGCTAAAACCTGCCCATTTGGGAATACCAAGGGTGAAAATAGGTACAAATGCTGATATTAGACTAAAAAACCCCACGTGTGAGGACTGATACTCTCGTTTAAAGCCATTACAGCAAAGAGCCAGGTAGAGTCTGTGTAGAGCCTTTCCACCATTAGCTGTGAATTCAACCAGACAAACTCAAAAATCACATATTAAACCTGTGGTGACTTCAGAAACAACAAGTTTTTGTGGCTCTGGAAATATTAAGTGCCAAACATTTAATTATTCCACAGCAAAGTATTACCCACAAAACAATATATTATCTGCAGTACGAGGAGATACTAAAAAAGTGAGGATTCACTAAGAACTAGAAGACTCTGCTTAGCAGCTGCCACTGGGCAATTCCTGAAGGCAGGGGAGGAGAAGCTGGAGGATCTCAAGAGGACCAGAACAGAGACCACAGCCCAGAGTGGAGAGGAGACAGATGAAACAAGATGTAATGAAGAACATCTAGACGTTTTTCAAAACAAAAATGGAAAACATTGAGCAAATACTTCAAAATATAAAGCCTGAGCTGGTGAAATCACTAAGTAAGAATTTCTCTATTAAAAACTAGGAAAGCTGCTTATAAATGAAAGCTCTCCCTGAAACAATTCCAACTCTAAAATTCACTTGCAGAGGGATGTTCAAATACTCTCCTTTTCACTTGCACATCTAATACTGTTTTCAGCCTGTTTCAAGCAGTCTAGATTAATAGATGAGCTTAGACTCTATTACAGGCTTATAAAAATATAAAGATTTGCAAAACGATTCCTTTAAGCACTGTAGGAAAAGAGCAGAAATGTCAATGAACAAATACCACACGGTGTGTTATTTCTGTGCAATCTCTAAAAACACAAGTACAGACACTGAGGTTTCTGGATCTCTTGTAAGTTTAACAGTAGCTGGGAGCTTTTAGATCTCAAGCTATAATAAATATTGTATCCTACAGGAGCCCACCGGGAATCTCAGCTCATGTGTTGTTCCGCAGAAGATTGTGGTGTCAGATATGATTAGAATCAACACTTTCCGCTTATTCCGAGCTTTAAAGCCACCTACACCCAGCATTTACAGCTGCTAATGAAAGAGAACTCAGGGGCACGGAAGACAATACCACACTAAGAACGCCCTTTAACCAGCCATGTGTAACATACTTGTGAAATTCAGGTTTTCTTCCCCTAAATAAACCCACGGTGGGTCTGTGCTTGGCCCACCCTGTAGCCCACCTCTGTTTTCCACCTGAAAAACCCTCCTGTGACCCGAAGGTGGATGCCCCAACCGGAGTCAGGTCCCAACCCTGGCACTGCCTGCACTAATGGGCCGCGGTACGGGCGCCCAGCGGGTCGTGTGACACGAGAACATCTGTCTGGCAGCAGCAGAGCTGTGCCAGTGACCATCACTGGGGCCCTGGAAGCCTCTCTGCAACTCATCTGCAGGCAGGAGAAACCCCAGTGCCTGGCACTGGGGGGGTGATGGGGTGAGGGCACGGCGTGGCTGTCCTGGAGAACGCGGGAAGTGCCAGGTCGGAAATCGTGCGGCCAAGATGAAGGTGGTGATGGACCTTGGGGGATTGAGCACCTTGAGGGACTTAAATGGCTTGGAGTCAAGTGCCACCTAACACAGCATGGCTAGAGATGGCTGGGGTTTGATGTTCACTCCCAGCAGTGAAACTCACTTGCACATAGAACCGTTTTTGGAACAAGACACCCCCGGGCTGCAACACAACCATCTCAGAAGGGAGGAGCTGCCTCAGTTACCAGGAGCCTCCTCAGCTGCACCAGAGGCAGACTGGAGGAGGGGTGAGAGACTCCTCTGCCCCCAGTATCAGCCCCCCCCTTCAGTACACTGTGCTGTGCAGAGTGAGCTCCTGACTCCAGAGCTGACTAACCCACCCACAGCCACCACAGGGAGGAAGATTAAATCAGTACACAATGATTCTGCTGCCTTTCAGTCACTGCTCCCCTGCTTGTCCTCTCCACTGTACTTCTCCTGCCTAGAGAAAACACCCACCAGTGTTTCAAGACATTAATGCTACTCCATGTCTCCCTGCAGCTGAGCCTTTTCCCAGTCCAGGCAATGATCCAGCAGCAAGTGCCCAGTCAGTAGTGTCAGGTCATTTTAATTTCTCCTCACATCTCCCCAGTCTATAGGGCATTGCTGTTTCTAGATGTAATCATATACACTGCATTGGCATCTTGGAGCCTGTTGAAGTCACTTCTGTCTTAAGGCTCTCTTCAAAAATCATCAGATAACATTTTCTCAAATTAGATGAAATAAATCAAGTTGAAAACATTCTAAGTACCAGAATTTTGCATTATGCAGCTCATGCACACACACACACACATACTTAGCAAGGCAGATGAGCAGCATGGAGAGAGCAGGAGCACAAGTGAGCACAAGCTACTGCACTGAGGAAACAAAGACACCTGATGTATCCCACGTGCCATCACTATTCAAGAAATAATGCACAAGGTTATGCAAATAAGTAACATAATAAGCATTTTAAATAGTTCCCTTAACAGAACTGGCACAGAAGTTGTTCCGGGAAAGAACCATAGCTTAAATTCATTTAAATTTAAGCTGAGGGGATGTAGAAATCCAAATCAAGCAGTGCTGGGTACGTTTTTGTGTCACCAAACAGGTGATGCCCCCCAAGAGCAGCTCGTTCCCTGCCCATTATTAAAACCTCTCTGTTGCTTTGCAGAACAAACCAAGGGCCAAATCTCCTCCCTGGCTTCAAAGCTCAGCATTATACTGACTGCAATCTCTACTTGCCACAACAACAACCCACCTTTATCCCGTGCAGGTAATTACAGGTTCAGGTCAAGGACTCCAACCCCTATTGATTACAGCTCTCTGCAAGGAGGACCCTCCAAGCCCTGGCCGGCTCCACTCAAGCAGAGCAGCTCAAGCAGCCGGGAGGCCCTTGCAGAGCCTGCCTTGGGACAGCAGCCCCGGCTCAGACCTGCCAGTGATTGCCTGTGGCAGGAAGGACAGCCTGGGAATTGGTAATGCTGGTGACTTCATCTGCCAGCTGCATTCACACATCTTTACTACCTGAATAACTGAGCTCTGCTGCTCCGAGGCAGCACTTTGTGGTGTAACAGCGCTCGGGAATGAATATTTGATTGGGAAGAGCTCGGATGGTTGAAGGTGTGACAGCACAAGTGTTTGTTACAGCCCAAGTGAGAGCATTGCCGGACAGTACAAATGTGGCCCGGGGTCCTTATCTCCCAGGTGTGGTGATGGACAATAAAAGGGCCTTCACAGGGAGCAGGAGAGGCCAATCCCTCCCCCACAGAACGCAAGTCAATTCTTCTGTTCATTAAACCCTCCGCAGGCACAGAGTTATCTGTCCATGACCAGCCAGTCGCACACAAAAGAAAGGGAAGTACTAAATTACAAGCTGATTTTAAGTGGGCATTGATTGAAGTAACCAGAAGAGAGCTCAGTGTTGTCAGAGTTTCATACAACAGTAATAAACAACCTTCATTAAAAAATGATGAGCATCCCTAAGAAGCAGCACTCGCCAGGTTTCAGATGAGAACATTAAGGTGCCCCCCACCCCACACACAATAAAAGAGGAAAAAAATCCTCAGGATCTTTCTCTTCTGCAAATTTAATTGTATTCATTAAATAATACTATTAATTAAAACCCTTCCCACTCTACCTCCTGCATTAAGCAAGAAGGAGACAGAGATATAAGATTCTATTCTATGATCTCCAAGCAGGAAAAGACTGATGCAAAAAAAGAGATGAGACAACTTCTTTGTCAATGTTCTCCTACCCACTAATGATGCAACCAAACCATTATTTGGATGATGGGTAAGTGTCCCAAACCTCTTTGTGTGAGGGAATAAACAGGACTTTTCACAGACCTGCAGATGCAGCCACTTCCCTGAGCTGAGCAGGGCTGAGCCACTGAGCCCCTCTGCGCACGTGAGCCCACACATGTGCTACAGCTTAAGGCAAACACTTGCCCATACACTCCGTGCAGCTGTGGGAGCAAATTCACTGCGATCAGAAGTGCTGCAAACCCTTTCCCTAGACATTTTCTGGTTCTAAATATTCAGAGTTGTCTGTACAGGTATTGTAACCTTTCCACACCCTTAATTTCTGCATTATTTATTATTCATCGAGTTCTATTGGGTTGGACTTTCCAGGTATGTCATATGTATGATGAGCATCGTTCCTCCACAGGTTAGAGCATGAAAACTCAGAAAGGTGCCTGGAAATACTCAATTGCATGTCTGGCCTAGGCTTGCATTTTCTAGATTAGAGCCCACCATTCTGTAGCTGTGGTCAGCTGGCCAGGGCTCAGATGTGATGCCAAAGGAGCAGCATGCGGTGCACACAGGGAATGGAACGTTCCCAAAGCCTGCCTGCAGAGTGGTTTTCTGAGACACACACATATTGTTCAGCACTCATTGTTTTGGTCACACCACAGATTTCAGCTGGTTGGTTTGGGTGTGTGGAGACTGTGCCCTTCAGCTGCAGCATCTCCTGGGCCCCTGAAGGCTTTTCTTTCATTTCTGGGGTCTATTAAAGCCTTCAATGTAACGTGTCTTGCTCAGACAAACCCAAAGCAGCAGCTCCCAGTCAGAGCACACTGTGGGAAGGCTGGACATGGACACTCCACACAGGGACCCACAGCAGTGGGTCTCCTGCTGCACTGTCACTGAAGGACCCTGCTTTATATAGATTTAAACTCAGTGTTGTCCCTTTAACATTCCCAGCTGCCAATCTGGAACAGCATCTGGAATTACAGAGCTTTTAATCCTTCGGGGTGTATTCTCTCTGTGATGCCTTTGAGTAAAACGTGTGCACTGAGGGGACAAATGTCCAGCAGTTTGAGGTGACTGCAGCTTTGCAAACTTTTCTTAAAGATATGATTTATAAAAAATGAACCAGAGAAGAATATCTCAGGAGAATTTTAAGTTGAGATAACCCCCATATTGAAAGATGCTTTTTCTTTTTAATTTATCCAAGTAATCCTTATAGAAACAATCATCCAAGTTGAAAACAGCAATTTGCTTATTGATAATAGTATTAGTTTTGTAGTTCTTAAAGGAAGATTTTTGAAAACGATCTGATTGCCATTAATACCCCACAGTTTTACAGAGGGGAAAATCATGGTCAAAAAGCACAGAGATTTCTTATTCAAAGCAACAACAGAGTTGTCACCAACGGGGGAAGGAGGAAGGAAGCTATCAAGGATGGCAGGAGGATAATGGGAGATGATAAACATGTACTTGAAATCTTTTGATAGGAAGGAGAAGTGATGAGTCAGATAAGCAGAGGCGCCACATGGGTCGTCTCTCCAAGCAACAGGCCATCAAACCTCCAGATAAGCATCTTCATAAAGTGCCACAGGCTCCAAGGCACAGGTCAGAGCTCAAGAATCACTTCCTGGGTCAGCTCAGGCAGGAAAAATTTATGACCTACTTAAAAATCCTTCAAACCGAGAAATGTATTTTCCATAAGGAACATCAGCCTCTTAGGACATGCCTTGGTTACAGCAGGAAATGGGAATACTGGCAGCAGTGGGCAGGAACTCCAAAATGCAGTACTGTTCACCAGAGCTGAGCTCAAGGTCATTTTCTGCACATCACAGAAGTGGGAAGAGAAGAAAACACACATAAAATACTGTTCTTTGCTGGGCCCAGGTACAAGAATACCTCAAAATCTCAAAAAGCAGGGCATGCTTTTTCCTTATCTCCTCTCTCCTCTGTGGCAGAATCCACAGCCCTCCACCATCACACATCATCTAAAATCTGGCCCAGTAATTTCTGCACGGGAAAGGATGGGGATCAGGCAATGCAAAAACTGATAGTAGATGGTAAAAAAGTCCCTGACTCAAAAACCAATTCAGATCCAATCTGTCTGGCAGGGAACTAAATAAAATCCTGCCATCAGCATGTCCCTGACAAAACCCACCTATGGCTTATAAGAACCTTATGAGGTGTTACAACAAAACTGAGTCACTGCCCCCAGTAAATGTATCTTCAGTGTCCTGACAATGGACTTTGGCACTTTTAATAAGGACACACATGTTAAAGGCATTGCCAGGGGAGCTTCATCACATCCACATGGGCCAGTTCATGTCAAGGCCCCATCCACACTCAGGGAAAGCTGTTTAGCATGGAAGAGGTGCAAGTCCTGTGCGCTCATTGTAGATGGAATAACAGAGTTTTAGAATGTGTTGTGGTTACAGAATGGTCATGTTTCAGAATTCTTACACGTCCCTGCTCCAGGTGAGGGCACTGCCCCTACACATGAGGGAAAATTCCCCATCTTCATAATCCTGTATCAGCTGAGAGTGAGGAACAGCTCTGCCATCAATCACTCTGGATCTCAAGTGTCACACACACAGGCAGAATCTCTCCTGCCATTCAAACCTGTAATCTTTCAGGAATAACAGGCGTAGATGAACCAGTCCAAAAAAAATTCATAATGAATGCATCAATATTTTCTTCTGCATCAAACAACTATTTGCAAAATCACTGTCTTGTAGTAAAACAAACAAAATTCCCTTTAAATAACCAGCATCAGATGTTTGTCTAAGCTCAACCTGAATTAATTTAATGACTTTTAAATATCTGAAAATGGAATTTATAATGACAATTCTCAAGATCCAAAGTAAATGTGGTTATTATTGAACTCAGCTTAAACACATATAAGAAATATCCTGTAATACCCAAATAAATTCATTTGGCAAACAATGCAGTATCTTGGACATTTCTATCAATAGCAAACAGAGTCTGAAACAGGAGCTTTTATTTTAACTCTCTTTAAACCCACCTCCAGAACCCGTTTCTGTGTGTTACAGTCTCTCCTTACAGTTTAACCTCAATCCAATCAGCAGTCTCCAGGGATTTCCAAATCGCTAAAGATTAAAATCCTCTCTGCCTTGACTGTTTGACTAATGCTGTGTGTTTAATAATTCGACTTGTGAGAGATTTTATTTGACAGAGTCCTGCTGTGTGGACCCTCAGACACTGTACAGCTGCACTGCAACATAAAGCTCTGCTGCCCTTGTTTCTTCAGACAGGCTGCACCCCACCACTGCGGGCAAAGAGAACTTTATAGTGCATATATTACTCTGTTGATATTAACATAACCACCGTGGTATTAAATTTATACACTCCTTCAGAGCAGAGTGGTGAAAATGTGCCTATTACACAAACATCAGATAAACTCCCCTGTTGTCCTGACTGCTCACAGAAATCAATTACATTTCAGATTACATTGCAATGAAAGCTCTCTTATAAATGAGATGGAACCGTCATATTCTACGCTTCAGGCATTCATTAATAAAAGCATTTCAGTGTTAGTATTTGTAAATGTTCTGCTTTTTAGCTGAGGCAGACTGTAGCATTCTGGAGCTCGTGTTAAACCCTCTGTAAACCGTGTGTCCAGACCTCACCACAACGCTGTGCCTTCCCGTTCCGAGCGGGAAGAGGCAAGGAAAAGGCCTCCCTTCGGTGAGTATTTGTACCACAGCTCTTACCCCCGGCGAGGACACCCTCCAGCCCAGGGCAGTGGTTGGTGAACACACCACCAGACATCCCCCCCACTGCTGAGGGCCAAAGGAAGCAGGAGGTGGAGGTGCTCCTACCTGAAGAAGCGTCGATGGCGGTGGAGCCCCCTCTGCGGTCGGACACGGGCCGCGGTGACCCCGGCATGCTGACGGGCTCCGAGCGCACCGGCTGGATCCTGTGGGACACCATGGTCAGCACTGCCCCTCACCTCAGCCCCCTGCAGCCCCCGGGCAGCCCTGGCTGACCCTCTGGCAAACATCCCTCCTTGTGGACATGAAACAAGGCCACCACCTGAATGCACTCCAGCCCCTGAGCAGCCCCGTCTGACCCTCTGGCAAATGTCTCTCCACCTGGAGATGAAACACGGCCAACACCTGAACTCACTCCAGCCCTTGAGCAGCCCTGTCTGACCCTCTGGCAAACGTCTCTTCTCCTGGAGATGAGAGAGGGTCACCACCTGAACCCACTCAAGCCCCTGGGCAGCCCTGTGTGACCCTCCAGGAACACCCCTCCTTGTGGAGGGCAGACAGGGAGAATCCATCCTGAGGTGGGTCGGGACTGACACAAAGGGAGTATTCCCAGAGTGTGGCTGCAGTGGGAGCTCTCAGAGGCCTCAAAGGAAAAAGCTCCCCCTACTCAAGGCTGAAAAGCCTCCCCCACCCTCCTCAACAGCACCATTTTCTTTATCAGCTTAGGAGGAAAGACTCATTTGTAGTTGTCCATTCCCTTTGTAACATAACTCCATATAATTATTTTTTATTTCTGCTTTCTTTCTTCATACACACACATAGATACATTAAAAAAAATACCTGACAGCTTCATCCTTACTGGTGGCAGTAATTACACACAAGGAGAAATCACACATTTCAAACCCATGGATTTCCTGTCCAAGGACAATCTGCCCAGTTTTAATGGGATTAGTCATATTATCCATCTCTCTTGTTTTACTCCTAAGAGTTTCAGACAGAGTCCCAAACAATCCAAGTCCCCACCACAGAACTTTGGACTTTAAATCACATGCAGAGTCAGAAGCATGGAAACTTGTTAAATCTGGAGTTACTGGGCAGGACACAAACACATAAAGCTCAGTAAATACAAACCCACAGCTACCTTCCCTCTCCTTCCTTCCCTTCCCCAGGCCCAAGCCCTGTCCCCAGTCCCAAACCAGCCAGTGTCCAAAACCAGATGAATTAAACACATGAAAAAGAGTCAGAGGGAAGGAAGCAAAAGAAGGGAATAAAAAAACCCCAACAAAGCAACAGGGGGGAGGAAAACATTCCAGAAGTTCACTTACTGTTCCAGCACACTGACCGCTGATAGTCAGTGTCTGAATCCATGGAGAAAGCTCCCAGTCATGTCTGAGACAATGAATTTATTAAAAGATGCTGAGCAAGGCCACCAGACCTTGTCCTGCCTTTCCCTGTCGTGTGCCCAAGAAAGGGCAGCAAAAGGAATCTGCTTGGCCTGGATGGATTTTTCCTGGTGGTGAGTCACACGCTCTCCTAAGACTTTCATCTGGACAAGCTTGGTGAAAACTACACCACACCCTGCACAGATGGCCTCGTTTAAGCAGGAGGCAAAGTTGTTCACACAACAAATGTGAAACAGCTTGGAAGAGTTGGTTCTGTTTTTACCTGAGACTGTTGAGATCCAGATCATCCGTGTCGAAGTCCAGGAGAGGCTGCGGGGTGTCGCTGGGGCCGTGCGACTGCAGCACTGAGGAGCTGGAGGAGATGACAGTGGTTTGGCCTGAGGGGTGGATGGTTTTGAACTGGAACTGTGGGCCCATCCACAGGCGGCGATGAGGCCCCGTGTGAGTCACGATTTCCACCTGTGGGAAGGGCAGATGGGAAGTGATCAACATAGGGCTGCAGCTTCCTACCATGAACGGTTCCCTCGGCCGTGCCAAAGCCCTGGAACCCTGCCGTGCTCAAAAGGGTGTTCTGAGGCAGCCTCTTGGAGGAATGCTTAACAAGGGAAAATTTGGAACATCTTTACTAGAGAAGGGATGTTTTAGCCAACAAGAGCTTCTGGCAGAGACTTGAAAGTCCATCAACCTCCAGCCTGAGGACACTGAACCCCAGTTCTTAAACTGCTCTGAAGCCTGATGCTCCATCCTGGCCTTCATCTCGTTTGATCCTGTTCATTCCTCCCCTTCCCAAGATGAAATATGTGCTCTAACTTGAACACTATGAAACCACCCTTGTGGGGAAACCAACAGGGGGACACATTTCTGCCTAAATCTGCACAGAGCAGACCGAGAAACCCCCATCGTGACCAGGGCAAGGAGATGCTCCTTTGGAAATCTCCCTGCAGCTGCTTTCTGAAAGTTCACACCTTTAACTGCACTGCTTCCCATGGATACAGCACAAATGCAGGCTTCTGATTCCTCCTGGCACGTGTGAGGAGGTGGCTGGCAGGGAGCAGCTTGCTGGGAAGGAGGAGATTTGTAGCTGAGAGCGATGAGAAGCGCCCTGGGACGAGCCTGGACCGCGCTTGTCACCATCACACATGACAGAAACACGGGTGTGCAACACATGAAGGGCAGCTACACCCAAATATAGCCATTTAACCCCAATTCTGACAATTGAACCAGAGGTTGGGTGATGTGGGCAATGAACAAACAGCCAGGACTGGGTAATGGGTGTCTTTGAGATCTTTACTTTGTGGGGATTGTGTTGGTACACACAGCGAGACACGGAAGCTGCACAGCTCCAAGGCTGCTTCCAAACAGCAGAGAACTCCTGTGGTGTGTCTGATCATAATTCCAAATATTCAGGTTTTCCTCTAGGTGCTTGCTCCCTGTGACAGTCTGGATATGAACTTGTGAAAAAATAAGTTAGTTCAGTAAACGAAGCATGACAAATATTTCAGAAATGTCTTTTCACACTGATAAGTGTAAACCTGATGAGTAGCAATGCTGGAAAACTCTTAAATAAGGCAAATTACTATCAAACAACCATGAAAATTTAAGATGGTGACACTGCTGGGAATGTAGATGGTTCAGGAAAATTGGGCCTTGTCAATAAAGGGTAAAAAAAGCACAGAACTTCTGTCATCATAGAATGGATTCATGAAGGCTGAAAAGATCATATAATATGACATCAAAACTCAAAAAAGGGTTGTGAAGATGAGGAAAAGGAAATATAAAATGAAAATATTAAGCTCTGGTGAACTCAAACCTTTAAGATAAGAAAAATGGCCTATTAAATTCCTATCAATTCTGCTAAAACAACAATCAGCTCCACAGTTGAAACACAATTCAGTGAGGAAATTCATGGAAATCCTGTGCATGCACATGACACAGATGTACACGAGCAGCGATTCTCAAGCTTTAAGGAGCAATTTTAAACCCTGGATGTTGTGGGCTCTCTGCTAATGTCAGACAACAACCACACTGCTGCAGCACTGCTTCCTCATCTCTGCCTTTCCCTCAGCTTGGCTGCAGCCCTTTCTGAGGCAAGTGGCTTTTATGTAGCAGTGTAAATTAGGCCACAGATAAAGTAATCTGTGTATTTTAAGCTTGAAACCATCAGTGTCACAGAGCCGAGAGGTAAACAGATGCCTCTGCAATTTCACTGAGGCTACGGCCAGATGTTCCTATTCACTCTCCTGTTGTGTGCAGGACAAACATATTGTATCTACTTCCCACTGACAGCACTCATTACCCACTGTTCTAATTGAAAAGTTGAAGTGAAGGGCGGTGTTTTTTTCACTGCGTGCTGTTCCTGGGGATGGCAACACTTTCAGTTGGAGAAACACACTTGCACTTGAGGCTTAATGTGAAGTGGCTCGCTCGGAGGGCGGCGACGGCGCCGAGCTCCGAGGGCTCTCACTGCTCCTTCCCTCGGTGAAAATGAAACATCCCCGAAGCATCCTTGGAATTGTCTGTCTTCTGTCACATCAGCTGGGAGGTTTTTTTGGTTGTAAATATATTTACTCTTCTAGAGGGATTGGTGGGATGAAGTTCAAGCAGTCTTAAGTTCCGGTGACACCTCGGATCGTCCAAGAATTAGGAATAAAGAAACACCCATACGAGAGATTTACCTTAAGCCCCTTTTCCTGAGGTTTCCCATAAAGTCATCAGAAGAGCAAAAAAAGCCAGTCTCTCCAAAGAGTACTGGAGAGGTGCAGAACTGCAGGTGAAGTCCCAATGGGCTCAGTGACAGAACTCCTGCTGACTATCCCAACGGAGCAGTTTCACCATCTCCACGCTCTGGGAAATCAGACACGGCAAAACCAAAGGAGATCTCGATGTGCAGCCACAGCTGAAACCTCAGGCCAGGAAAAGTGGATTCCCATGGCAGGATTCCCCAGTGAATGCCATCCTGGACAGGCACATGTGGAAGCCTAACCTCTCATTTTAGGAAAAAGCTGTGTATGATTTATTCACCAGTGGGAGAAGCAAATCCCATCTATGAATATTTCATATTTATGCCATACACCCCAGCAACACATTTAATGCATCATTCCCATAACAACATTGTTCTTAAACCAAAGGAAACCCACCTAATTTGTCAGGATGAATTCCAGGGATCAGGTACCTTGTAATTGCTTTGGCAAATCCTGAGCATTTGTAAATTTTATTTATTTATTTGGCTCTAACCTTTCATTTCTAACAGGAACTAATTCTCAGTGTATTATTCATGACCTACATTCTTAAACTGAACTTCTGCTTTGAGCCAAATGGTCAAGTATTTACTGAGTTCTTAAAGAGAAGCTTCACTGACTGAGACAGAGCAAGAATGGATAAAAATACAAAGATGTGACCTCATATAAAAATACTCCACCAAGCACGATGGTTTTAAAGCAATATAGTATTTCTATCTAGCCATAACTCACAGGAATTATCAGCAGGAAATGCAGTAGCTGATAACCAGAACAGGAAGGAATAAACCAGCTGATCCACCACTACAATGGTAAAATGCAGTGAGTACAGCTCAGGTCACCACCCAAAAGACACCATCACTTTGCCAAGCCAACCTCCTTCATCCATGCCAGGCAGGAGGGAGGGAGAGAGGTCACTCACTGTTACCAGCTGAAACTTCCCACTGCGTCCTGAGCTTCTCAGGGATGTGACTGTGTCAATAATGACAAGGTTTTATCTGGTTTTTATCCAATTTGTTCAAAACAGAGACCACCAAAGTCACACCACGTTAAACCAGGAGCGAAGCGAGTTTTACACACAGCAACACCCACAGCTATTGGAAGCTCACTTCCCATTTTGAGGAAAGGTGTCCAATTTATTGCCAGTGGCTAATATTCCTGTTTTCCTGAACTGGAACACCCCCCCCAGTGTACCTGGGACAGCCACTCCTCATCCTCCTGCCCGCTGTGGTCGGATGCCAGGCTGTCGTACGACTCGTGTCGGGTGATGGGCCCAGGGCTCCCCGGTGGCACCACTGAAACAACAGACAACAGACCCTGAAAAATCAGATGTTCAATGAATAACACAGGAACTTCTTCAGGAAGTTATTGGCACAGCAATGTATGTATTTTCCTAAATCTGTGACAGCAGGTTTTCTAGGAGCACAGAAAAAGTGTGAATTCCTGTTCTTGGGCTTGGACACATCCACACACACACTGGGATAACCCACTGGCTCTTCTCCTTTTAACCCTCAGTTCTTAAAACACTTCAGTGTTTTTCTATTCACACAATTTTAAAATCACATGAAGATTTGAGCATTCATTTTTAAAAAGTGGTTTACTTCAGGGTTGACCTTTATGGATCAAGTTTCCAATCACTACAAATGCTTACAGCCCTGTTGTAAACCCCCAATAACTGGAGTTTTAGTGGCAAAGCAGACACAACTGTACCCCTAAGTACAGAATGGTGTCTCTGGAACATGAACAGCACAGGGCCTGCATAAATCCATACACTGTGTGGAACAAAGGGAATTCATCCTGCTTGTGTGAGTGGGTGTCTGAAGCCATGGAGTCATTTCTCACACCCCTGGATGGCACAGTGTCCTTATTCTCAAAGCTGCAATGTACCAAGTTCAGTCAAGACCTACCTTCTTTCAGAACTATTCCAAGTGCCATAAACATTAGGACACAGCCTTACAAGGTGGGTTCAGGTTGGATATTAGGAAGAATTTCTTTACTGAAAGAGTGGCCAAGCATTAGAAGAGGTTGCCCAGGGAAGTGGTGGAGTCCCCATCCCTGGGAGTGTTCAAATCACAAGCAGACCTGGCCTTTGCTGATGTGGTTTAGTGGACATGGGGCTGTTCAAAGGCTGCACTTGGGGGCTTTGGAGGTACTTTCCAACCTTAATCATTTTGTGGTTCTTTGATGAAGCACCAAGTTTTTCCCACAGGATCCCATGCATTAAATATTGGGGAAAATCCTTCCCTGGGAGGGTGGGCAGGCCCTGGCACAGGTGCCCAGAGAAGCTGTGGCTGCCCCATCCCTGGCAGTGTCCAAAGCCAGGTTGGACAGGGCTTGGAGCCACCTGGGCTGGTGGAAGGCTCCTATGGCAGGAGGTGGGACTGGATGATCTTTAAGGTCCCAATCCAAGTCATTCCATGATTCCATGATCTGCTGTGCTCACTGTAACCCCCTCCAGGCTGTGCCTGTGCACACACACCTCAACAGCCCCCGTTTCAGCAGTGACTCCTCAGCACTTCTGAGATGAGACAGAAACTGCCTTCATCTGCTTCATCACAGCTGTGACACACCTAATTCAGTAACTCAGGGATGTGCCTGCCTAGTCCACATCCAACTCCTTTCCAGAGAACACACACACCCACACCCACACACCTTCCTGGATCACCAACATCTGAGGATTCCCAGGAACACGCAGGGAACCACAGCACCCACACTTCTTCCTTAAAGCCCTATATCTGAAAGCAAAGCAAAGAACCAAGCCCTTATTTTGTCACATGCTGCTGCTGCCCTGATGCTCCCCACATCTCCTGGCTCCCTGCTCTGAACCCCCCTGCCTGCTTCAGAGGGCACAGCTGATCAACTGCAGACCTTCCTGTTACTGCACTCCCTAAACAGGCTCGTCGTGGCTCCAGCAGATGGTTTTGCTTTCAAACCAATGGGAACTTTATGGACTGCTCTGATTTTTTTTGTTTTTGTTCTTTCTATCCCAGGGGCAACCACAAGAGCTGTCAAGATTAGGGAAGCTGCAAGAGCACAGTGCAGGGAGCAGCATCCCCCCGCTTGCTTCCCATAGTTCTCCTCATGGAATACTTCTACATTTTGCTGGAGGTTCAAGACGGCTTTACAGTGAGGAGGAAATGATAGATAAGAACTAAAAAGCTGAAAAAAGTTATTAGTTTGGATGCCACACTGCAAACCTTCTCCTGAGGAATCACAGCTTTGCACTGGTCTTGTGTTTCCACGCAGCTTCCGAGAGCAGCGTTAACTCTTTCCACCCAGAAGTGACCGAATTCCAGGGAAAAGCTCTGCCCGAGGGTTCACCAGCAGGGCAGCACTGATAAGGCCTCAGCTGGGGTCAGCCCTCAGTAATTTATTTGGTTATTTAATAAACCAGCATTTCTGCCCCTCACCTCTCACAAAAGCAGCATTTAGGGTGGCTGGGCCGGGGAGCAGGGTCCGTAACGCTGATCCCAGTCTCTGCTCCCACCACTCCCAGTGCACTGGGAGATGGGACTCTGCAAGACAAGGGATCCCTGCTGGAGATTTGCCATCCCTGTGCTGCCTGTTACACATTCACATATGGTCATTTTTTTCCCCAAGTTTTAAAAATGCCCTTGAAGTTACAGGAACAAATGGAGTCTAAAAATGCAGCTGCCCTTTCCCCCTCATTTCTGGGTCACACACACCTTGCATCGGTATCAAGTTCCAAGACGAGATTAATTGAAACCCAGAGGGACATTTCCAGGAATTTGAGCTCAAAAGTAATCTTTTATCTTCCAGCTTAATTCTTTGAAAACCTGAATTCCCACTGGAAATTCCAACAGCCTCTCACCCACCACTGAGGCTTTTCTTCTGCTGTTACACAGATTTTTGTTTTTCCATTTCCCAAGAATTTCCCCATCATGCAGGATAGAAAACAATTACATTTCAGTGCTTCCACAGCTCTGGAGCAAGCAGTGTTTTTTTCTGGCACTCCTGTCATTTGTCTTTCATTGGGAAAACTCACAAATGGAGCAAGCAAGGCCCTTGCTGCACAGAGATACTTCACTGGCAATTGCAGGTGGTTGGTACGTCCCTAAAATAAGCAGTTCAGTGCTTTGTCTCTGAGCTTTGCCAACGTTTAACCTTTGCTGTTCTTACTCCAACACCTGGAGCAAATATGTATCAAATATCAGAATGCAACTGCATTTGTTTAATGGAGAAATACACAAACATGAAGAGAAGGAGTACAAAGAAAATGAGTGCTGATTAAAAATCTAAGGTGATAATTAGAACATATAACTTCTGTCTATGCAGTAGAACAGAACATGAGTTTCTAAAGTCTGCTTGCAAAGGCAAATAAAGCCAAAAAGAAGCATTCAAGGTCACTTCTGCTAAACTGGCCTGGTACCTGCAGCAAAAATCAGAGTTTTACCATAAATCTTTGGCAAGGGGCAAAAAACACCTTTGAGCTGCACAAAAGAACAGCAGCACCTTTAAATTCTGTCCTCCTTCAAGTAAAAAGGGGTTGTGCATCTAAACCTGGAGTACTTTTCTGCCCCTCCATCCTGACCAGCTCTGCTGAGACACTCCACATTTAACCAAATTAAAAGAGAGTCTCAGTGTAAACTGTTGCTCTTCCTCTCCTTTCCTGGCTGGAACAGTCACCTCACTCTCCACCCTCAAAATCCAAGGTGCAGGTGCTTACCCACAATATTAGGCACCCTTTTCCAGTTTCCAGCCTCCCTTCCCTGCAGTTACAGGACTGATCTTAGCACTGCACTGCAGGGTCTGGAAAAAACCACATTCCAAATGAAGTTATTTGTGTGACAATTGTCAGTGCCAGGAAAACTGCACAGAAGGGACTGTGGGGACACAAATTTCAACACAAGCCAAAGCAAAGGCTGAAATACAGCAGAGCTGATGCTTCTCTGGAATTCTCTGGATCTGATTCACACAGTTCCATGATTAAGTATGAAAAAAAAACAACCCACCCCATTGTTTGGAAACTTCTCTGTGATATTTAGTGACAAGTAAAGAAAACAAACAATTTGTATTAATCTCAAGCAATTTGCATAGACATTGCTGACACGTGAGCAAGACCTAGGCAAATACACGTTTGAGGAATACTGGAATTAACATACACTGGGTTTGTTCATAGATGGGCCAATTACACAATAAATACCTAGAGCTGAGAAAAATCTTCATTCAAAGATTCTAAATTGTCATCTTTCAGCAGCACACAAGTGTTGGAACAAAGAAGCACTACAGCTCAATTGTAGTGTGTGCACTTACGGCTTTAATTTGGGAACAATAAATCATTAGCTTTACTTAGTTTTGTGTACTTCTCGAATCAAAAGGTTTTAATTTTCTCATTTATACAAATAAGCTTTGCACAATTCAATTTAATTGAGAGTTATATATATCAAATTCCCAATGTGCTCTTCTCTAAGGGCTGGAAGTTTGTCCAAATTAGGAGCAAACAAAGGCATTTGAGGACTGTAAAGCCTATTTGTTTGGTGCACATGCCTGCAGACACCCCAAGAGCTTCCCTTTAGTCCAGTTAAATACACACTTCTAATTTGACAGAAGTTTCTAAAATCCAGCAGAAACAGGCCCATGTATTCTTAGCTAATCCACTCAGCTCCAGTGGTGTCCATGGTATGCAGGATTAAAATGACACCTCCCTTTTGTACAAATCCCACCCAAACATCTGAACTGGGATGCTTTTCCTGTAGTTCCTCAGTTACATCCAAAAGGACCATGGACGGTTTTGAGCCCTGAGGGAATCTCATGCTTCTCAACAAGCTTCAGGAGTACTCCTCTTAAAATCCAGCTGGAATTATTCCCTTGATGCTCCTTCTGGAGCATTAATTACACCGTGTTACCTATGACCAGCACAGTGTGACAGTTCTGGGTTTGCTCTCCAGGCAGACCCCTCAAATCCACCCTGTTCCCATCTCACAGGTGTGACCTCCCTTCTGTCAGAGGTGGGGTTTGCTGTCCCATGGTTGGGTTTGCCATGTAGTTCTCACCCAAGGACCCCTCAGTGAGTTTGTGTCAGTGAGTTGGTGCTCTGTGCCTGCTCCACCTCCGAGTTTGACAATGAAGACACAATCAGATTTTCCCTTAGAATGCTCCCAGACATGTTTACAAATAAACTGCTTGTTGTCTGGTCATATGCTCTATGTATTTTCACTTGTGGCTACTTGTCACTGAACCAAGTTCTGGGTTTAATGCAGTTTTCAGCTTGTAACCCCCTGCAGGAGAATGGTGGGCAAATTAAAATGTCTTCTTTTATCCAAAACTTCTTCCCACTCACTTTTTTTTTTTCTGTAAGAACTTTCTGAGAGTCTTAAATACATAAATATAATAAAATTAAGTCCAAAAAGCCCTTTAAAGTAGTTTAGTCAGGCTTAGAGTTATTTCACACCTTCAGTTGATTAGGGCTTTATTCATTCATTACTTGTGTATTACACAGTTTATTTGTGCTTTATGGACCATCGACTCTCTGTATCAGTATTTTACTAAAAGAATAGGTAGGTCTGTAACAAGATATGAATTCTCCTTAAATCTTCCCAGCTTTGACCACTGTTTTACTTCCACTGGTCTGAAAGTCAACAGCCTGGATGTTTTTTCCCCACAGAGGTGCTGATTAGGTATTTTGGCGTCACCATTACTCGTGGTTGTACTGCAAGGCTGGTGTATCTCCCCTGTGCTTAATTCCAACTTCCACCTCTAAAGCTCCCTACGGAAACCAGTCAATCCCCGTGAATTTCTGAGCTGGGCAGAGCTAGGACCTGGTATTACTCCCAGCCCAGAGTACCTTAAGGCCCTTCAACAGCTCAGCCTGAGAGCACACAATGGGTTCTGGACCAAAGGAGAACATACATATTCTTCCCCGAGTTAAAGAACAATTCCAACCGCACGAACCCGCGGTGCAACGCACCCGATGGCCATCTTTAAAGAATTATGGAAGAGGTAACCATTTCTATAATTCACTGACTTCAAAAGTATGTTTGACATTATTGTCGGGAAAATTATGTTAACCATGGATTACTGTTACAATCAAAGTCTGCAGTGAGAAGTCAAGAGGCTTAGTAGTAAATTTTCAAAGCGGTGCGTGGGGATTTACCCGTTTGACTCCCATTAACGTCAATGGGAGTCGCGCGGCCAAATCCCTGTACACTGCTTTGAAAACTGACCCCTGCGTGTCCACGGACCCCACTCTAAGGAGTTCCAGATGACCCTGGAGGAGCAGTAAAGAACTCTTTCAGCATGTGCCCTGCTTCATTATTGTTGTTTGTACACATCTGAAAGCATTTCCACCCCCCAGAGCAGAGCTGCTTCCAGCGGCGAGTCTGTAAGGCACGGATTGCGACGGGGAGGCTGGAGGAGCCACGCACGTGCCCAGGTGTATCTCTGCCTCACCACCTCCACACACACATCCCCAGCACCCAAAGAACCCCACAGAGTGCATTCCTATCCACCTGGTCTCACAGGGGCCAGTTATGGCTCCAGAATGAACTGGGATTGATTCCACTGCTCCCCCAGCGATGCAGCTCGTTCACGACCTGACACCCGCCCTGCTCCTGTTTGCCCCAACCACTCCATGCTCAGGCAGAAATGAAATGGGCTTCCCTTCAACACTCCTCCTGGTTCCTGCAGGCAGCACAAAGCGCAGGTCAGTTTTAGGGAAACAGAGTTTTTCCCTGAAAAAAACCAGAATGAACTCCAATTTCATTAGAAACACCTTTTCTGGAAGGAGATCCAAATTAGTCTGGAGCCTCTTATGCTTCCAAGTGGAAGAAGCAAACCTGAAAATCCCCTTTTTCACTGTTTGTGGCCATTGCCAGAAAATTCCTAAATAAATGAAACAATTCTGGAAGAGAAATGCATACTTGGAATCGGTTTCATTGGGAATTCTGTAACTGTACTCATAAAAATTATATATAAATTTCTAGCATATATATTTAAGATCTGCAACAGGTTTAAATGCATAAAAACTTCCAAATGTTAAAACACCAAAATTCTTCTACAATATATTTTACCTGTACCACTTCTATGTTCATACAGACACCCACATTTTCGCATAATGTACTGAGAGAACACCTGAGACAAGATAAATACTTGCAAACTAATTTTCTGACATTCTGAAACCCATTTTTCCTCACAGAAACGTCCTCCTCCAAACTTCAAGGAACTACCATTTTTCTCCCCAAGAGTATGGATTTTTATGGAACGTACGAAAGGAGTACAAATAGGTCATAAAGAATCACAATGCTGCTTGGAGAAGCCTTGCTCGGGGTGCAGAGCTTTCCTCAGAGGGAGCAGGAAGTGCAAACACCATGTCTGAGTTCCAGGGATTATCTCTATAAATGGTGTTATCATTTAGCCCAAACAAACAGCAGGGAAAGGCTCACCCCTTCCCTTTGAAGACAATGAACAGTTACCAAATTGGACTTCTTACGAAAGCCACTTTCAGTAAAACACCAGATATGTGCAGCAGTTGGTCCAGAAATGAAAATCTGCTGTAACAGCCAAAAGTCAAAGGCAGCTATAAATAAAGGCCTTAATCTTTTCAGGAATCCCTTAACCAAGTCCATAAAACTGATTATATCTTCGGGCCCAAGTCAAGAGCAAATTCTTACTCAGGAATAAGTAACAGTCCCACGAGTATTACTTGGAGACCAGCAGAGGGGCAAAGCAGGACAATGCAAAGGACTGGTCTGAATCCCAGCATCTTGGAATACAAATGCCATTGCATTTGGAATAAACAATTAATGAGACAGCAGCAGCCTCGACTACAGGTCCCTTCTTCCGAGGGGGAAACAATTTCCAGGAGCGGTCAGGGCGGGATACAGAAACACTGCATCATTCCTTTTAACACAGCAGAAATGCTCGTGGATTATTTAAAAGCCAATTGCAAAGATCTGTCTTCAAAACCTCCTATTGCAGGTTTAATAGCAAAGAGGTGCAAGTACACTTACCAGCAACACTGGAGTAAAGTACAGACTTTTGTTTTAACAAAATCTATATTTATACGATTACATTTCCTATGGTTGAGGGCAGCTGTAATTAATGGATTTCCCTCCTTCCCCTAATGCAGTCATTTGTCAATTTAAACACAGAATGCCCAATCAATTTTGATGTATTTAGTAAGCAATTTGTCAGAGTACTGCATACCAGTTAATATATTCATTCTTGTCACTGGCCCACTTCTGACAACTGCAGGTTGTGTCCATAAAATTGGTCCTGATGAGCCAAAACTCTTGCCTGGAACATGAAGGTGCCCTTCCCAGAGCCAGAGGAGGGGAATCAGATCTCAGTTTATTCAATACCTTTTTGGGGCAGCTTTTGGTCTCATTTCAGGGGCTTTATTCACTAATGTGTTAATTGGCCACATTTCAGATGTTGCAAGTGCTGTCCAGTCCTCCAGTGCAACGAAAAACTGGATTCCAAGTGGAGGGACAAGGAAGAGAGGAAATGAGAAGCGTGAAACAAGTTACCCATTTCCATTGCAATTCCATTGTACCACACACGTGTCTGAATTCAAGCATGCCAGGTTGGAGTAATGTGGGCCAGTGGAAGTCCCTGCCCATCTCCAAAGCATCCACCCTCAAGAGTTTATACAGCCAGAAGAGTCTCAATTCCTAAGTACCAAACAGCAGGAAGCAAGTGGGATTTGAGGAATAAGTAATGACAAAACTTGGCAATTCTCTGCAGAAAGCCAAGTCCTTTCCACTTAAAGTTCCTGTGGACACCAAAACCTCTTCTGTGCACACATGCAGTGCCTTGCATGACTCTCCTCCCACTGCCAGATCTCTTAGGACAGTCTAATTCCATCACACGATGGTATTTATGCTGTAGGAAAAACATATAGGAAGAATGAAGAGTGACTCAGATTTCCTTCTTACGTTGTGCTTGGATTTAGAAATTGCTCAGGATACAGGCAAATAAAGAGGGAACACCAGAGACACAAATATGGTAAAATATTAAGTATTAAATCTGAAAGTGTAGGAGAGAAATACCTGAGTCCTAACACCCAGCACTGAGGATTGCAATTAATCCAGGGTTTTGTGGGATGAACTCTTATGGAACTGACAGTGAGTCTGGAATCCGCTCTGTGAGAAGGTGAGGAGCTCGCAGGGCTGGATATTTTCACTCTGGCCAACTGCAAAAAGCCTCCAACAGTTCAGAGCAGGCTCCTGACACTTCCTGCAGGGCAGCAGCTTGTGGAATTTAAGTTCACTTTGAAGCCATGGACTTACAGAGAGGTGCAAACCTCCTGCTCCCTACTCCCTCAGCTCTGGCCCTGGCCATGCTCCCGAGCTCAGGTAGGCACCAACTGCACACACTGGTGCAGGTTTCTGCAGCAGATGTCCCACACGACCTCAAAGCACAGGAACAGCTGTGCTCATCCACTTACAAATACCCTTGGGATAAAGGTCTTGGACACTTGTTGTACAAACCCTTTCTTCAAACAATGGGTCCTTGTTCCTTCCTTCTTAGCTGCGAGAACAACTTTGAGATTCTTTGAAGATATTAGCAGCTGAACTGCCTGTCGCCAACGAAACGTGGGGTTTGTAGAACATTCTCTGTTGAGCACAAGAAGTCACTGGCCTGGTTCATACTTTTCAGAGAGCAAGGAAGGTTTTGGCCCCATGTTTTGGCATCAAACCTCTCCTTTATGGAAAGGTGCCCGTGCAGCCCTGGGAGCAGCCCCTCCAGCCGTCTCATTGTTCTCCCTGGCTGCTGACAGAGGAACTCTGTGCTAAAAAGCACACTGAGGACTTTTCAATGACCCAGGGGGGCAAAGGTCACTTATTATAAATGGATAATGAGACCTAATGCAATGCTCCGAGTGTGGACAAAGAAAGGGTCTATCCATACCCCCCCTGTGACTTGGTCATTCAGGCTTTTATTTCCCCTGCACCCTTAATGGAGCCAAACAATCTGCAGAAATGCTCGACAGGGAGGGAGAGGAAGGGCCGCGTTCCACCTCGAGACGGACACAAATGGTGACCCTGAGCCGGCGCCACGGCTCCGACAGATGCAGCCCCAGCCCCTGCCACGGCCACTGCTGCCAATTAAAGGCCCTGGGAGCACAGGAAAGCCCGGGCTGGGGCTCCTGGCACGCAGGGCAAGGCAGGGCAAGGCAGGGCTGCAGGTGGGCAGGGCCACAGAGCAGCTCTTTCACAGGTGGTTGGGGCTCTTCTCCGTGAGACCTGCCGTGACTCCTTCGTTGAGTAGCGTCACATTGAATAAACCTGAAGATCAGACACACACAAATTCCTCTGTCCTTGCCGTTTTTAGTATGTCCTCTAGTTACTTTTCTGTGCCTGGTGTTTATTGTTCTGTTATCTTTTGCATTTCATACCTGGCTTAAAGAATTACTGTTATGTGAATTAAAACCCGAATTCAAAGTTTCATAATTTAAATAATCCAAGTTTGTTATGTTGTTGGAATTTAGCTACACTTCATTCTTCTCCCTTCAAAACGTTTTCAGTATAAAACTATTTGTAATGTGCAGTATTTGAGCTGTTAATGAAATACACAGTGAGTCACATCCATCCCTGATTTTAGATGTGGGATAAATGTGATGTGTGTACAGGGTACACACAGACAGGCCTTTGTTCAGGCTGTGTCTCTGCAATACACTGCTTTTAATTCCAGCAGAAACTAAAAAAGCAGACAAAGCACTTGCACAAGATGTCCAGAATTCTCCAGAGAGCATCCTGTGCTCTTGGACCCATATGCAATCACTGTGTGCTACATACAATAATTTCTGTATTTCTGTGTTTCACAGTATGTAGGGGAAATAGCTGAAACAATATGGATGGTAAAGACATCTAAAACCCCAGCAGAGTATTTGGAAAGGGTGAGTTCACCCCCAGGCAGGTGAGCTGCAGGGACTCACAAATATAAGTTGTACTTGTGAATTAAAACTGATTTTGGAGACTGTTTGAAGACCACTCAGCAGCAACAGATGCAGAAATAATGCATGAAAATATAAATACCAAAATGAACTATGAGCAGCACAAGCAGATTGGGTGGCAGCAGTTACTTTAAACTACAGCAAGAAATTAGACCTATGCTCTACAGTTAATAGCACACTTGGGTATAAATTACAAATATATTTCTTGACCTGATTGTACTCAAGTGCTTCAAAATATTCATGTGAAAATTTCAGTTTAGGCTTGCACACCCGATTTTTGACAGGCTCCCTTGAAGTACTGGTCTGTATTTGTGCCCTAAAAGATCACACAACCAAAACACAGCCTTGCAATGACCTTGGAACTCACAGCAGAACTGTCACATGTGGAAGTGCAAGTGAAATAAGGCAGGAATTGAGCACAAGATTCGGGCCAACATGCCAATCTAATGGTGTTGGGCACTATTAATTACTTTTTCATATTCTTTCCCGCTTTTTGAATTTCAGTCCCATTTTCTAGGCAGCACAGATGGACAGGTAGAAGCAACAGATCCAACCTGGCCCCAGTGCCCCTTCTCCCAGTGACACCCAACCTGCCCCCAGCCCACATGTCCATGGCTGCAGTGGGACTGGCCCTGGCACAGAATGGGACTCACAGCTGTGCACAGGGTCTGGTTTCCCCACGAGTCCCTTGACAGATGCCAAGAGTTGTTCCCTTGTGAAACTTGGGCTGTTACATCCCTTTGATCCTGACTGCACCCTGGATAAAAGAGAGGCTTGCCACTCACTGTTGGCAGTCTTCTCTTTTGTAAATTGTCAAATAAAAACTAACTAAAATACTCACTTATCTGTAAAACAAATTGAAAATACAAGGGTTTGTGCATATATATATACACACAACCCATTTATCTATAGACACAGATCCATAAATGTGTCTAAATATTCCATGCCATGCATATTGGCTCCCTGGGAATGACGTGGCTGGGCAGGACACAGGCTGAGGCAGGTGGGCAACCATCCCTGGAAGCAATGCCAAGGCTCCTGAGGGAAGCAGCTGTCTGAGACTCTGGCTGGAAGGAGCCCAACAACCAGGAGTTCCAGGGGGAATGCAGACACACTCACTCCTCACTGAGCATGGAATTCAGGAGAGGAAACTGCTTGGAAGCACAAGAAGGAACGAGGTGAGGAAACCCCGAGGACTTCAGGGATCTGGTGGGTGCCACTCTGAAGGCCAGCCAAGCACTCCCACTGTGGCTGTGTGTGTGACAGCCTCACAACTGTGATCCATGGAACAAACCCAAATCCCCAAATCACATTCACTGCTGCCCCATTACTGACACAGCCACACTGACATTACTGACACTGTGCTGGGGCTGAGCACACACTGAAACAAATTCAGGCTCAGAGAGTCACCCCCCGTGCTGGAAACGTGCACATCACACAGGACAAGAAGTTGTCAGCTACTCACAGCCAGCCAGAAGATACTGGTAGTACTGCACAGCATCTGCAGCCAGGAGCAGAGGATGGTTTGCATTAAATGGTGGTTGGAGCTCATTCCACTGAGGAGTTCTGAGGTAAAACACAAGACTATTAATATTTCAGCTAATACAGAGAATGTAAATCAGTGTTTCTGTCATCACATGCAATTATCTATACAAGCTCACAAAATGTTTGTAATTATTTAAATTAGCTTGTTCAAACACTGCAAGACACCACAGGCAGTGGAGCAGCAGGGCCAAATGGTGCAGATTGGGAGGTAAAGACAGTTCCTGGTTGTTGACTGCAGCATGGATTGCACACAAAAAAAACCAAGAGGGAGGTTTAGATTAAGTTGGCAAATATGTTTAGGACCATTGCATGTCATGCTGACGTTCTATAAACACACAAGAGAAACTGGGCAAGTTCTTTGTTCTGTTAACTAGCACTGCTCCCACCCTGTAAAGCCACTGAGCACATACAAACTGTGAAAATAAAGCTGTGTAAAGTTATGGACTATTGATCCCATTAGAATTTGCAATTCCATTACAACCTACTCATTTCAACAATAATGGTCCAGAAGTCTGTGTTGTAATTTTAATTAGGGTGGGCCATTCCTAAATAGCTTGGTAAATCAAGTATTGATCCATCTAGCCCAGCCATAAGCAGCACTAAGGAATGCAGGAGCCAAGAAAAATCGATAGAGAAATATTTTAAAACGTCAGAGGCACTGACAACACTTTCTCATCAATTTTTGTTTACTTTCTTCCACATGTCAGGAATCATTTCTTCAGCTGTCTGAAGCAATGCTACCTTCAGCTGCTCCCAGGATAACTTGCCTAGACTCTTTGCAATGCTTCAGTGTGGAAGCCTCTCTCACGTCTCACAACAGAATTCTGTACTTCAACACTGTTAAAATAATTATTTCTAGCCCTTATATAGGAAGCAAATTACAATGTGATCATTTAAAATCACCAACTAATAAGGATCTCTGTTGATTTGTAAATAAGTTCATGTAGCTCTACGTCTGTAGAAGTATTTAAATGGTCAGTTCCCATTGAGACACATAAACACTACCAGAACTACATGAAAAAGGCTGGAATTTCCTATCAAGATTCCCCTCCTTCGCTGGAAAATTTCAGGAGTCTTTAAGATAAACTTTAAAACAAAAATACAAGTGATGCAGGCCATTCAAGAAGAAAGATCACAACCACTTTGTGGGCAACAAGGCGGCAAAGTGAAAGGAATGAGGTACCTAACCAAAGTCCAGCTGGCTCGTGGGCACGTCAGCATCTCCAGGGGGGTGTCATCACTGATCTTGGGGGCTGTGCTGAGGGGCCTGGGCTCCAGCACGTGCTCCACCAGGCTCCCATAGCAGCTGATGATGTACAAGGACTCCACCACAAACTGCTTGGATTGATCTGTTGGCCAGAGAGAAAACCTTATTGCAGCAGCACAGCAGAAACAGAGAGAAATGCTTGCACAAATAGGAGACTCTGTATTCGTTGAAGCCTTTTTCTTGCTGCTAAAAATGTGAATTAAAAGAAGGGGAAGGGCTGGGGAGACAAAAAGGAAGTTGTACAAACCACACAATTTCCCCTTGTTACAAAAAAGTACAAGTATCTCATAAAAGAGACAGAAGGTGGGACAGAGCTTCTCACCAAGGTGTGTTCAGGTGATTGCACATCCCCAAACATGTGTCTGGACAGTTGCTTTAGCAAAGGGGTCCCACCTTTCATTCACAGGTTTTTCAGTGGCCCTGTATCTTTGGATTGAACTACCAAAGTTTGGTTTCTGTCTCTGTCTCACAAAAGAGCAATGATTTAACACACTAATTAAAACCTCTTCCAAATTGTCCTATTTACCAAATCACCCCAACCAAGTACCCAAAAGTCTCCCCTGCCACTGAATTCAAGGACTAAAATCCACACTGATTTCTCAGAACTTAGATAAAATGAGAGAATAAGGAATTCAAGCTCAAATGCAGGTCCCAGTTCTGTGAGATCACCAACCTTTTTCTCGCTTCAGGCCGGAATTGTTTGCAAACCACGACCTCGATGAGCCAAAGACTGCAGCAACACAAAACTCTCCCCCCACAGACTTACTGGGTGAAATCTGGGGAGCTGGTTTGGATTTGCTTCAAAGAAAGAACAAAACAGAATTACACAAGTTAAAAATTAAGATGGCCCTTGCTTTAGAGTGATTCTAATAAATGACTTCAGAAATGGTGGGTATCTGAAGTTCCCACAAGACTGAGCAGCATTTACAGATGCCCAGTGTTTCTCACTAAGAGGTCCCAAATTCTCCTGGATCCCTGAACTCATTAGAATTTGCAATTCCATTACAACCTGCTGGAAGAACAGCGCTGGCTCCTCATGGAGAACTGGACTGTTTAGAAGACCCAATATTGAATATTTGCATTCCATAGGACCAACTTCCAAAGTGAACACAAACACTTGGAATCCTAAATCCTTCGGGAAGGAAAACACAGATTCTGGGGTGGCTGCTCCAGGGGGTTGGTATTTGCCAGCATTTTCCAAAGAAAGTCAGGAATGAGCCTGATTGCTGCTGCTCAGTCCTGAGCCAGCACAGCACTGAAGCCACGGGCTGGGTGGGACAGGGGCAGGAGGGTGACAGGGACAGCATGCAGAGGACACAGGGGCAGGGAAAAGGTGCACACACTCATGAGCCATGGGTTAGAACCAACCAGGAATTATGCCATGGAAAAGCACATCAAGAGGCATTCCCCTCTGAAAGCAGGTGAATGGGCTGGAGCAGACACTGGGGGTTATGAAGCCCTTTCACTGAACACCATGAGTACCTCACTCCCTGCTTTGAGGGAGCTCAGAACTGTGTGCACAGCACTGCCCATTCCCTAATTGATTAAACCAGGATTCCACCCCTTCCTTAAGGGACAAGCTGTTGGAGAAGTGCACACAGGATTTCCCCTTCTCCACCTTGCCTTCCTTCCCATCCTTTTAATTATTGTATATTCCTCTATTTCACTGCTCCCCTTCTCTTGCTACCTCTTCCTCCTTTCCTTTTCTCTTCTATTAATTCATTACCTCTTATTTCCTCTACTAATTATTGTTGCACACTATTTCAGCCTGTGATTGCACCATCACATTAACCTGGTCTGCTCTGAGAAAGTTTTCCAGTTTTAAGGAATGATCTTCTGAGAATGGCTCTGAGAGGTGTGAGTGCAGACAAATCACTGCAAGTGTTCCAATGCAATTAAGCAGCAGAAAAACACTCTGGAAGAGCAGAAAACAACTGAAATGTTGCATAACTATAGTGAAAGTTGATTTATACTAAAAAATCACACATACTAATAAATCACACATAGCAAGCCTACAGTTACATGTCTCAGTTGGAAATTAAAACAAAAAAAGCCCTTTCTAAAGAAATTCCACCCCACTGATGAAAAGCCCATGGAAGGATTCAGACAACCTTCCCTGCACTTGGATCAGACCTGAAGCTCCTGTAGGTGTGGGAGAAGTTGGGATGTCCCAAAAGAGCCATTGCAATTTATGGTCAGAAACTCTGCTCTGGAACCCCCCCAAAGCACTGAATGTCCAAGTGCAGAAGCTGCAGCTGCATATGGCTGGGGCAGAACCCTGGGCTCCAAAAAGTCCCTCACTCTAAGGATGCCACTTTGCTTGCAGTGCCACAGCATCATCTGTATCAGGATATTTAAACTGATACTGTGTTGGCTAATAAGTGTTTATTAGCTGTTCATAAAAACCAACAATACATTTCTTTCACTTTGAAATAATCACTTGTCACAGAAACAGTATTTTTAAGCAAACTGTATTGAGAACTGTTTTAACTCTCTCCTTCCAAGGATTCACCCACTTCAGAAAATTCCTTCAGAAATGAAAATATAAATGGATCCACTAATTGGAGACTTGTTATTGATCTCCAATCAATAAATGATTCCTTTTACACAGGAGAAGATTATTCAGAAGGACAGTGTCACCCACCAGTCAGCACAGAGCACACCTCGGGTCTGACCCAGCCCAGTCTTATCAACTCTTTGCAAGAGAATCTTTCTACACTGCCTTAATATCCCTAATATTCTGAAGTTTTCCTCAACACAATCTGATGTACTTATTAAATTGCTATTTAAATTATTAAAAACAACTTTCAGAGGTTAATAAAGTAATTGAAAATGGGAGGAAAAACGGAGGGAAATGCTATTCTCAGCTAGAACTGGAGCAAACTTCTACAGAGACATAATTGACTTCAATTCCTCCAAGCCTTGAAGCAGAAGTGAACCTGGGACTCTAAACAACACATTTTTGTTGGGTTCTCCACTCTCTGAGGCCCAAAACCTGTGTCCAACCAAACACAGCTACAAACACCCTCAGAAGGAATGGCCTAAGCTGGGTTCTATTCACACCTTGTCTTTCAGATGAACATCTTTCAAGGCAGGCACTTAAGTGCTGGTTTCAGTGCCAAAACATTTTCCCCTGGAGGATGATGTTTTGTAGGCAGAAAAAGCAGACCCTGTAAAACAGGATTACTCCTGTGGTTAAACTGAGTCCTGCTGGAAAACAAAAGCACACAAACAAACCAAAAAACCCCAGAGCATCTACTGCTTTGGACAGACCTCTGAAAATCCTGCTGAGATGTCAACAAGTCTCTTCTGAAACCTCTTGTAGCTGAGGGATTGTTCATTTGACCACCAGTTCCCTTCACCCCTGAGTTTTCATCGATACATTCCCACTCCAGTTTCATTCCTTCAGCAAACCTCCACAGGCCAGTTATTTTCAGCAACAGTAATGCCATTAGCAAAATGTATTTGCACGTCATTCTGATATTTTAACAACTTGGAAACTATAAATCCTCATTATTTTGCAAATGTAAACACCCTCTCAGCTTTATAAATGATAACAAAACAATCAAGTTGAAGGTAGGTGGTGAATGACTTGTTTCTGCTCTGAACTCCTGCTCTTGCCTTGCTCTTGGCTTGTCAGCACTTCATAAATTATTCCAAAAGCTGAAATTAAGGCTCATTTGGCCTCACTTTTAAAGCCAGTTAATTTAGAAGAATCTTCACAATATTGAACTTTCAAAAGCTTGTGCCACAGCTCTCCTGAAAAGGGGTGCAGGAAGAAGTTCAGGTTGTTGGGAATCAACACCAAAACCAAGACAGTGAAGCAAGTGGGACCCAAACATTCACCATTATAGTTTCAACCTTCATTTCTTTCAAACATTAGAAACAACAACACACTTATTTATATAGATATATATTTATGACGTAAGGAGAATGAAAAAGCAATTTACTTTTCCTCTCTGGTTCTGTGCAACTACACCTGGAATTCAATGAGACACAGCAGTGGGTTTATCCCAATTGTGCCCCTGCAGAAAACTGTACCACAAACACCACAGTAATAAACCCCCCTTTTAATTCCTGTCCTTTTAGTTCTTGTCCTGCTCCAATTCCAGAAGAGCTGTGTCTCCACTGCACACCATGTGACACCCCTGCAGTTACCAACACCTTCCCCTGCTGAAGGCAAGGACAAAGTCACCCAGAGAAGCCAAGCTGACCCCAAACCCCAATAATGCTGCAGCACTGGGGGAATTCTGAGTTGTTATCAACTTCCCCTAACACAACTTTGGAGGATTATTCCCACTTTAAAAGCAGGAGCACCCAGATGGAGAACGTGGACGTGTTCACTGAAAAACATCCACGGGCATTTTCTACTGAAATGGTACAAAAAGAGACAGGAGGAAACTGAAGAAGAAAATTAAGACATCACTTTGTCAGAGCTTGAAAAGCAGTGAAGAGACTCAGCACAGCATGGGAGCTCTTTCCTGCTGCCAACACAAGAAGGAGAGATTAAGACCTGCTGAACCTACTCAGTGCCACCACTTGTTGACTTTGCAATGCATCAAACTCTGCCAGAACCTCTGGAAATGTACTGCGTTAGCCCTTTAGAAGATACTAAATAATTACAACACTTTAACTAGTTCACATTTTAATTACTATTTCACTGATGTGAATTAATTTTATTAAAATATTTTGAAACCCAGAAGGCTATGCAGTTCACAATGGGGGATCCTTAAAAAGCTTCATGTCTCATAAAATTCTTCTGGCTCTTAAATGGACCTTTAAGTTCACAGTCAAAAAAGTGACATGACTTTTAAACAAGACATAAATTGCATATATGTGATATGATGGAGCTGCCTTCTAAATTCAAACATTATTAATCAAATAGTAGGAGGCTGCAAAGACTGAGAATACTTTGATTTTATATTTCCAACAAATAGGCTTCAGATATATGAGAGTCATAAAAACAAAAACATTTCTCCACAATTCCACACTAAAGCCACCAGAACATCTGTGACTGCTGAGGGGAAAAGCTTTATTTCAACTACAGAAGCAGCAACAAAAATATCAGGAGAAAAATCCAGCATGAAACTTGCAATTACACATAAAATTACCAAAAAAAAAAATAAAAATCTGCCTCCAAGGACATAAATTTTCATTCATATATCATTGTGCCTAAACCAAGAAAACAAAGACATGTTTCCAGTTGTCACATCATGAACAAAGCAAGAAAAAGCACGGAAAGAAATGCTGGGCTCCTTTATTCACCAGGCACTCCGCTGTCAAATCCCCATTCATTCTGTTTACAGAATTTTAGCCCTCATTAAGACCTTAATGGAAACAACATGATTTCTTCCCCCACCCAAAGTGTGTTTTTTATCCTAATTTCTCTGTAGACTGGTAAGGGCCATATTTCTGAGCTAGCACTGGCATTAAACAGACCACAAAAGAGTCTCGTGAAAGACAGGCCACAATTTTGGAGCCCGTTTCCTACATCCCCCTCTTTAATCTCAGCCTTTTAATCTTGCTTCAATCTCAACTCATTTCTGGCTGACACCAGTTTGTGCAGGGGCTGAGGGACTCCCAATCCACTCCCAAACCTCTCCTTCCAGAGCCTCTGCTGCTCTTGGAGCCCCATCAGGAAAAATTCCAAGGTGCCCCATGAACTCCAATTTAGAAATGGGGTTTAGGGAGATATTTCAGGCAGCAGAAATTCTCCAGGGTTAAGGCAAAGCCCCCTTCCTTCCTTCCTTCCTACTTTGGGGGCTATTGAGGGCCTTTGCCTCTCCTGGGGCAGCTCCCACATCCCCCCATGACTGTCCTCAGCCTTTCCCTAACGAGGTTGGTGTCCTAATGAAGCTCTGAAGAAATTCTTCTGCCAGAGACATCAGGGGTGGGTGATCCACGTGGAACCAACCAGTGGCAAACCCAGGAGCCACACACAAACATTCAACCAGACACTCACAGAAACGGCTCCTCAGGATCTTCAGCTAAATTCAAAACTACCAGAAGATCCCAAACCTCAAAACCCCAAAGCCCCAAAACCTCCAAGCTGAAAGCTGTTCAATTTTCTGCACTGTTCCTACTCCCTCCATTCCTGCTGCTCAGAACTTGGAGCCCCAACCCCCCATCCCATTACACTGCTCAAACACCAAAAAACTTGTCAAAATTTGCTTTCCCTCCTGTTTGCACTCTTATAACAAGCTGCAATTTCTTGTATTAAAGCGAACTCCCCCTTACTATTCCCCACATCCTGATTCTAATGGAACTGTTTCCCATGGCACAGCATTGGAACCAGATGATCCTGCAGGTCCCTTCCGACCTAAATAATTCTGTAGGGCTTTTTTCTCCAGAGAAATCATCTTTTTTTTCCCTTCTTTTCCAGTGCCCACTTTCCTTGCTGCACCTCTCTCACTGCAGTACTTTACTGCCTACTCACTGCTCATCTGCCTTATTTTCCAGAGGTCATCATGGATGTTTTCTGTCTGTAAGCAACTCAGTGCTACAATAATAAAGGAAGCAATACAGAATTAAAAAAAAGGTTTGTTTGGAATGACATTGCAGTGATTTCTGCCCACTTAGAAATAATTTAATTTTTTTTTCAACTTCTCCGCTATTTAAACATTAAAGGCACTCTCAAAAAAAGAAATTAAAAAAAATGAATGCATTTCTTTGCAATGCTTGATGGTGAACACACATCCAGAGTTTGAAAGGGAAATTATGGGTGTGGAAACCCCTGGATCAGCCATGCAGGTGAACCAATGGAAACAAACTAAGCCCAAATGCAGAAGCCTCAGCCCAGAGTTATCCCCAGCAAGGACAGCAGACGGATTATCAGGCATGCTGGGGTGGAACTGGGAACTCACCAGGGAGCTTTTATGGAAAAACATCCTGCTCCAAACAGGTAAGGTCTTCACAGAAAGGGGAGAAATGCACAGAAATTAGATGACAATTCCCAAGAGGCACAGTGTACATCATGCTGCTGTCAGACCCTGCACAGAGCAGCCCCAGCACGACTGGGACATCAAGTGCCTGGCACTGGGGCCAGCCAGGCTTGGCCCTACAGCTCAGCCTCAACCCAAGGCTGCTCCCTCAAAGCTGCTCCCAACTCAGGGGCAGCAGCAGCACATCCTGAAGGCAGAAGGGACAGGGAAAGCCTCCCCCAACCCAACAAACGGGGGGGGTGTTTTCCATGAACCACCAAGTGGGGAAGGTTGACAATTTACTGAGTGGAAATGACAGGCACGAGCACAACCTGTTAGGGGGGATTACTCAGCCCTTTTGCCAGGACAGAAACACCCTGTTAAATTTGAGGACAGAAACACCCCATTAAATTCAAGGTCTTCAGCAACTGTGTGACTCAGCAGATCTTCCTCCCCTGCGGGTGCAGGAAGGAGAGCCCTAACTCAGCCCCAATGTCTCTGCTGTTCAGATCACCAGACCTGGAGCTGAGTGCTTTTGGCCACCCAACAATTTATCTGCCCCATGATGTTATTGCAGCTTTTTTTTTGTTCAAGCATTTTGCACAGTGGGCAGTTTTTGAAGTGGGATTCACCCTCGTTGATCCGAGGGCATTTTTCCATGGATTTATCTCCCTTTAAAGAGCCACTGCCATCCTGACATTGGCATAACATCCAAAGGGGAGGAGCAGGAGGCAAATCTGGAGCCACTCACATGCTCGAGGCTTCTTTGGTTCTCATTTGGGATGTAACATCACCCACAGAATGGCTGAATAATTGATTTTCTAAATGCCAAGGGCTCGTTTTTCTTGTTGCATTCTGACTCAGTGAGAAGTTCTGGCCACTTGAAGCAGGGGATGTATTTTGAGGGAATGAACCACCAGGAAAGGTGCAGCACAGAAGGGTGGCTGAAGCACTCAGCCATTGGCCTCCACAATTCAAAGGACACCAGCCCCATAAAAAAGGAGTCAGTGAACTAAATTTGACACAAGCACAACATCAATGAATGAAGGCATCCTCTCAAGGAAGCATTTAGGTGAAGGTATAGACCTAAAACATACATTCTTCAACATGCAAAGATGTAAAAATACAATAAAGAACAGAATATTGAAGAAAAACCCCACTATTTTTAATTAGTATTATAAGCAAAAAGCACAATAAAGATCTTTTGAGCTCTGTATGAGGGACTGGCCTTTAGCTTTTTTTATTTAATAAATGTTTAGTTAACACTTGGGGGGAGAGAGCTCATTCGGTAGAACCAACCACCCTTCTAGACCTAATAACATCATTTTTGAGCAGTGAGAAAACCCAACTGAATTGTCTGAACTGTCTGATCTAGAAAGTCAACACTCAGTCCGAGCCAAAGGCTGCTCTAATGGCTCAACAAAAAAGGAGTCCAGCACTATTGCACTGCTTAAATATTTAATTGAAAGCTAAATCTCCTGCACAAGCCACAGCCAACAGAATTTAAAACACAGAATGTGTCTTGTGTAAATCTGAAGAGTCATTGGAGAGTGGTGGAATCTGCCTGAGAGGTCAGAGTCACATTTATAGGTTATGGTCATGGACATTGTGGCAACTATTTTTATTCCCCCTCTGCCTCAGTGGCTCTGCCTGCAAACATCAGGCAAAGGACACTGAGCTGAGCCCACGAGGACATTTCAGAAGGTAACACAGGCTTTTTCTTCTGCCACAACATACTGCAGTGAGCTGATTAGACTTGCAAATTACCAAATTCTCTTTATTTTAATTACAAATTGGCCCAGGTGGATACATGCTTCAACTGAAGGTTTTGGAAAGAAAATGGGTGGAAAAATCTTGTATCATGAAAAAAATGTAACTGCACTTCCAAAGAGTCCAGCAGAGCTTCAAGTGTGAGAAAAACAACTTGGCCTTTCCTCTGTGTTCACAAGACCTAATTTCTTTAAAGAGGACCCTTTTTCCCCCCCCACCATATTTATATAAGCAATTGTTTTCCACTATTTCCTTCACATAATATGGATGGAATGCTAATTGAGAGAGAGGGAGAATCCACAAATTACAGGATAACCCAACCTTGAAGAGACAGCACCAGATGGCTGCGCTCGGTGACAGGCAGAGAGCAGTGCCAAGGCAGGAACTCACCCAGGCTCCCCTTTCTCATGGCTACTGAGAATTTCCAAAGGGAAATTAGGGAGGGAAGACCACTTAGGAGTCAAAATTCCCACAGAATTTTCATACTGTCCTATCTGTGCTGAGTTTCAGCAAAGTGGAGACTGAAACGCTGAGATTTTGTGTTGGCTGATCAAAGCTATTCAAGCTTTTAATAAGCTGTGCAATAGCCCTTTATTGGAACCCTCACCATGACACGTTGCCATGCTGAGAATCCTTTAATAAAGTGACATCTGAACAAATTCTAGTGCAAATAACTATCACAAAGCATTACAGCAGTTGTTTTATTACCAAAATGTGTTCTAAAAACTAAAGGTGACACAAAGCACAGCTGAGAAACATGCCAGAAAGGGAGTGTTGGGCTTCAGGAAACTGTGCTGAATTCCTCAGCTTTGTTTTTAACTTTCTGGACTTTCTCAGCTACTTCTTCCTACTTAATTGTATCATGACACTGTGACTTTGCACTCTTTGTTTTTGTGTGCTTCAGTGGCACAGCCTGGGATAAATAAGCTCTCTGGCACAAAATAAATCAAACAGGTATCAGCAATTTTCTGTGCACAGAATAATAATAAGATAAAATTTCACCAGACACTTTACCTATTTCCCCCTTTCCTTACTGGGGGTGGAATGAGGGATAAGTTAAGGTAGAGTCTCATGTTTCAAAACACACTGTCTAAATCTCCTGGCTGGAAAGAACAAGGTTTATCCCTTTCCTGCAAGGCACACTGGATGTCTCTGTTCTGACAAGACCCAGCTAATGCAGGTCCCATCCAGCAAGGATGAACTGGAGAGTGAAGTATGATCCAAACATAATGCCCATGTCCCTTGAGGAACTCCAAACAAAATGCTGCTGTCAGAGGGGCCAACTTGGACAACAGTTTTTCTTTGGGGGCAATTACTCTGTCTTTTCTTTGCCTCCTTCCTCTTACAGCTCATCTGGGTCCCCACGCTGTTCCCAACTGGAAACAAACTACAACTCATCCCCCAAACACAAGGAACACTCTTACAGCTACTGCCAGGCACAAAGCTGGCTTCTAGAACGTTCTGATTCACTGCCCTTTATAGACAACATGGATCATACAGCTCTTCCCCTTTCAAATCTATAAGCTCTTTGTAAAGGAGTGATGAATTAATCCATTCACCAGCCTTGAGAGGGAACTCAGCTTTATTTTGGTTTTTTTTAATTTAATTTTTATTTAATTTTAACTTACTGTTAAAATTTTGAGGGGGAAACTGAGGCAGGGACACATAAAGACTTATTAACTCCAGCTCTTGTGCTGTCCTGCATCCTCCTAATCTTTAAAGCATCAGATGCTTCCTTACCCATTAGTGCTGGAGCCCCTTTGGGGAAGCCTCTCTGCTGCTCAGGATGTGCTGACAGCACAAACTGCAGGAAAGGCAGTCAGTGGGATGACAAAACGTGGGCACAAACATGAAGTGCTGGATGAGAGACTTGAGAAAGCACCGAGAGGAGCAGGGCAGGAGGGAAGCAAAGCCATGGCAGGATGGGAGGGAGGGGATGCCCCACGACCCTTCATGCTGAGCACGGGGGGTTTGATTCCCACGAGTGGCTGATCAGAACATGTTCCAAACTTCCAAACAAAAAAAGCATCTGTGATGAACAGTCCAGGCAGGACACAATTCCAGACCCTGCCTCTCATTCCCACAGGGCTACAGGGAACACTTTTAAAAAATTTACTGCCATTCCACCTGTCAAGCAACATGACATGCTCTGCAGCTCTGCTCCAGACACATGATATTAAGAGCACTGATCGGTCCTTTCAGTATCTGGAAAATATTTTTCTGTCCTGGATACCAGCAGAACAAAACCCAACCTGACTCTTCAGTGTAAAAACCTCCAAGGCTCCACTGAGATGGTTGGTATTAAAGAAGCTTTTCGTATGTTAAAATGGACAAACCCAGACCTTTAATTATACAGCATTTTAGCCTTGCTTTTTACTTTTTTACTTTTATTTACTGAGAGATGTGCTGCAGCTGATTAAATTTTTAATTTTCGAGGGTAACAACAGGAGAGAACAGTGAGTGTAAAACTCAACTGGCCCTGAGCTCATCTCCTCCTCTGATCGCTGCACAATGGGAAGGTTAAGCAGCTGCTCCCAAGGAAGAGCCTTGTTTCCTCGGAGCACTGCTCAGAGGTGCTGCCCATGTAGGTGTAAATACATCTGTCTTTTGCCATTTGCAGTAATACATTCCTCCTCCACTCCTCCCAGGGAGGCAGATGGTCCCTGTCCTGTCGAAAAATTACACTGCACAGCCCCTCAGTGCGATGTGTTTCCAGAAATACGAGGGCAGATGTTAAATATGTTAAACACACGCTTTGCCCCCTGGAGGTTTAAGTTAAGGCTGCTGTCTCAATTTGGTCATTTTAGGCATGGCAGGCTTCTTGGATCCGAGGCATTCCTCTTAAATCCCTGCTTTATAAATGCAGCTTTTCATGTTAATTTGGTGTACTTTCATCAAATATTTTGGATGCAGAACAAATGAAGGAAGCTCTCGGCTTAGTGTTACACGGTTACACAGGCTGGGCTGAAAATTATGATCCTCATTCATGAAAACTCTATTTACACAGCAGGGTATTTCCCATGACTGTTGTTTTTCCCCCTTGCATAAGCCTCACTGAGCAGTTTAAATTTAATTAGCTTTTAAAATCACACAGAATGGGGCAGAGGCAGCTTGTGAATAGCATAATTTATGGGAAAACTATGAATATGAACACTCTGAATATGTATAAGATATTTAAGAAGAAAACATTCAATGAAATACAGCAGACTTGTTACATTTACAACAATTTTAGAAAGGTTTGCTGGTATCACCAAGCACTCAGGAAACAGTTTTTGTAATGAATTTTGCATGAGTGACTATTGTAAGCCAAGTGTTTTTCCCAAATCATCCTCCTCCTCCTCCCCAGTGCTCCCATCACCCACCTGCCCCAGCAGGCCCTCAGATGGAGTTTTAATCTCTTCCTCTGCCCTGTCTCACCTGGTTCTAAGTGTCCATTCCAGTCCTAGGAGCCCAGATTCACATTTCTGTCCTTCACTGACTGTTCTCTTCCAGTCACATTTTTGGTCATTCTGCTCTTTGAGGAACTGGGACTTCCTGCTCATCTTCTTTCCCACCAATCTTCCCGATCCCACCTCCCTTCCTGTCCTCATCCACACCTCTTTCTGCTTTCCAAATTCACCTGATCAGTAGCAAAATCTTTTTGAAGCCCTTAAACTGCAAGCAGGGGGAAAAAAAAAAAGGCAAANTTTGGTCATTCTGCTCTTTGAGGAACTGGGACTTCCTGCTCATCTTCTTTCCCACCAATCTTCCCGATCCCACCTCCCTTCCTGTCCTCATCCACACCTCTTTCTGCTTTCCAAATTCCAGCTGAAATGTGTGTGTGTGGGGGAAGTTAAACTCCAACCTGACCCTCAGACTGTTCCTTTACTGTTTCCTAATTCCATTTACAAGTATCTATGAAGTTCAGGAATTTATCTGCAGGCAGGCTCTGTGCTCAGGGCAACTGTGTGTTCAGAGCTCATGATCTGCCTCAAGGAGCCCAAAGACATTCCTGTTTCCACCAGGGAGAGAGGGGCAGGACTGTTGGACACACGTGTGTGTAGGGACAGAGGGATGGATGGATGGATGGATGGATGGATGGATGGATGGATGGATGGATGGATGGATGGATGGATGGAAGGATGGATGGATGGATGGATGGATGGATGGATGGATGTGCACACAGATCAGCTCCTGCCTGGCACCAGGCACAGCCAGCACCACCAGCCAGCACATTCCACAGCATGCCCTGAAATGCTGGAGCACAGAACTCGGGAATCACTCAGGGACAGGGGGAATATCCACGAGCTCTCGCCTGGAAAATAATCCCCAGTTCATGAAGCACAAGGTGGAACAACCCCACGAGCAGGGCTGGAGCAGCAAAGCACTGAAGCAAGGAAGGCAGTGCCTGCTCTTGCCAAGAAGCAGGGAAATGTTAGGAAGCTGTAGGGCTCCCAGTTGTTTAGTCCAACCACATGGCATGCTGCATCTATTTTCCTTAAAAATGTGAAGGCTCTCTGTAAATGTATGGATTAATCAGACCTTTAATTAGAAAATATCCGGGGATTCGAACAACCAAAAATTGAGAGGGAAAAAAATATCATCATCACCCAGTAGCTTTATGTATTAACTGCAATAAAAGAGGATTTGAAGTTTGGCAAAAGTCTCAACTGTTGAACTGTATCAATTAACTTAAAATTGTCACAGTTCATGAAGCTTCTGTAATCTTTTTAGTTATTCTAAATGTATTTAGAGATGCTTTCCCCAACAAATATTCTGAAGTGCTTTATCATGGCCCAGTGAGAAGCACCAAAGTGCAGCTGGCCCTGGAAGTCCACAAGTGAACCACTCAGTGCAGAAGAGTCACTTCAGAGGGAAAACAAGGTCAAGGAAACAGCAGGATTAGGGTTGGCCTTTCTGTTCAACCTGGCTCACTGTCTTGCCAGTCCTCATAGTCAAAAATCAATTCTGCTTGACAAGGTTGGAATTCAAAATAAACAAACTTTGTGAAAAAGCAAAACCATATTTTATCCTGATTGAACACAGCTCTGCTTATGTTTCATTCCAGTTCCTGGTGTGAAAATCTCTCCTGACTCACCCAAATGAATATTCCTGAATTTATGTAATTTACCTATTTTCTTGTCTCCTCTTCCCCCCACCCCCTTCTGTTGCCAGGAAATGACACACACTGAAATTAAGGTAAGGAATAAAAGTAATTATCACTAGTGACAGAAATTATTCCCACATGAATTATAAACAAGGAGGTTAAGGAAGGTTTGTGCCACTTACCCTGTGCGTTTGGTGATGGTCCCCAAGGTCATTGGCTGCTTGATTTGAGCAAGAGGCAACACCACAGTCAGACTTGGAAGAGGCAGCAGTCGAGGGTTCCCAGGGTTGTTGTTTGTGAAGTTGTTGTAAGTGTCTTGGCTGTTCAATTTACCTTGATGGGACAGAGATGCAATAAAACTCATTACTGGAATTTTTGCTTCATTTAGCATTTCTACATCTGCCTGAAATGAGATTTAAAAAAAAAGAAAAAAGAAGGAAAAAAAACAAAAAAGAGAAAAAAACCCCAAAACCTCCCACTGTAATAAAGAAATTCTAAAAAATTCATCTTCCTTTCAGATAAAAAATAAATGACAATGGAAGCAGCAAATATTAATTTTATATATGGGGATAAGTAAGGATTCTCTTCCATGGAAGTGAAATTAATCCTGCTGCTGCTGCTTGCCTGACAGTTTTGTTCACCAAAAAGTATTCGAGTTTGATTTGAAGAACAAGCTCAGGATTCCAATTCTTTTTTCTTTTTTTTTTTTTTTAGGAAAAAAAAGGAATATCTGGAAAGGAACTGTTTTCCTAAAGTACCACATACAGTGTTGGTAATTGGAAGTCCTGAGAAGGTGGTTTTTGTTGTCTCAAAGGATAAGGACACAGAGAATAACCATCTGCAGAGCTGAGGTTGGAGGAACACATCGAGTAACTGCAGAAAAACAAAGCCACGCCAAACGACACGTAAAAATCAAGACAGTATCAAAACCAGCCATAAGCCTCATACTCGTTGAAAAAGAAGAAAACTAAGCACAGGTATTGGGAAAAAAAAACCAAAAAAACAAACAAACAAAAAAAAACATCACCAGAAAAGCCCCAAAAAGCCTAAATTTAGCTCATTTCAAAGAGGGTTGTGCTGGACGGGCGCCCAGTGTGGCTGCGCCTTCGGCCTCGCGGGCTCACTGTGCAGTCACAGCCCCTCATTCTTCAGCTGCAAAAGGAAACGAGCTCCCAATTTCATGGACAGTCAGGAAAGAAATGTGAAGAAACCCAAGAAAGAAGTCAAACAAAAAAAAGGGGCCCCCGCTGTTTCGAACAGAATCAGAAGTGCTTTAAATAGACAAGCAACCATGAATTAAAAGGTTTAGATCATTAACTTGTTTTTCTGGGTTCCTACAATGCTGTGAAACGCCAGCTTTGTTCGTAATCAAAGGGGAGCCATATTGGGAATTAGGGTCCTAAACAACCCCTGCATTCTACACAGATATTATACAAATCCCAGGCCAAATCCATACAGTCTGCCTCAAGAGCAGCCACCTTTTCTCAAGGAAGAAAAACAGCACAGCAAAGGGTTTCTCACAGGAAGCTGCCTGAAAAGCTTTAATGGTACTTCAGATGGATTGAAAATAGGAAAAGGAAGGCGGAAAAATCTTAATGAATGTCTCGTCATCCTAAAGACACTCAATGCTTCCTTTGCCCTTCTTTTAATGCTATATAACTGTAAGCTCAGGGGTTCTAGTTGGGTTTTTCTGCAAAGCCCCCAGACCTCTGCTTGTCAGACGAGCACAACAAGAGGAATGATGAAATTACCAAGTGTATTTTGTGTGAGTATCTGGCCCGAGCGACGGTCAATACGCTTTAAGGGAAAGAGCAAGGCTTTCATGAAGAACAGGCCTATTGAAGTCCCAGAGAGCAGATTTCATTAATAGCAATTTTCCTGCACCAACTTGGAATAAAAAGAAACAGGAAAGAGGGGGAAAAAAATAGAAAAAAACAGCTCAGTTTTAAATTAAGACTGAGATGCAATTAATTTTTTTTAAGATTAGCTTAATAATACATTCCTGATTCTTGCAGAAAGGCACATGAATAGTTTTGGGCATGGTTGTCTAATTAGTTACTGTTCATGCAATCAAGGCTTCTCGGAAAGTGTCTCCCTCTCCCATGTTCCCCTTGATCCACATTTGCACAGCAAACATCACCAGGATCCACCGAGGGGGTTCCAAATGTCTGTAATTTGTTTTCTTTTCCTTGGCTGGAATATAATGATTAACTATGAACTCCTGAACCAAAGGCTGTGTTGGAACAGCCCCCTCTCCCCTCTCAAGGCACATTTAATGACTCAGTGCCCTCCACTCCCAACTTCATGTGGTTTTCCATATGCAAAACCTTAGGATTCAATGGAATATCTGCATACAAAGAAAGAAGGAATTTACAGATGCCCTTCCAACACAAGGATGAGCTGCTTTACGTCCATGCAAGTTGAGGAATCCCAAGGTAGTCAGGAATACTCAGGAAACTGCAGGATTAAGTAATTCCTTCAGGGTTTTTTATTAATCGCAATAACAACATCCTACAATTCTCAGGCTCACACATAAAAAGATGTTAAAAAAAAAAGTAATAAAGAGAGAGTGAAAATATATAGAAGAGAAGCTGAATGGGACCAAAATCTAGGACGATTCCTCTTTGAAAAAAAAAACCCAAAACATTCAGGAAGTCAAGCATTTAATTTGTAAATACATATTTGAAGTATAGCCTATTAAATATAGTATAACTTACATAGTATCTAATGTATACAAACCTCAATAAAAAATTCACTAAAGCAGGGCTCATAATGCACAGCCCAAACATGACAAAAAAATTCAGCTCTGACAAATGCAAAAGCTGTAACTACCAAACATATGTCACAATAACCCTTGCCTGCCAACCTGTATTTTCTGCAGCAACATTCAGTTGCTTAACTGCAAAAAATGTAATTACAAGTGATACAAGTCAACAATTAAAAGTTGGAATGCTGCAGAAAGGAGAGAAATTATTTCTGACGGGAAAGTTGTCACTGAAAATCTGACTACAGTGAGAGTAAGATGGTGTGGATGATTAAGGTTAAAGAAAAACCCCTAAATTTCTGGTGTGTTGCTGTACTCATCCAGATATTTGAAAAATTCCCCTTCCATTCCTCCAGCCTTTCCAAGTAGGAAACTCCTGGAGTAACCAGGAGCTGTGTGTGCACAGGGCTGCTGCATCAGGCCAAAAGAGCACAAAGAATGCACTCAAGCGTCAACATTATTTCTGCAGCTCAAGCAGTTGTTGATTTGCTGTCAAAGGACAGGCAACAAATAAGCCAAAGTTTTAAGTCTGCTAGAAATATCCCATCTTTTTCCTCCAGAATCCTGAACTCCAGTTACCTCAGGACACGTGGCCAATGTGTTTAGCCGTGGATGGTAACTTGGCTGCACACTGACAGTTGCACACAGATCACATCCCATCGACTGCTCGTGGAACACTTCCTACTGCAATTTGGGGAAATGTAGAGAAAATTAACAGTCACATCACACTGCCAGGGCAAACATGCCCTCTGAAGGATCACTCTGAACCTTTTCCAGCGGAGCATCCCAAGTGAGGAGGCTCCTTCCCTTGGTAATCACCCCAAGCATGAGCAAAACAGCCCCCAGCACCCCATGCAGGGCAAGTCCCTTGGGTCAAGAATTTGCCTTTCCACGGGCAGCCAGGGAAGAGATTTTCAGAGCAGAGTTCAAGAGCTGTGCATGGAATACACTAAAGCCAGTTTAGGTTAAGGTTTATTTTCCCCTGTGCCTGCCCTCCCTGCCCAGTGTGGGCCACAGCTCAGGACTTGTATTATTTCCACTCAAGTATTACAGACTCAGGGACTGAATTCCTGGTCACAGCTATTACATGTCAAAAAACCTCCTACGGTTAATCCTCGTTCAGCCTTTTAGACTTCCACTGGCAAGAAATAAAAGAAAAGAAGTCTGATGTCTCCATTTAAGCTGCTGGTAAATCTCTTATTCATTTCACTAAGGGACTTCCAAAAAAGCCAAGGAGCCTGACAGAAGTTTATTTACAAGTGCAGCTTCACACTGGGGAAATGTTGCCTGCTGAGACACGGCAAACCAGTTGGTTCATACCTGCCAAACCACCCTCATCTCAAAACCTGATCATCCCCAAACCTGAGCCACGCTCTTGCAGACATTCCACCCCACTGATAACCAAAGGCAGAATGGATTAAGCTGAGGATGAAAGTGAAGAAAGCAAACAACAGTGTGCTTTGCTGTGAGAGGGAGGAGGTGGCTGCTGGGCCAGGCTGTATTCCCAGAGTGGCCATCGCTAACAGACCGGCTTCCACTGAGGAGAAAAGGGAGGCCTGGAAGTGCTGGGCAAAAGAAATCCCAGCAGACAGAGGAAAAACAAATTAAAAGCCCCATTATAAAACACAGATGCTATAAGGAAAATAAACTTCGCATGATTTAGTGGGTTTTGACAAAAGTGGACATCTGTGGAAAAGCCATCAGGAGCAGCTCCCAGGTATGGCCGGACAGGCATCTCCTCCCTGCTCAGCACAGCCCAGCAGTGAACCCTCCGGGAAGAGTCACCCTTGGCCCTCCACACACCTTCACCTCTGCAGGGCTCAGTTATCAACAGCTGCTATTTCATTTATGATTATTTTGTTGATAATAATTGTTAAACCTCTTTGGGCCTGAAGATGAGATTCAAACACTTGATCAAATCACACTTTTCTAAGTTTAAAACCAAAACTACACCTTCACACCTGAGGGATGCAAACACAAAATTATCAGCAAGCTGAAGTTAAATCCTTTTACCCCTTGCATTTCAGCACGTATATGACATGGCTCCCTATGCCAGTGCTGCAGGATTTTCTCTGGTGTCAAGAAATCCCACCCGTCAGTGAATAAGACAATTTTTGGCCCAGACAATTTTTGCTGGTAGGAAAGTAATGATCAGAAGGATTTTAGTTTCTCTGTACACTTTGCATGAAAAACTGAAATGGAATGAAGCACCTCTCAGCCTTACAATAAAATGCTTCTATGTTGATTTTTTCCATTTTTCTTCCATTACTCCAACACAAAAAGCTTAGTAATGCAGTGTCATTAAAATTCAAACCCCACTTGATTAGCTTTTATATCTTACAGTATTTAACAGACTCCATTTCAAAGGGTACCACGTAGTCTACTGGCATTAACACTACATGTAAACATCTATAATTTAGGAAATAAAAACGCAGTAACTCCAGGCTATGCAATCATTTGGAGGCCAAGCTGCAGGAAAACAAACCGTGTCTGGCCATTATTTCTGTTTAGTGTAACACTGAGGATTCCTCAGCTAAGCATTCCCTAATCATACAAAGCAAGGGAAATAAAATCCTTTCTAACTGGCAGGCAAAAAAAAAATGGCAGGAAAAACAGAAGTGTCATGGACATGAGGGTTTATTTTGCTTTGCTTTTTATTCAATACAAAAGGTTTCCTGGATGAGAATGGAAAGCTTCCCAGCTCCAGTTCCAAGACTTTCACCCTCGCTCCTGACCTTTCCTCAGACATGTTCCAGGGTAATCTGTAATCTACTACAGTCGGAAGGGGAAGCAGCAGCGCCCTGGTGAGAAACGCTGCCTTGTGACCCGCGGAGAGAACCCAGCGGAAGCAACGCTGGCTCGCAGCCTCAACAGTGTCCCCACAAACATGCTCAGCACCATGAGCCCTGGTCACTGCCAAAGTGGGCTTTTCTGGTTTATTCACTCAAACACGGGTTATCTTTCGTTGTGCAATGTTAGATGCTTTCCTAGAAAAAGTCAGGAAACGAATTATTTTAGTTAACCATCGCCTCTCAATTAAAGTTACATTGCCGTTTCCTTGAATTGTGTCCTATCAAATTGAAACTCATTTCACACCCTAACCCTCAATATTTCCAATACAATTAGGGCCATTAAAGGAGAAATATTATGTCTGAGCTGCTGCATGTATACTCACTTCATGTACTGCTCAGAGCAACTTTTCCTCCCAGCCAAGGTGGTCCAAGTCCAAGGCCCATCACTGATTTGATTCCATTGGAACGGGTGGGAGAAAACAAGGCAGCCGGTTGTTTTTGTAACATTTCAAACCACTTGATATAAAACCCTTGGAAGCACAGCTGCACTAAATCTCACCATTGTCCTAAGGAAGCAGAACTTTCTCTCTGTTTGCATCCAGGCAAGGCATGTGATGGGGACAGTCAGAGTGCTCTGCCGAGATGTGCAAGCGCCAGCCCAAGTGTTGGAGGCACTGCTGAGACAGAGCCCTCTGCCCTCTCACCCGAGCTCCTTGAACTCCAGCCCTTCCAACTGCTCGGCAGCATCATCCACTCAAAATCTGAGCACAGCCTCATAACAGTCTCTTCCCCCTTCTGAAGTTTTTCTTCTACTATCTTCACTCTCAAAAACTTTGTCCCCCTGTTATAAAGTGTCCCACTGATACTCAGTAATCTCCTCTTGTCCTGGGCACAGGTTAGGGGAGAGAGGAGGAACCGCTACCACTCCTTTGCTGCCTGCACCTCTGACTGGCCAAAGACGGATTATGAAAGAACAGTTCCAACCACAAGCTCTACCTGGGAATTGAACCCGTCATTTAATTAAACAATTAGTGATATATGGCTGGTCATTTTTCCTACCTGCATGTGTATTTCTTCCTTCCCTGCATTGAAAAGTAATTATACTGACAGTCCAGAGGAATCAAAAGGGAGAGGAAACCATTCTGTCAGAACAGCAACAATGACCTGGGCCCCATGGCACCTCTCACAGCAGCTGTGAGGACATCCACAGTGTCAACTGCCTTGTGCAAAAAGTAGCTCCCTGAAAATCTGACACAGATATCTGCTTCTTCCCTTGCTCTTTCTCCTCCTCATCTTGTACAGACACCAGTTTGCTAAAGCTGCTCAAGAAGCCACACAACAAAGGTGTCTTGAAGCGTCTCCTTAGCAAACAACCCCTCTGCCACACACAAAAATCTGGCATAATAATCATCTTTCAGGACTCATTTAACTAAAAATACTGTTGGTGCAAATCTCAAGCCCATTTATGGGCAAAACTCGAAATAAGCCCAAGTGGACTGGTTTGCCAGCTGTTGGCTCCAGGCTCTGCGCAGGCAGCGGCCGCGGCGCTTCAGCTGGGTTGCTCCAGATGGTGGTTCCCAGCCCAGCCAGCCCAAGTGGCCATCCTGCTCTTGGGTCATCTCCAGCAAGCACCAGACACAGGCAGGGCCAGCTCCACACCTTGTCATCCTCCTTGAGCCAGACCTCACACCTTCAACTCTCCACAGATGGAAAGACTCCAAGAGCAGCTTCTTGTAACTACTGCGGGTGCAGCCACGGAGTATTTTGTGAGCAAACACAGAGGGGCAGTGCCACCCTCACTGTTCTAGGCCAGAGGCTGTGGCTGCAGCTACCACAGCCCTGGAGTGGAGTCTGCAAACCCCTCTGAGCTCAGACCAACAGTGCACTAATGAGGTTATCACACAGGCAAGCACTGTGCAGAGACTCTGCTCCTCCAATTTCTTGCACATGGGAATGCTGCTAACACTGTGTGCTGGTGAATGATGGAGCGCTTGAGAAAACACATATGCACTGCTGCTGCCCCTTGTCATGTCCATCCATCACCATTCACAGCAGCACAGCTCTGGAGTCAAAGCCTTCTTTCAGGGATGACTCCAAGATGCTCCAGCATTGTGAACTTTGGGAGACTTGGGGGTGTCAGACTTCACTTCCGAATGATAGTCAAAAAAACAGATCAGGCTGTCTAAGGAACTCAAAATGTTTGGGTTGGGAGCTTCTGAAGGACATCTCTGCGTGCAGCTGGGTTGGGTGAGAAGAAGGGGAAAATGTAATGGAGCTGTATTTGGTGACAGGGAAAGTCCGAGCTTATTAGAATTTAGTATTAATGATAAACTATGCATTAATAAGTCTGTGACTTTTTTTTTTAATCCTCACCGTTTTACCTCTGCCTTATTTTCCCTCTAGCTGCAACCATTAGCACAAATATTTTAGCACCTGAATTCAATCTGGGTTGAATACACAGGATTTATCCCAAGTTATGTGGAGGGAAAAAAAAGTGCCTTGAGAACCACTGCATTTGAGACCCTGACAATAATATCCATGGGTAATTATAATAAATGGCTTGTCTGAAAAACCCTTAGAATAGGAACTGAAGCAAACCATAGCAATGTGTCCCTCCTGCACCCTCCACACACCCTGGGCAGCTCTGCTCTTTTACCCATGACCGCTGAGGATGTTTTCTGGCTCCGTGACAGCATCGTGACTCAGGTCATGAGAAGTGTCAAAGATGCATTTCCTTGAGATGGGAAAAAGCAACTGATTTTAACAGCCCACAAAGACTAAGCAAAAAAGAATAAGCCCAATCAGCATATTTAAGAGTAAAGATAAACCTTTTAAAAGATACAAGTATATTTTATTTTCAATCTTAATGCTTAAGTTTCTTTCCATAAAGTGTTTACGTTTTTCAGACTACCAAAAATGCACAGTTGATTAAATGTCTTATTAAGAATAATAAACTGGGGAAAAAAAAGGACAACAAGGGCAGTACCCATTTACTGTATAATCCATCACCAATCATATAGACAGGGAATCTGATTCAGGCTCCAGGCATAGGGGAGCAGCCCTGGATTCCCAGAATACCCACGGCCAGGAGAAGCAGAAGGTGTTTGGCCTTGAACCCAGCAGGTCCATCAGATAAAATGATTGTTCCCACAAGCTCCTGTCCCATTCCTTCCCCTCACTGGTTACTAACACGGAGCTTCACATGCTTTCACCTTCCCTCATGCCAAACCTTCCTTGTCATACAACACTCCCCATACTTAAACCTCCTCCTTCAGCTGATACAGTCTCTTGAAAAACTCTAGATTCTACTTTCTCACTTTGGGATCAAACACACTCCAGGCTGGTATCAGGTGAGCAAAGCTCCTTTTTGTCATTTCCCTGACCGCTGCTCCCTCAAACCACTTACATTCCTTGACCCACCAACAAATGCCTGGACCTCCTTGTCTCCCCTGTGCCAGACCTCTCTTCTCCTGACCTAATTCCAGCCACTTCTGTGCTCTGGACACCACCAACCATGCAGAGAACCATTCCAGCATCACTCCTTCAGCAACTGGCTCTTTTCAGCTGGCTTGTTATTTCAGAGCTCAGTCTTAGCAATGGTTTTTATGCTGATTGCACTCACTTCTCCCTCAAACACCCTTCAGCTGCACACAAGCATATCTAGCCCTCTGCACAGACATACAAAGCACACTGAGAAGACAAAGCTAAGAGTGTTCTTTCTCAGGGATCATTAATATTATTTCTCCATTTCCAATTGGCAGCTGAAAACCCCCTCAAAGCGATGCATCAGCTGCAGGATGTTGTCTCTACTCACAGTGTGGAGAAGGAAATGCACCAGCCTGTCCTTTCCATACCTGGTTAACCGGAGAGATTTGCAGGTTAAAAACACGGGTTTACTGTAAACGAAGAGGAAGCAATTGAGGGAACAACTGCAATAACCATAAAACCCCAACATGTCCTTTTAGTAAGTCATTTTCAGATAAACACTTAAAATTTCAGCTACTTCTTGCCCTCCCTCAGTACCTGCCCCTGACCTTATCAAAACTGTCCTCAATTTGACATCTTGAGAGCTGCAATTCCCTTCTGATGTCCATCTCCTTCAGTTTTCCAGGAATATTCACAACTTCAAGTGTCCAGGCAAATGTGTATCACTGGCTGACACAGTTTACCTGCTTTAAAATGTTTTATGCACTAACACAGACCTTCCTTGTGACAGAATTTTACCAGCCTACGTCCCTCCTTATCTTTGGGGAATGGATCTCCTCCTTCCACTTCAGAGACCACCCAAAGCACCCCACCCGCTTCTTTCACTCCACTGACCGTCTATCCATTACCAAAAAAATGAAAAAAGATGGGGAAAACCCAAAATGCAGCTGAAAAAGCAGCTTAAAACACCGTTCCTTTACAACCAGCGAGCTGCCAGCCACTTCCCAAGCTGGAGCTCCCACCTCCCTTCCCAGCCCTACACGAGGGCACTGGGAGGAAGAAAATCACCACAGAATCACAGAACGGCCTCGAAAAAAGTGATCAGCAAGAAAATCACCACGAAATAAATTAATTCCATTCTTTTTCCACCTGCCTCGGAACTGCGAGGAGGAACTCCGAGGTGAGGAGGAACCCCGAGGTGAGGGTGCCCAACGCCGAGAACCACTGGGGCCTTCAGGCAGCACGGGGTCTGCAGAGGGCTTATATTTGCCACGGAATAATAATTTCTAAGGTTTACACGCCTGTGCTAGTGAGAAAAAAGAAGGTTTTTTTATTCCCCTCGGCCGCGTCTCGGCGAACACGACCGTGAGGGCCATGGCCGGGGGGAGGGCGCCCCCTGCCGGCCGCGCTGAGGGGACGGGGGCGGCGCGGGGGCGTCTCCGGCTGGAAATCGATTAAAAATCCTCGCCTTGCCGCTGGAAATCGGGGAATAATTGATAATAATGCCCCTCCCCTGAAGGAAGGTGTGAGCTCTGGGGCTGCTCGGTGTGCTTTATGTGTCCGTGGGGAGGGTGTGGGGGAGCCGAGCGGTGTCCTGAGGGGAAGGCCGACCCCACCGTCCGTCGCTGGAGTTGGGCTCTGAAATGAGTTCAGCGATAAAAACGGGCTGGAAAAGGGATTGTTTTTAATTAGGTGTGAGTAAAAAAAAACCACCCAAGCGCGATGCTGTGGAGAAGCATCACAATCACACAAATATGAGTGTTGAAAGTAGATTAAAACTACGGGCCGACCCTGCTGCTTGATTTGCTGGTTCTGCACGTCTCTATAAACTGCATTTTTCCAGGGATGCCACAGGTTGCAAAGAGAAAAATTAAACTTATTAAACGCTTTCCACAGAACCGAACCTGTGTTTGTGGCTTTTCGGGTTAAAGGAACTGCTTGAAGTTATTATACAGTTAATTTTCTTCGAAACTATTTCTGTCTGCCTCTCTCTAAATAGGTGGTTTCTTAAGTGAGTGTTACTTAAAGGAAACCAATCTGTTTTTCAGGAAGGGCTGATGATGTCAGGCCTTTCAACTCTGCTTTCCCATAAGAATTCTTCTAGTAAAAGGAGTTTCACTCTGGGAAATAGTGAAAAGCAACGTGAAAATATTTAAAGCATCTCAGGCTGAGTGTTTATCAAACCTCCAGTTTTATGCCTGGATTTCCATCAAGCTGCGACTGCAACAAACGAAGGGAAAGAGAGACAAAACCATCAGATTTTTAGAATTAGAAAAGAGCTTGCAGTGAAAAACATGCCATGCTAAAATATTTATGAAGAGATAAATCCCAGCCTCAGTGCACTATATCCAGGACAATGTGTTTTTTCATAATTCTGAGTTTATCTATTCCATCTCAGCGTCGGTATAAAATCTGGAGAAAAAGCACGGTGTATTATGAACAGTTTTTGGCAAAATCACACCATCCAAATAAATCCTTCAATCCCCAACAAAATGCAAGAGAACTTCAGAGAGTATTGTATTATTACAGAATGTTTTCAGTAGGTGTGGATGTGAACATGGAGGTTCAATGTGTGTTTAACTTCCTGTGTAGTTATTATTATTTGCTCTGATACTGAAAATTCCTGCAATGGAGAAACTCTGAGCAGAGCTGCACAGACTTTATTTCACTTACCGGTGGTGCAAGAAGTACTGACAGCAACACTCTGTAAATTTTAATTTGCAGAATAAAACCACTAGGAGTTACATACAGTTTTCAATCTTCCAAGCAAAGCATTACATTTTTACAGCTAAATGCTCTCGCTATTCCCATATAGGTGTCCTGAAGAGGATAGGGACATGTCTGCATCACCAAGGACACAGTTCTGCTTTTAATCCTCACCCCTTAATCCCCACATCACACCTGTGGGATAGGTAAGAACCAGAACTCCCAGTTGATACAAGTAAAAAGGTTATTTAAGGCCATATTCTACCCTAATATTCAACCCTACAACCAAGTGATGTCATGATAGTCTTATAATAGTAAAAGCCCATAAAAGGATCCCAACCTAACTCAGATATTCCTTACAACTCTGGCAATGCAAAGGAATGACAAAAATACAGCGTCGCTGGATTAACAGACAGAACAGCCCAAACAAAATCTGCCGGCTCTGAAAGGTGCAAAGGAAATCTCCCTTTATCATCCTCTGTTTAACAGTTTACTTCATTCTGCTAAAAAGAACAAAGCCAAACTGTGATTCATTTGGAAATGAAATCATCCCCACCCCCAGTAAAGGCTGACATCGTGCGGGTAAACAGTTCCTGGGGTGCTCCAACAAAATGTAAATAGATTGCCTTGCTACTATATACACAGCAAACAGTTTCATTTTGAAACCAGGAGGTGAAAAATATGACGGAGCATGAACTCTGAAAATATTTACGAGAACAAAAGCTAATCACAGGTTGCCATCAAAAAGCTACAACTGCTAATCAAAAAAAGAAGATAACAAGCCCGTGCTTTGTGCACAGCAGTCCAGTCTTTTGGCACAGGTTGTAGCAATGATATTCTAATGCAAAAGCAATATTCACAGAAGGATTAACAGCAGGGTTTTTTAATTTAGGGTTTATTTAAAGCTTTCTAGATTGCAAAGGACACAGAAAAAAATCCTCCAGTTTGCCACAATCTTCTCTGAATAAGTCACCTAACCAACAACTTGTCCCAGTGCAGTGGTGCTCGCAGGTTTTATTTCCATTATAATCAACTGCATTTAGAGGATGATTAAGGAAAGTAACAGTTATTCTTCTCTGTGGAAAACTGCAAAATTAAAGTAATTCCACACAGGGGGAACACAGAGATTATTATTGTTGTCACACAGCAGAAAGCTGATAGACAAAATCAGCCAAACGAAATTTACCAAGGCTTGCAGAGTGAGTTAAAAATAAAGCAAGGAATGAAATCCAGGGCTGCTCTTCTCTGTTCCGAGTACTAGTTTACACTCCTATCCCCAGACTGTTATAACTCCTCCAAACAATAATAATTTAACATTATAATATGGTAAAGAGCTGTTACAATCTGAGTAAACACATCTTAGCTCAAAATTAAAATAATCATGGGTCCCTGGCTAATCCAGCTGCCACACACACAATCTCTCTGCTGAAAGTCCCTGCGAACTTCAGGCATTTTTTTACAAGTTGATGATAAATGGCTTTTTATAAAAAGCATATAAGAGGGTTCAATATCCTGCCTGCCTGCAGCCAGGTAAACTGAAAGATTATTGAAATGAAAAAGCAGCAATAAAATTACTGAAAATAATATTTTCCCAAATGGACTCCGTAAAACGAAACTTTTATCTCTTTTTTTTTTTTTTCCTAAGATTTTTTTTAAGACAACTCTGCTAACTCCTCTACACAATCCCCAGAAATTTCTCATGGAAAATGCTCATAAGCAGCTTTGTGAGTTACCAGCACACAGCCTTAGCCCGTGTCCAACTTCAAGCCCTTCATCATTGCAGTGATGAGCACAGTCTGGGGGAAGTCCTCCAGGAGCCAAAGTTACCTTCCTGCCTGAATTCTCAACCCTCCAGTGGAGCTAATTGTTGAAACAGAGCTAATTTTCAAGCCATGATGGCTGCACAGAGATCTTGAAAGAAATCTGATTTATTATCTCTCAAGACAGACATTTCCCAACCAAAGTCTTAGAACTCTTGAGACACTCCCCTAAAAGCTGCTCCCTTTCTCTCAGGAACTCGTCCATGCAGGCCTGTCTCCTGCCTAGCCAACCTGCCCACCACTGACATCCTGGAGCAAGGGAAGCTGTGGATTCGTCTTCTTCAGTGTTCAAATCTATTCAAAACTTCAAATGCACCTCAGAGCACTGGAAAGGCAACAACTTACTGCAGTTTCCCTTGACAGAAAACAGAATTGGCTGGATGAAAGCTACACAAATTGATGGCTCCTTCCTCTCCTCTATGTGATGTCAACAGTTGAAAGGGACTGGATGTGCCACAGCAAACCTTCAGCAGCCCCCATCCTGCTGCAGGCCTGACATGCTGAGCAGCAAGGAGAGAAAGGACAATGGCAGACACACAACTGTCTGCAAGGAGGAGGAAACTTCAGAGCACGTTTTGGGTGCCTTCCAGTGGCTCCAGGCAGAAGAGCAGGGCTCCAGAACAGCTATGCACAAACCTTTGTTCAGAAAAGTCCAAAGAAAGGAGAAAATACAGAGGCTTCTTCTGAGACAAGTCTGGTTCCCTTAATAATCACCAAGTCATAAAACACTTCCTTTGATTCAGAAACCCCACAAAGGTTCTCTCTATAGCAGAAAGCCCAGCACAGAGTTGGGCTTTCATGAGCACCAATCCTCCTTATAATTAGGCAAGAGGGACTGTTCCTGGCCATTTTTAACACTCTCAGACTGGAAAAGCTCCTAAAAAGCTGCTATTTAAACATTCATTTCCATGGAAGTTGTGACTTACTCTTAATAGAAAGGAGGCACAAGGATGGAGCAAATCCCGAATGCAAACAAAGCAGCTGCCAGCACAGACCTCGTGAAAGAGAAGGGCAGAAAGGATGGCAAAGGCAAAAGTGAAGAAGTTGCGACAACGATGAGTTTTGAACCTTTTTTGAGGCTCCCCTTCATATCCTTTGAGTGTCTCCACCATGGGACTGGCAGGGACAAATCCATTCTTACAGATTTTTTTTTCCTTTTGCACATTATTTGTCACATTGCACACACACACACACACATATAAAAAGTGGACAAGAGTTCAGTGCCATCAGCTTCCCACTGCCTTGTTTCCACATTTCTCCTCCAGCAGCATTTACTGTAGCCATCCAGATGTGCTTCGTGATCACTGAGGTTGATGAGCAACGAGATTTTTAGGCAATTGCACTCGAATACAGACCAGACTCCTGACTGTGTGCTAGATGGAAACTAAACTTGAAACCTGAAGGCCCCCAACCTTCCAGTTTAGAGGGGAAATGATTAACACATCTCTAACAGCACCATTTCCTTAAGTTGCAAAACAGCATCTGTCCTTCTGAGGCACTTATACCTGCCCACATCACGTACTTCTGCACAACACCCGCAGCCCCTTATTTTATGAAATTTCTTCATTTCATAATTCATTTAATTCATTTCTTCTTGAGGATGCAAGGGGGAGGGAAACCAAGGCAAGAAGTGGACTTACCATGGAGTGGTGAGCCCGAGGGGCTGCTGGACAGGCCTGGGACGGGGCTGCAGCGTCCTCCTTGCTTGGACGTGAGCTCCTGCTCGATCTCCTCCAGCCCCGCGCTCTTCTGGAAGCGGCTCATGCGGTTCACCACCCGAGGGGACATGTGTGTCCTCACACAGGGCTGGCCCCCGTAGGGATTGATGGGGAAGACATGGGAAGTGCCCCGCAGCGTGCTGACCACCACCCAGCGACAGTCGTGGCTGAAGGAGATGTCCTGCACCTGGAAAACGGGAGAGAAGTGGAATGGGGTCACCAGCACACACAGAGCAAACCTTAAATGGAAATGGGAATAAAATTCCTCGAGTTTGGGCAGTAACTTGGGTGTTGGTGTGTTTATCAATTTAGCACTCAGCATATTTTACAGGAATCATACATGGCATTAAACACGAGCTGCAGGGTGATATCCAGTTCTGAATGTTGTGCACTTTCCGAAAGATTCTGAGATTTTTCCTTTTCAACGGGCTTGAACTTGGGAAAACAAACCATGCTGCAAAGTGCCACAGAAAGCCACGAGAGCTTGGAAGAATTTTCAAATAGAATTTAGTTCTAAAAAGAGCTGGGAAATCATTTCAATTACATGTTTTGTATTCGCTTGTTTAATGTTTAGAGATTGCCCAAAAAGGGGCAAAAGGAGGGATGAGAAGACGAGAGATCTCACCACTGGTCTTGGTTTTGACAAATACTGGCACAAGCCTTATTTTAGCTTAAAATGGTCAGTTTTGAAGCAAATATAAAAATACAGTGAAACATTTTCCACTACAGTTACTCCTTGCATAGATCTCAGATATGAAGTCCAGAAGGATTTCATTCTCTTTTAAGTGTGCTTTACACAACGCTTTGATGGAAAGCAAATTCTTGTTTCTGAAGGAATGCTTTAAAAGAGAGATTAAAGTTTGTTTCCAACCCAGTCCTGGCAGACAACGCAAGAAAACAAGTAGTCGAGGTTAAAATGATTTATCATAGAGAAAAAAAAGGCCTAAACCAATTCTTCCAAAACTGTTTTTAAAGGTAAAAGCTGACTAAAAAGAACCACGTACGCAAGTGGGATTTACCACAGCAAACAAACACACAGAGGAAGGATTAGTTTTCATTATATTATTAAACAGCATAAACTAAAGAAAATTCTTTAAGATTTCACTGAAGCCAGTTTTACAATACACTAGGTACTCAAATTGGAGTAAACACTGATAAAATCTTGACAAATATTCCAGAAATGCACTCCAGCTATTCCAGACAAAAGCAGCAAAGTATTCATCAAAGTGCAAGTTTCCAACTGAGCCCTGAAGCCTCGGAGACAAAAAAAAAAGGATTTAAGTCTTATGACTTGTGACAAGATATTTGGCTGACAGACTGTCACGACACAAAGTGCTTCATCAACATCACACAAAGTGCAAATCAGGCTACACACCTGCTCCCTTCTCGAGTGCCGGGACAGACCCGAAGGATGCGCTAAGGACACCCCTCCCAAAACCCGACAGCTTCGGCACTTCAGGGATTGCCCACCACCGACCTGAGTCACAGCTCCCGCTCTGCTTACAAAGTGTTTCACACCTTAACAGCGACTTCAAAAGGGATTAGAGACCCCACAGGGATTAACAGGGGCCCAAAAAAAGAAACCCCAAAGCCGTGGAAAAACGATGGCACCGAGAGTAATTCAGTGTTTGCTGTTTAAAGGGGTTAATTGTAGCGGCCAAAACCAAAGACAAGCACTGGATGCAAATCACCCCCCTCAGTGACAGCAGAACTATGAGATGACAGAGCTGAGAAATGGCATCTCTCTGACTGCATAACAGAAACGTGGGCTGCTACTCTAATCCTGCTTTCAGCTGGCACCCTAAGGGTTATGTTGTTTTAAAAACTACACACAACAGCCCTGGCACATGACAACCCAAGCCAAGAAATGGGGAAACAATCACGACAGGATGTTTTTTAACTCAGTGTAAACATTACACAGAGAAAAAGTATTGCTGATCAACAGGAAGCAAGAGTGGAACTACGTAACCCAAAACGCTCTGCATAGTGATGCCAAACAGGCACAGCAGGCAGAGAGGTATCAAGGCCATGACTGCTTGAAATGTGGCTGAAAACACAGAGGCACAAGGGGTTTAATACCCAGGAGTAACTGGGGAAAAAAAAGTGTTGACAGATGAATGTGCAATGAATTCAGATTTATAGGAACAGAGCTACGAAACCCTACTCAGCAGTGACAAAAATTATCCTGGAAGCTGCTGTTCCACATGAGGTAATTCCACCCATCTCCTCCTGGTGTCAAACACGGGCTCCTTTGTCTTCCACAGATAAAGCATGAGGAGCTGGACCACAGAAATAGGAGGAGGTAATTCAGGGAACATTTCCAGTTCCAAGGGCAGAATTAAATACCCTCGTACCAAACCCACCTGAGTGACACGAAGGAGCCCGTCTCTCTCCAGCACACCTGGAGGATGGCAGTGGCCCAGGTTGGAAGGAGAATGCTCAGAAATTACTTCAAAATGCCCAGGACAAACCCTATAAATTCCCCCCTCTCAGTGCTGTTCTCCACCACACTGTTCCTGTGCATTACACAGAGTTCTCACTGCTCAGAGTATAAACAAACTGCACAGTGGCCCATTAGTGGTTTTCAAGTTTATGCTAAGCGTTGCAATTTATTGCTGTCCTTTAGGTTAATGTACTGTTATTTCATGTATTTAGAATATATTTCTGGATTTGTTGTTAATTATGATGTAATGTTTAGATCCCAAAGATCAATCAAGACCCCACAGTGTTTACAGATATATGTTAATACAGCACAAAGTACACCAGATCTCTCACAATGCAGAGTTTATTCTATAGCTCAAGGTCAAGGTCACATTTAATACTCATGTCTGTAATTCAAAATTTTATCCACCCTCTTCTATCTGGGCCAGTAAAGGGAATTACAGACCTGAGATTCTGTTTAACTTGGGAACTCTTAAGATACTTTCAGTTGCCATACTAAATCCTTTTGTGGGAACATCAGTGCTCTCTCCCAGTTTTAAAACCATTTCTTCTGAGCAGTTTGGTCCCTTAAGCTTCACACCACATTTCCTGCATATCCACAAGTCTGGGTGAAATCCCTGGATACTTCAAGTCCTCATCAGAAACACCAAAGCCTTCTCTGGCCCAAAGGAATGCACTTAAGGCAACCACAGACTGTTACAAGGATAATGTGCATCCTTCATTCCACCAATGACTAAACCAAGGATCCTGTGACTCCCATCCTCAGCTTCACTCATTTCTTTCACCTTCACCATGGGTTTCACACAACCCTTTCCACCAAAGAATTCACTTCTAACATCCCTGAATTCATTTGAGTCTTCCACTCTTTTCACAGAATTCCAGAATGGTTTGGGTTGGAAGGGGCCGTAAAGACCATCTTGTTCCACCCCCTGCCATGGGCAGGGATACTTTCCACTGACCCAGGTTGCTCCAATCCCTGTCAAACCTGGCCTTGGACACTTCCAGGGATGAGGCAGACACAGTTTCTCTGCCCAACCTGTGCCAGGACCTGCCCACCCTCACAGGGAAGAATTTCTTCCCAAAATCCAATCCAACCCTGCCCTCTGTCAGCGTGAAGCCTTGTCCTGTTCACTCTATGCTCTCACAAATAGTCTCTGTCCATGTTTCTTGTGGGCTCCTTCAGGTACTGGAGGGCTGTAATTCCATCACCCCAGAGCCTTTTCTCCAGGCAGAACAATCCCAGCTCTTCTCAGCCTGTCCTCACAGGAGAGGTGCTCCAGCTCTTCGATCATCTTGGTAGCCTTCTCTGGACTTCCTCCAACAGGTCGATGTCCTTCCTGTCTTCCCCTGTTCTCCTTCAGTTACTCATCTATACTTCTAAACTCCCACTATCCTATTTCCCTGTGTTTCCAACACTGTGATGCAAAATCCTCCAGAAAACTGAACTCAAATGCAGCTGCCACATTCAGAGCCCACCCTGAGCGAGACAGTCAAGGAATTTACAGAGTCTTACAAGGACACGTCAGGTGTCAACAGCTCTACTGAAGAGCAGCTTTCATGACTGCACAGATCAGAAATCACTTCTGATATTGCAGAACCACAGAATGGGACAGGTTGGAAGGGACCACCGTGGGTCACCTGGTGCAGCCAGCCTCACTTGCAGCACAGCACTCACACATGTTCTGTCAGCAAGGAGGAGGAGCTCCACTGGGGGGTCACAGCACCTGCCAGGCAAATCCCCTCCTGAGGCACGTGCATCATGCAAGAGGTAGAAAACAAAGCTCCCAACACTGAACCAACAGATTTCTAGCCCAATGACAAGAAATAAAATTTCTTCTTCCTAGTGTGCTATTTTTTATTTCCCTACCACCCCTTTTTCACTTGTGAGGAGTTCCACCAGGTGCAGACTGTATGTTCTGGTGCACTTCACTGCACTTAATTAAACGTTGCTAGTTAATTGAAACAACAGTGAAGAAGGACGAGCACTGCTGCAGAGGGAACCTGACCTGTTCATGCTCACTGTGCCGTGTCACAGAGAAAACACACCGTTATTTGAAGCACAGGACTTAAGTATTTAATTATGCTGCGCTGGGAGATGGCAGGAAGAAAAAAAACCAGCATCATTAACAATGAGAAAGAGCAGCAGTACTGAGGAGCTAGGGGTCAAAATAAATTAGAAAACTGGTCTGTATGTGAATTTTTTTGGTTGAGAAAATTAAGGAAATGATGCAGCAACGAACACAAATGAAAAAATAATAAAATCATGGGCTACACAAAATGATTTATCAGACTGACACAGACCCAACTCTGTCTCCCCAAGTCCTCAAAACTGATTTCAGAGTTCAGCTTCTCCCCGGGCACAGGGAGATGTTCACGTGGGGTCCCTCAGCCAGAGCAGAGCTGTCTATTAATAACTGAAACTGCTCCAAGCTCTGGCTCCTCAAGGCACTCAAGGTACTTCTAATTGAGCAGCTTCTTCTTGTCTGCTCTCATCAAAGACTCAGCAACTTCCCAAAATCAATCTTTATTATTTCAAGTCTGTCCCCAGTTTACTTCCTAGAAATAAGAAAGTGTCTCTTCCAGAGATGATTTCAACAATTGCAACTATCTAAGCATGTCAAAAGGCAGGAAGAAATTCCTATTGGCCACGGAGGTTCCCATCAAAGGTTTCTAAGTTGTTCCAGAGTTTCACTGCCTGGACGTGGGACATGACACTGTGGAATCACATCCAAAACCATTCCCCCAAGATGCACAAACTTGCACGTGCTCCAGGCTGGAATGTTTTTCTCATTCCCTTGTTTCCCTGTGCTGGCTGAAGTCAGTGGGAGTGGCAGCAGCGTGGCAGTGCAGGAGGCCACAGAGGGCTCCGGCTGATGCTATCGCTGCCTTTGTTTGTTCTAGGCTGACTTAACACTGTTTGCAGGGAGCTTGTTTTGTCTGCTCACAATTTCAGATCAAAGAGAAAGGATCCTCAGGTGACGGCCTAACTTTCATCTGCAAGTAAATGAGCTTCCTCAGTTCAGAACATGCTATGCCTTCGTTAAAAACCTCCCCGAATGCTCTTGGGTAAAAATCCGAGCGTGGTAAGTGTTGACTCACAAGGCAAGAGCTGTAGGACAAGAAAATGTATCCTCAACCAAACCAGGCACCACATGCACAGGCATATTTTTCTTCTCTACAGCTGAACTGCCCAAGTGTGGATCCTCTGAGAGCTTCAGTCTCTCTCTGGCACAGCTGAACACAACCAGCGCTCGCAATGCACGTTCCCACTGTCGCCCAGTGCATCAGACATGCTGCTTTTTGTCCTCTTAAGGGAAAAAAAGATCAAATCCAAAGCATAAGTGGCACTTAAGGATGAAAATGTATTAATCTGATGTAACTGAAACAGCGACTTCTGCCTGTGTTTGCAGAAAAGTGGCTTTGAACGTTGTGACCTCGGGACTTGCATCACTCCGGCCAGTGAATGATCTGAGCACTTCACATTCTTCCATGGCCATTGTCCTCGCAGTTCCCCCCTGAGGCAGAGGTCCCCTTGCCATCCCACCCCATCTTCAGCCCAGTCACACAAGGCCAGGGGTTTTGTTAGGAACTGAGTGATCTTCACCATCCCCACTCGACATTTGATTCAGCACAAAAAGCTTCTTCCTGCATTTGCTGCTCAATATCAGCAAACACAACCTAATTTGCAGGAACAGCACTTTAAAACTCAATAACACTCTGTTTGGTGGTTCAAAGCAGGCAGGAGGAGAAAAGGAAAGCCATGTTAGGGACAGCAGCTGTGAAGAGCCATGAATAATGCTGCTGCCCATCCTTCATTTGTACCAAGGGGAGGGGAGCTCAGAAACCTGACCTGAGCAAGGACAGTACTTAAATGTCCCTCGGCATCATGACACCAACAGCACAGGTCCCCACAATGAAGATCAGGGACAGCTGACATGGAGACACTGCTTGATGGCATCAAGCCATCAGGAAATGCTGTTATTAAATCCCAACACTTGTTTCTTTCCCTTTAATGCACAGAGTGTGCAACTCAATCCACCAAGATGTTCCTGTGCAGGAATGGCAGAGGGGACATCCTGTCACTGTCTCTTAGGAGCAAGGGGAGGAACACAAGTCACTGCCCTGCCCTCCAACCACTAAAGACAAGGTAAAACGGAGACCAGGAATTCTGCAGATGGAGTAACTCCAGGGCTGGTATTCCAAACTGGGTGAATTCCCCAGATATTCATCAATATCTGGAACACCAATAAACTTGGTTCCCATATTTCTGCTCCCACAGGGTACATGGCCTGCCATGTTTTACATGGCAAATCCTTGGAAAAATTGGTGTATTCCATGTGAAGTCAGGAGCAGGAGCAGTGATCCCCCATGGAAACTTCTGAGTGTCCAGAGCTCAGGCAGAGCCACGCAGAGAACCACCTGGAAGTTCTAGAAACTTCACCCACACACCATTCTTTGTCCATGGACTCAATGGCCTTGTATCTTCAGTAAAAGCACACTAATGCATCACAAAGCAAGGAAAGGAAGACCAAAATACCAGCCTGGAAAAGGAGATTTTGGGAATGTGGGGCAAAGCTCTGTCCGCCAGAATCTCATATACAAAAGCAGATGATTTCAGCAGGGACATTAAAATCCCACATATAACACAGGCATAATCATGATGTTTAAACAATTTATAATGGGTACCAGCTAAACAAATTCTGACACTGATAATCACTCATGTCCATCAACACAAATTAGAACTTTTTATAGCTCCAGTACAGAAGGTGACCTTTAAGACCATTGGCCTTGATTCACAGTTAGCTTTAAACTAGGGGGGAAAAAAATGAAAAAGGTCTGGTTGCAAATGTATAAATACTGTTCTAACCAAAGAGGAGGTACAGAGGCTCCCAGTGTGGGCCACAGAATATCTGCATTGAGGATTCTATACTGAACAGTCTCCAAAATTCTTGTCTAATGCTACTCAGACATGATATTTGCGCAACAAAAGAGCAGCATCACACACTACTCTTCTCACCAAACAGCTACAAATACTTTTACTCCAAAAGAAAAAAGTAAAACAATCCATGATATTATGTAAATCTTTTAAATGATGTGTATTGAGAATCAGAGGTACCAATGAAATATTGTTTAATCATCCAGGGAGTTGTGAAACCCACCAACACACCTCAGACTGCTTAGAATTTTCTCCATTTTCTGCCATTCCAAAAGCTACACTGTTCACATCCCAAATGAAAACTGTGTGGCAAACTAGGAAAAAAATTTACTATGTTGATTCTGAGAACTTTAATGCAACGCTTTCACAGAGATGCTAATACTATACCCCAAAAACCAGTGTATCAATAAGGGTTTCTTCTCTAAGACATGTTCTGTTTGGTTTCCAATGTGTGCCTTGAAAACAAATTTATCAGCTGTAAAAGCCAGAAGAACATCTTTGTTCCTTGTGACTGGAGTCCTGTGCTTTGGTTTTCAATATTGAGTCTTTGTGTGAAAGGAGAACAAAAATAACTCTAAAACATTAAACACACTATAGAACGTGCTCAAGCAGATGACAGAGTGTGTATACACACAAATCTCAATGCTCTTTGTATTATTTATAAAAATTACTTGTTAGTGCTATATATATTATCCCATAGGCACAGTTTTTCCTCATTTCCTCCCACTTCCCAGAAGGATTATTCCTTCTTATAGCAAACCATTGCCTATAACAGCAATTCCACTTCTCCAGAATGGCAGCAGCAAAGCTTAACCTAAACTATCAGCACATTAAATTCACACGGATTGAAACATTATCAACCACTGCTAGATGCTAGAAGGCTTTCAGACTCTACTTGTTACAAAGGCCAAAAACTTCAGGGAAATGGCACAACTCACAGGGAAAAAAGGTTTGAAGGAACCGTAATGAGGGTACCACACTGATCCAAGCTCCCAGTGCCAGGGTCATAATCACAGCGCCCGAGGCTGCTCCCTGTCACACTGCTTTACATCTGCCAGGCTGTCACAAGCCTGTGCTTGCAGTGTGTAATTGCATCAGCAAGTGCAATACTCATTTCTTACCCTGTGGTGACATTTTTATTTCTGTATTTAAAGCAGGTTCCTCAGTGCTGTAAAGGTGGGGCTCTCAAAGTGCTGCCGTGAAGGACTGCAGCCAGAGCCCGCTGCAGCCACAGCAGCGCCAGCAAGGGCAGCTCCCTGTCCCCCCCACCGTCAGAAAAATCAGGTTACTGAGCACTGTTTCAAGTATCCTTTCAGACTTGCCCACCCTGGCTAACACCCTCACTTCAGTTTCCATCTTTAAGGGTGGGATTTTTCAGCTGGGAACTTGAACACATATCTGCTGCAGGTTCCCCCACTTTGCTAGGAGAAGTTAATCCCAACCTTCTTTTTAAGTCTTCCTTTGAGCTCCCTCATTGTCTGCCTGTGGCTTTTACCACCAAAGGCAAGCACACCCTGACAGCTGCTTCACGGGCACGAGACAAATGTTGAACATGTTACACGAGAAAAGGTTAAGTGCAAACACAGCCCATAATGGGGGCTCTTTGGAGGCACTGCCAGAGCTGAATAAATCTGACAGCACCTCATTGCAAAGGGCAAGAATTTATTCTTGTCCAGGTTAAACGCTCTGCTCTTATCCCTTCTGTGGCTGCAACGTAAGAAAGGCTCTTTGTGTGCTGAAACAAACATTAAAGTGCCAACATACACAGAATGTATAAGGTGTCTGGGGATTGTTCTTCAGCAAAGAGTTTAACTTACTTTGGCTTCAGTCTCTCCCCTGTGAAGTGTGTACAAATGATGGACGGCACTTTGTGATGATGACCAAGGATGTGTCAGGATTTGGAAAACATGGAAATCATGGCCTAACGTGTCAGTGGTGACCAGCAACATCCCTGGGTAAAAAAAAAGAAAAACAAAAAAAGGAAGAAGAAACACAAAAGCACAAGAGATTAATCACTGCAAAAGAAGAGGCTTCACATGTCTATCTAAAAAAGCAAGTGTGGCTTACATTTGGGTTTCTGGAAAGAGAAGGAAACAGGCACAGAAAATGACTGAGTTGAAAGGGATTCACCTCGTAAAAACGAATCAGAACTTCAACTGAAATCATATTCACAGAATTACTACTTAAGTATTAATATAGTATTACAACACAAATCTATAAAAACCAACTGAAAAATCTTAATGTTCTAACTAAATTTGAGAACTGTGGGACCAATATGAAGCATTGAAATGATGAATATTACAGCAAAACCCCAAAATGCTCTTCCCTGGGCAAAAGGAGTCAAAGAAAGATTGATGTTTCCACAATACCAATTTTTGGAAGAAGAGACATTATCAAAACCCTGCCAAAACAATCCATACCAAACCAATCCTCAAGAAGCATCTTTCTTAAAAGTGAAAGAAACTGTCTGATCTATTGGTGAAAGGCAGCAAATCAGAGTTGAGAGCTTTGAAGTGAAATACTAAATTAGGTATTAACTTCACTGCAAACAGGTCACTGGTGGAGGTACTGAAATGATTCAATTAAGCATCAGCAGAATCACAGTAACTTGTATTTGTTACTTACTTTTTCTCTCCCACTATGTGTCAGTCCATAACCCAGTTTTTAAGCACTTACAAACATATTTGAAGTCAATTTATCATAAAAGAGCATGTTTTATACCAAATATTAAGTATCTTTGTACACATAAGAAAAGTGCAGCATCAAGGCAGAAGGCAGAACTACAGCAAAAAACTTTAGATTCATTTTTCTACATAAAAATGTCCATATTACCATGCTTACTAATGAAGTGCAGAAAGTCATCACCTGCAGTAATCCTCTGACATTTAATTAATGCAAGTACAAAGTGATTTTAACAGTTTAATAGTGACATTCTCAGTAATTCTCAAGGAACCCATCTATTAAAGGAATCCAGAAATTCTCACGTTGCTCTGCTGTGATGATTCTCCACATAAAGCAAAACTGAAATCTTTTAGGAAGAGAACTTAATCTCCACATTTTACATAGCACCTATTTAGAGGATAAATCATTACCTTACTGCTGTCCTAAAAAAGCATTTGCTTCCTTGGTTTATTTAGATGTGACTCATTGTTCCCTCTGCTGCCCTCAGACCCAGCCAGGACACCTTGGAGAGCTCTCACCTTTGAGAGATGCCTCTTGGAGACATCACCACCCAAGTCCTACCTGTCATGGGTTTCTGCAGCTGAATTTTAGTAGCAGGGGAGACTTCCAGGATGGTTTCTGTTAGAAGCTGCTTGAAGCTTCTCCTGTCCTGTGGAGCCAATGACTCCCATTCCCTGCTCCCTCAAACTGCTGGAAAAAGGGAGGAGTGGGAGGACAAAGGTGTTCTTAAGATTGATTTCTTACATTTTAGTTTTATTACTTTTAGTTTTAGTTCTCCTCTTCTTAGTAATAAATTTAAGTGTTTAGCCACTCTGAGTTTGCTTTGCCATTATCTCTCAGTTGGTTTTTTTTCCCTTTTCTCTTTTTCCTTTCCCTCTGGGAAAGGGGGGCCTGAAAGTTTGGGTGGACTTGAGAACTGTCACACTCCCTTAAGACACTCGGAATGTTTCAGAATTAAACTGTGCACTGAGCAGCAGAAAAAACACTCTCTTAGGAAAGATTAAATTTAATTAACTTTTCTGCTGGACCACTCAGCATCCTGAGTGTTCTACCTCCTTGGCAATTTGGGTAACCCTTCCCTTCAGCCCAGATGGAAGAATTCCGGTGGCCACAGCCTTGACCTTGTGAGCCCAACATGTGTCTCCAGTGCCACTGGCAGCTCTGGAGCACCTGTGAGGCACAACCTCCGAGGGGACAGCGTGGGATCCCTGAGCACCACATGGGAGCAGCTCCTCCTGGCATCAGGAGTGTTATAAATGACCACCCGGAATGACCAAGTCACTCTGCAAAAAAAGGGTAGTTTTAATTGTATAGGTAATGAAACTTACAGAGTAAAAAAAAGGCAGCATTGGGTGTCCCAGAGAGTCACCTCCCTGTCAGTGACACCCCCCAGAGCTCACAGGCTCTGCTTAGAGACGGTCAAACATACAGATTCTTTATTTCTGCTTAAATGATTGCCTTTGAAATCTTGTCATCTGTCTCTGCCTGGTGCTTCTTGGGAATCACGGGTCAGGAAGGACTGGGATATTCTTAGCTTCAATTTTCCTAGAGAGAATCTGTTGCTGAAGTTCTGTCTCGTCTGGGGGTTCTTCCCTCCTTACCTTGACTGGTCTGTCACCCAATTGTGTTGAGGTCCCCGGCTTAATCTTCATTTACATTGTACCTATCTTGTATCAAAAGGCTGCTTCAGTCATTAACTTCAGCTTTCTTCCTTTGCCCCCTTTTTATACGTTAAACTAAGTTCATGTCTTGCTTTTAGTTGCTAAATCTTTACGGCACACCCCGCACCGCCCAGATGTACAATATTCAACGCTTTCGGAATCCCATTGAATAATCTGGTAAGCCATCCAGTGTACTTCGTCATATTTTTGACACGAATTAAGCCTGTATTTCTCACAGGAGATCCCCTTGGATCCAGGCACTGCAGCAGCAGCACGGTGCAAAAATCAGAGGGATCCAAACCCCACCGGAGACAGAACCACCCGCGAGTCTCTCCCCTCCGCTTGACCACTGGGATGGCTGGGGCAGAGCGGGGCCACCCACGGTGCATCCCACTGAGCTCAGCACGATCCCCTCCAGCTCACAAACCTTCCCCGCTGCCATCCCCGAACCCTGCAAATGAAAGGCAGCTTGTTATGGGGCCGAGAAACCCGGCAGCGCTTTGGGGGATTGTGGTCGGGAGGGGAAGGCATGCGAGCTGAGGTCGGGCTGCATGTTAATGTTGGCTTCAGCGGCGATTGCCTTGATTTGTAGTGACTGCGGTGATAGGAAATACAGCTGAAGTCGCTCCGGTGCGAGGCAGCCAAGCCTTTCGTGTGGGATTATGCACACAATTTGCATTAATTCTGTTCTGCAACATCACAAACTCCACTTCCCTTCTCGTGAAGTGTGCGGTCCTCAATAATATATTGCATTTCCAGCGGAGAAAGCTGGAAGCAAAGTGGGGTTTGTGTGCTGGAATGAGGCTGCCACTGTTACTGGAGCGAGGATATTCCAAAAGGTCTAATTCAACCCATAAGAATTACTTGCTCTATTCCTGTGCTTTTCTCTCCTCACAAGTTAAACAGCTTTATATAGAAGTGGCGTGTGCCTGGGGTCCTTCTGAGCTCTCCCTTACCCCTGGTGGAAAGGACCTTTGGAGCAGGAGAAGCTGGAGGAGATGAATCCATAAGGCTTCTCTCAACAGTGAGCAGACAACCTGAGCAACCACAGACAGTTTTTTCCTCCCTCAAAGCTCTAGACGCCTTTTATAAATCCAGACACAGGGCTGATTCCACCCAGAGACCCCAGCAGAGGTTCCTCACGGCATCCCATCCCGTGGCACCGAGCAAGGAAGACCATAAAAACTTGAACTGAGGCAAAACTCTGCCTGGAACTGAGGACAAAAAGGTGCCAGATCCCCAGAGTCCTCAGTTCCACACTCACAGGCCTTGCCTTTGGGGTTTTGGGGTTTCAGGGGGTTTGGGTTTGAGGTTTTTTTTGTTCTGTCTTTGCTAAGTTGAAGGACTGCAGAGGTGAAAGGGAATACATTTGTGGGTGGAAAGGAATTGGCTTAAAAATAGAACGATGGGTGGTATCTGATTTGGCAATTTTTGCCTAATCTAAACTCCTGCTGCCTGTCCTGTTTGGAATAAATGCATTTTAGTAGATGAAAGCCGAGGGAAAACAGGCCCTTCGCTTGTATTAGCGACTCTTTTTCAGTAAGTTAAAGAAGGACCTTTCACACCCACATTTGCATTTGAAGTACAAATATATCCTGGCAGACCTTGTACCAACACGGAGGTCCCAAGCACAACACCACAGATGGGAAAGAACGTGTATTTATAAAAGAGCATTTTGAAACCTCCTCCTCACCCCTGTTATTGTAACAATAAATCACACTGGTTTAGAACACTGGACTTGGGTTTCGCCGTGGTATTTTCCAGCCCTCGTTGCTTCTCGCTGAAGAATCCCAGATTTCCATTATCCCAGCTCAGCCATTTTGCTTCCCTCTCCATCTCCCTGCAGGAATTCCTAATCCCAGCAGAGAAACACGACCTGGAGTCCTGGTCCTTACCTCACTTTCACTTTCGAGAGCAGGAAACTTCAACTCAGCTTTCTAAGAGACCTTGTGACAGCTTTCCCAAAAAGTTGCTTGGACGGAAATACGGGTTAAAGCTGTTCTAAGTTCAGTCCAGAATGTTTTTTTTCTTAGGATGTACTTTCTGGATGAATAATCAGAGATGAAAAGTGAATAATTCTTGAGGATTTCCTGCTCATTTTCCAAACTGGCAATAATCCCTGTTTAACAGATAACAGCTGAAATCCATTGCAAGTCTTGCACACACAGGACCCAGTGGAAATTTATGTGTCAAACAGACATTATTTAGGCTGTATCTCACTGCAAAAATTCGGATTTTGCTTATCAACAGCACAAGGGTGCAGCCAGATTAAATTAATGACTCTTTTACTGTGTGGTTGTTTCAAATCCACATGGATGATTAAAATCCAAACTTAAAGCAACCGACAGAGACCCTAGATGGAAAAAAAATGAGGAAGCTGTAAATTAGGGAAGGTAAAACAAAGCTTTGCTGCTTTTCTTGCATTCTCTTTGGGAAACAATACGCTTCTTTCAGGATCGAAACTCCATAAAAACACAAGGAATATATGCATAAAAGGCAAAACTAGTACAGATGCAGACTGTGGGCTGAGAGCTATTTCTGCAGTATCAGAAGACTAAACCAGACTCTGGCCTGGCCATAAACTAAGCCCACGCCCTAAACGAGGTGCCAAGCCACAAAAAGCATTTGCGTCAACTGGGAATACAAGGGAAAGAAGGACTTCTAATTATAGGCCCTGGAAGCGGAAGGGCCGCAGTGATTGGGAGCTGAGGCGCTGCGGGATGTTTATCTGGGAGCTTCCTCTGCTCCCTCCAGCCCGGCTTGGAGCGATGGGGTTTGGTGGCACTGCTGGGACACGGCGTTCCCGCTGGGCACGGGGTGGGGTGGCACAGAGCACGGGTTGGAGAGCCCGGCGAGTCCTACCATGTCCTAATTGTCATCATCATGGCCAGATTTCACGAAGGAAGATTTGGGAGGGCTCTGCCCACGTGGGGTGGGTGAATCCCTCAAGGCTGCGCAGTGGATTTTTTAGGTGAGGCACAGCGTGCGCAGAACTGGCCCCACCCTTTACTCCTGAGGTTCATCTGCCAGGGCGCAGAGAGCTTGGACGGTGACAGCGAGGTCCTCAGGATGTAGGTCTGGTTAGAGTATCCTTCTCTTAGACGGATGGCCTGACAGGGCTAAGCAAGCTCCATCTGCCTGGGTTTGGAGTTAGAGTTGTCCTTCTCCCAGGATGGTTGCTGGGAGGCTGGTGAGCCCATCCTCTCCATGGACACACTTTGTCTGACCCTTCAGTTGAGACCTGACCAGCATGGGACACCCTACCAAAGGCATAAACCACCATCAGTATAGCTCACAACCTCCTAAGGGCACACAAGCTTCTCCCCCACGACAAGGGGGTGTCCGTGGAGAAGAGTCCTAATTGTACCACCTCCCTAATTGCAGAGCTGCTGATTGCACACACACATCGATGAGGTCCACGCAGCATCACGAGGAGCTTCGGGGTTTGATCCCCGCGTGGGTCACCCACTGAAGAGCTGCACTCGCTGATCCCTGGGGGTCCCTCCAAGCCGGGACAGCCCGTGATTTCAACACCTCGTTTGCAGAGGGCAGGAGAGTTGGAATACAAAAATCACTTAACAGGGATCTCGAGGAAACCTTGGGAGAACCCAGCATGAACATCTCTTGACAGATAAAAGACTGTGAATCTCTGTCGTCTCCTTGTCTCCAAGATGTTTGAAGCTGCCTCGACTTTGCAGATACACCCTCAACCTGGATGAGGACTCCATCGTGTTTTCTAACTTGTGTCCAGTATCATATGTCTCTCCATAGTTAAGGGTGTGTTATCTCCTAGTTATAATGTCTCCTCCCAACGTTATTCCCTGGTTGTAACATCTCCTCCCATACTTAGCATAAGTCAAACCCTGGGATGAATATTCATTTGCTGAACATAGATATTGTAGGTTGTAGTTTCAATAAATGTTCCTGTTTGCACCCCCATCAAACACCACACAGGGGGGTTCCCCACCCACCTGAGCCAGGTTATTATTCATGGAAGGACTCAACAGGTTCAAGGGTGATGCTGGGAAAGCAGCCAGGACACCTGAATCCATGGATTCCCCACCTCACTGGGGAATGCAACTCTTCCATGTGCACCGACAGACCAGCACAAACTCACCAATTGCACAAGAAGTGATTTCTCAGACTTTAGAGATGAACTTTGATACCAGACACCACTGATATTGCGCTTTGAAGGCTTCCAAATTAGAGGATGGAGCGCTCAGAAGAACCACAACTGCCTTCCAGCCCCTCCTGACCCAGTCCCTTCCTCCCTTGCCCAGGTTCCTCCTGCACTGCAGCTCCCTGGCAAACACAGTCACGTCTGCTTGAGATGTGACAAAGTTTATGTGGGTTTCTGAAGCATCTGACCCGACCCACGAGCAGCAGCTTTATTTACACTCACTCAACTCCTCTCCCAGACTGATCCAAGTTCAAAAGACAGCCAAGCATCAGTGCTGCTCAAGCCCTGAGAGACTCCAAGAGAAACCTGCGCTCCAGTCACTAAATCTGGTCTCAAAGAAACTCAACCATATAAAGAAATTCTGATTTTCACAGAATTCACCACAAAAGAAACACAAGTACATAAAGGTGGCCAATGTATTTAAAATGAATATTTTTTAAATCTCAGCAAGTAAAAAAAAACCAAACAAAAAACCCACAAACAAACAACAAAAAAAGAGAGAAATGATAAAACAGAATTTTGTGAATAAATAAGTCCCTGTGACTGTAACTCTGGAGATCTCTAGATACTGTGAAACTCAGGACAAGGCAATAATTCAAGGTGAAAAACAAAAGTCAAAATAAATAGAAAAACAAACCATTATTCTGTCATTAAATAATTACAGCTCATTTCCCTCTAGATGAGTGTTTTTCTACCCACTTGCTCAGATCAATTTGAAAAACTTCTGCAGAGATGTTCCAATTTCATCCTCTTTAACTATTAACTCAATACAGAACATTTAAATAATCAGAGCAATTTCAGGTCTGTTAGAGGTGCAGTCAGGCATCCTAAGGGGGACACACTGTAATCTGTTTTACTGCTGGCCCAACATTAATTTTCTCGTTATTAATGGGTGGAAAGTCTCTTTTGTAGCCAAGGAAGCGTAATTATTTTAAATTTTCAGTGTGTTGCACTTCACAGCTCTCAGCTGCTAAGCTGGCAGGAGTAACACTCCTGGAGAGCAGATCATTTATTTACCACATTTAAAAGACAAAAACCCCAGGTATTTATAAACCAGTCCCATCTTTTAGCTGTTTATGAACTGAGAGTCTTACCTGAAAACTTTCTCCTTTTGACATTAAAATGACCATAATGAAACAACCAAACTGAAGTACAAAAGTGAACTGTTTTTGATGTGTCATTTGAGGGTTCCAGCACTGGATTAAGAACCAGAGATCCTATGGAATATTCTCCTCCAGCACTGAGTTACTGCAAGACCTGGGGAGACAACCCATTCCTTCAATTTTCTTAACATTCACTTTCAATCCCTAATGTTCCAAGTCTGAGCATCTTACAGTCCATTTTCAACACATCCCTCTTTCTAACCTCCCCTAACTCCCTGCATTGCTTTGATTTCTGCTCTTTCCATCCTGTTTGCAAACCTCTCTTCCATCACCCTCCACCCTCCCTGGCACTGTTGGAATTTCACCACCATTCCTTCAGTCAGCTTGAAAAGTCTCCTCCTTCTTGTTCCCTGAGGACTCATTTCTCCCTCTCCAAACCTGCTGCTTTGGGACCTTTCTTCCCACCTGCCACTAACTCCACAAGGATCAAGTCTTACATCCTCCACCTTTCCTGCCTCATGGAGAACCTCTTGGTCCAAAAACTCACCCCATTCTGAACATGCTGGGTGAATTCACACTTCTCTCTGCAAAATCTGTGTATTATTAATGTATTATGTACATTGGAATGCACTGGCCTCATCCCACCCATTTAAAAGCTGGTGCTACTTCCAAACTGAGTGTGGACTTTGCAACAGAGACAGAAATGTTTTAATTATTGTATTTTCAGTTTGCTTTTAAGGGCTTATACTGAAAAATATTAGGTCTATCACTGCCTCTAGAAGGGTGAGACGCCAGGACAGAATCCTGCCACTGGAAAACACACCCAAGCTGCATTTGAGCATAGAGAAAAGCTCCTATGGAGAAACCCTGTCCCAGGAGAAGACCACCAGGAAGCTTTTGTAACACAATGTCCTTTTCAGAGGCTCTGAAGCTACTTACTTGCCTTAACAAATTGGCAGTTGAAGCACAACCTCTAAAAAAATCAAACAGAGGATAATTCTCATCTTTCCTGGCTGCCCACAGCCACCTACTGGGTTTGTTGTACATATAGTTCTTGGCAGCGCAGCCTTCCCTCCCCAAACCCCACTGAGAAATAAGGCACAGACCTTACAAAAACAGGACTGAAGGATTGAAACAACCTCCAAACAGACGTGCAAACTTCCCCCCTTAACCCCAGGCCCAAAGCAAACACAAGTCATAGAGGCATCTGCTCCTGGAAACAAGGACTGAGAACAGTGGGAGCTCTCCAGTGGAGCCTAAAGCCACAGTCCAAGCTGGAATATCAGCCAGTCCTAGCTCAGCTGCAGAGCGAAACCCTGGAACTGGGAGGTCCTGCAGCCCTGGAATAAGCTGTGCTATCAGTTACTGTGCAGCCATGGTTTTTGGAAGGAATTTGTGTCCCAGGCCGTGCCAAATTCACCACAGGAAGGGAGAAGACCCGACACGTGAAGAGGAGCAGCAGTTGCACAGCTCCTGGTCCACCTCCTCTGAGAACCTGGGCAGGACCTGCTTTTCTCTCCCCGTGACTCCAGGAACGGGCAGCCTTTGGGTGAAACACATTTAGTGGTTGTGTCAAATCCAGTCCCACCAGTAACTCAAGTTAACCTAAGAGGAATATTCATCCTTGCGCTTCATATTTCAATAAATCCTTAAAAAATCCCCATTTTATGACCCCAAACCATTCCAAATAAACAGAGTGCATGTGTCAGCTCCAGCACTGACTGGGAGTGCTCAGAAAGAAGTTCTGTTTGCCCATCTCAAACCTTCTGTCCCACACAAGCCACGTTTTGCAGACAAAGGATATCACTGTAGGCAATAGATTTTAGCCTTAAAAAATACTAAAGGTAGAGACAGAAATAAAAATGAGAGCTTTGGTTATTTCCAGCTGAGCAGCTGGTCCAGACTGAAAGGCTGAAGCTCCTGTTTCCTGTCCCATTTACAGCCCAGCATCATTTACAGCCTTCATTTGAGGAGGGAGGAGACAAGAAGTGCTCTAAGTTCCAGCCCTGTGTCATCTGTGTGAAACTCGTGACCTCTACAGCTTTCAAACTCCAAATAATTCCCTTTTTACCTTCTTCGAAAGACCAGCAAGAAATGCTGACATTAAAAATACATTTGTTCCATATTTAAATAAAAAGCTAAACAAACAAACAAATAAAAAATCAATACTTTAGCTTAGTGTTTATGAAATTTAATTAAGCTTGGCATGGCCATAAAATTTTCTGTTTTCCTCGAGGGTGGAGAGGAAACCTACAGTTTATCATGAAATTTGGGTAACAGAGCTGGTAAATAAGGTAGAAACCTCTCTGTCTGGAACTGATTTCTGAAGCATTGATCTGATTTCCTTCCTTACAGACTGTTTTTACTGTATTATCTATGGCTGTAGAGAACTTGCCCAAGTGTAGACAACAATGAATTTAGCAACTCGTACTCAGCCTTAGCACGAATAAAACGTCCATAATTTGCCTTTAAATGTGGTGAAGTAAAGACAATTGACTGAAATAAAGCTGCAGCCCAGCAGACTTTACAATGACTCTTAAAAGCACATCCAACAATTCCTGCAGCATGGAGAGATGTGTATAATTTACACACAAGTTGGTTTTAATTATCACAGTTCATAAAGGCCTTTCTACCCCTGAGCTGCCCGAACGAAGGGCGGATCCTGCTCCCTTTGAATGGGGTAAAAACATATTCAAGGGTCCTCCCTCCTGAAACTCAGATCCTTTCAGCGTGTCCAGCTTGCTAAAAACATATTAAAGGGTCCTCCCTCTTGAAATTCAGATTCTTTCAGCATGTCCAGCTTGCTGAAAGCCCCAAACAGCAGATTCCAGTCTCTCTCAGGGCTGTGATTTACGGAGGTCCCAACTGGAGAAGCCTCACCAAGGACAGGGTTCCCTCACCCCTCCCAGCCCGGGGAGGGTTCCAGCCAACACCACCAATGCTGCCATTAAAATATTTGTTTTAATTCTGACCCCAAAGTCACAGCTAATAAACAAGAAAGGCAGGGAGGGATTGGCAAACAAACTGGATGCAGCTGTCGGGACGGGACTGGCGTCCCACGAGCGGCGGCACAGCCGGGGGGGCTCGGCACGTCCTGCCCCGTTGCAGCTGCTCCTGCAGGTAAATCTGGTTGGGTTTTCCATTCCCTTTGGAGCTGGGGGAGTTGTTTCCAGGGAATTCCTCCCCAGGACACAGCACAGCAGCCACAGGGGCTGTGTCGTCACGGGTTCGTGGGCCAGAAGCTGCTCCCAAGGGTGTGACAGAGTCACAGCCCAAGCCCCCTGTGAGGGGTGAAACAAGAAGCTCCTGCTGCTCCAGGGGCTCCCCAAAACTCCCTCGTTGTCTTTAAAAGAACAAAAGGATTCTTTTGCTTAGCCTGTCTTTATAAAGATTAATAAAAACACCTTTCTAGAATGCACAGGATTACAAATACTGAGTGGGGAATCAGGAATCTGGACACCCCTGAAAGGAATCCACTCACAACAGGGCAGAGGGAGCCACAGCCCAGTAAAGTTGTAGAGACATATGAAGAATTGAGAATTAAATGTTAGGATAGTAAGAAAGACAGTGAAAGAATTTTCACTGGGTTTTGAAATACATTCCTTGAGTATGGGGGGAAAATACAGAGACATATATTTTGCAAAAACTTTGCAGCATATTGGGGTGTTTTCCAAATATGTACCATCCTCCTGTCCTGAGCTCTCAGGCTTGGTATGGGAAAATATGAGAAATAGTACCTCACAGCCCTCCAAAAGCAAGGATTGTTTCCTTCTTGTGCTTTTGAACTAAAAATAAAAACAATAAACCAAATAATCACCTATTTTATATACGTGCAAACCCAACTTCCAAAAAATTTATACCATTATATTGAAATAAAAGCTAAAAATAGGAGGGAGACCCAAATCCCCCCAACCCCACTGCAATCCTAATTCCCAGTCCCAGATCCCACTGCAATCCTAATTCCCAGTCCCAGATCCCACTGCAATCCTAATTCCCAGTCCCAGATCCCACTGCAATCCCAATTCCCAGTCCCAGATCCCACTGCAATCCTAATTCCCAGTCCCAGATCCCACTGCAGTCCTAATTCCCAGTCCCAGATCCCACTGCAATCCTAATTCCCAGTCCCAAATGGTTTGTCCCCCTATTTAATTACATAAATACCAAATCTAAATATATAAAAAATATATATAAATATTACAGACATATAAAAGTTCAAAGTCTCCTAATGATAAATTCTTGCATAATGTTGCACTGACAGAAAAACATTTTAATAACCACGAAAATATTTACTTAATTTTTTTATTCTGGCTGCATTTTAATAATGGCAAAAAATCAACCATAATAACGAGAGACCTCAGTGTCAAAACTGCTGCTTCACCTCACAAAAAACGAAGTTCACACTGGTTATAGAACTGTTACTGGTTGGACACAGGGTCAAGGAATCCTGGAATGGTCTGGGTTGGAAGGGACCTTAAAGTCCATCTCATTCCACCCCCTGCCATGGGCAGGGACACCTCCCACTAGCCCAGGTTGCTCCAAGCTCTGTCCAGGCTTGGACACTTCCAGGGAAAATTTGATGCACAGCACTGGGAGCAGATCTACACTGATGCAGACTGAATAATTCACTTAAATTACCTGATGTGAATTAGGAAATAGCACTACAGTTTTTGTCTGGACACGCTGCCCACAGTTTCAATTCAGCCAAAACTGAATATTCAAGCTAAAATAAATCAAGCCAATGTTAACTCTAAGTAAAAGGGTCCACACAAAAGCTTAATGTGATTTTCAGTTAATAAATGAATGAAAGTAACTGTTCTTAGAGCCTCTTTGTCAGGATAAGCCTCTTGTTTCCACTGCACCAACATCCCTGCCAGAGGTACATTAATAAACTCCCCAGACTATTAATGTTACTTCCCTTCCTTGTCCTATTTATTCTCCTCTTCAAAAGTTTTCAGAAAAGGCTTAAAGTCTTCCCAAAAGTCTTTGTTCAGAACCAAGGGGTGGATGTGGGGCTGTGACTGCTGCAGCAGCTGCTGCCACGGAGCAGCCTGTGGGTGTCCAACACCAATGGAGCACATGGAAGGCTTATTATTGTTGTTATTATTGTTATTATTATTGGTGGTATTATTATTATTATTATTATTGGTATTATTATCCAGTTCACCAGGAAAAAAAAAAAAGGCAACTAGCAGTGCCAAGTCACCTGAACTGGGAATGTGGGGTGGGATTTTTTAGGCATATTCCCAGGGCAGAAGAGGGATGTTCCCAGGACTGTGCCCTGGGCAGGAGAACCCTACAGTGACACCGTCACAGCACAAAGAGCCATCAGGGGGTTCCCATCATCATTCCTGCTTTTCCCAGCAGAACAAGGACCCTCTCAGCATCCCATGTGTGCTTCCCAAAGACTCCTCCAGCAGCAAATGGCAAAGGAGGACCAGTTCTTGCTCACTTTTATTGACCCACTCCATGTCCTGCCTATTAAAACCATCACACAGAGAGCCCATAACAATGCATGAAGAGCCCTGGCTTTTAGGAATTCCATAGGACTGGGGGGGTTTGGGAATGAGAGGTCTGGCTGCAAAGTTTCAGCTGCAGTAGGACCCTCCTCTCCACCCCACACAACTCCAGCAACCCAACCCCCAGGGTAAACCATCAACTCTGCTTGGAAACTAAAATTTGCTGTCCACAGGAAAAAACAACAACAGAGAGTCTGAACTACCAGGGGCTGAGTTCTCTGCTTTATGGCTTTTTTATTTTTCCCCTTTAATGACAAACATGATTTGCTGCATGTTTTAGCCAGAGACTTTTACAGCCTCCCTAAAATCAGCTGCCTCAGAAGCTCTTATTAACAGAAGGCTCTGGAAGAGAGACATGCAGGGCAGCAGGAAAAGCAAGAGCAGCTTATGGTGCCCTCTAAGTGTGTTCAGAAATGATACTTCAAGTTGGTTATTTCACTATTCACCCAGATTTTCAGAGCAGCCACAGATCTAAGACCAAAGCAAGCTAACTGAGTGTTGGTTCCTTTGAATAATCTCAAAAAAGACATATTTTGGGGGGTAAAAAAAAGCCCCTGACTGTCATTTAGTGACTTCAGGGAGTCTCTTTCCTCCCCTTGGATTGTTCCTGGAGATCCAGCAGTGCAGCACCACATTCCCAGAGCTGCTCTCACAACTCCCTTTTGATCACAGTGAACTTCTCCCCAGCAAGCTCCTCGTTCAGCATGAGAACAGAAAAAGCAGAACCAAAAGAAAAATGCACCTTCCTGGTAACTGATTTCTTTAAGACAGAGTTTCAAGTGGCTGTGGCACTGGTTTAGTACAAAACATCCCATCTTTCTTCCATCACCACTGACCTTCAGTGCTTTGCAGTGCCCCTGATGGCTTTAGTTTGGATTTTTTCAACACAAACCTGGCAGTTTCCACGGACCTGAACACAGAGAACAAAGCAGTTCAGTGAAACAGTGCCCTGTTTGCCCTTCCAGCACGAGCCTGCAGTTGCTGTGCCTGCAGAGAGGAGTGGAAGGGGTTTTTCTCTGCAGGCAGCCAAGGATGGCATCAAAAGCCACCTCTTGTTTTGTCCTCTGTAATGAGCTCAGCTTGATTGCCAACCACACCTTTAGAGAATGGGCTTGAGATGATGGTACAGCCCTGCCTTCAAACAATCCCCTGCCTTGATGGTAAATAAAGGACACAGAGCCCTGGGCTGAGCACTGCTCTCACTGGAGGAGAGTTTCCTCCTGCTTTGGGCCCAACACACGAGGCATGGTCCCACCTGCCCTCCCTCCTGCACACAGCCCAGCAGCCAAAAATAACCCCCAGCAGAAAAAGGTGTCCCTCTCTCTGTCACATACAAGTCACTGGAATTCCAGCACCTGAGCAAAGCAAGGAGTTGCATCCTAATGCAAGTATTCCAGTGATTTGCAAAAATATCCTTCCATTTTAAAGGTAATTCGGTTTAGCATAAACATGCTGCTTCCCTGGAAATTTATGTAAGCATGAAAACTGTCCTAAGGAGGCACTGAAATAATATCTACAAACCATTCTAATACAAGCAGCTGTATTTATTGCCCTTAATTAGCATTGCTGAGCTCCAGGTATTGCCCTTCCTGCAGAGCACAAAGCAAAGTGACTGCTTTGGAATAGCTGATTCTCAGTTCAGTGCACAGAGACCCATAAAAAGCTCTCTGAAAAGCAAACTCAGCCAGATGAGAATACAGCTTTTTCTGTCACAAACTCCCAGGGAAAACACTGTGAGCTGCACAGCACTATTAAGGAGTTCTGACACAACAGATGGGGTGTCAGAGTAACACCAACTGGTCAGCAGAAGTGAAAACATAAATGACAGACGTGGAGTTTTATTCTCTGAAATGTGACTTCACCCTCATGATCCTCCTGGCATTTGCTGTGTTACAGAAATGGTTCATGTAGGCAAGTGGAGGCCTTGGAATCCCTGACCATCTCCTGACTGCTGCTGCTGCCACCAAAACATGATCTGTCTGTAGATAACGAACGTGGTAATTGTAGCTTCATCAGATTGATGAATCCCCAAGGTTTCTCTGCTGCCCACGGTATTTATAGCAAGCAAGGAGAGGAACAGGTACTTTGGAGGAGTTTCTTCAAAGGATTTTCAGATTAGGGTTGATCCCACCCAGGAGTGAGGGTAGAATCACAACCCCTTCACCAACAAACACATTGGCAGTGGAAGCTCCTTTAAAACCAGCCAAACAATTGCATTTTCCTCTTTATGGAGGAGTGCAATTTAATCCATGTGCTGCTCCTCTGGATAGCTGTGTCCCACAACACCCCTGGCTGGCAGGACACAGCAGACAGGAATTCCTCAGTGCTCCTGCTGCACAGGAAGGGACCCATTGAACCTCCTCCCCTTTCACCACAGTAAATGTGGCTCGAGTTTGACATTCCCAGATGTCCTGGTTAGAGTAGCCAGGACCAGTTTGGCACTGGGTGGGTGTGGGTTCTAAACCCTCTGGGTCATTTTTCTCACCAACTGCTCACCATGGACCACTGGCAGCAGCTGCCCAGGGCACACCCCACCCCTCAGGGCACAGGGGGGTGTTTGGGAACTCCTGGGGGATCAGGAAGTGTTCCTGTCTTCACACCAGTGACTCAGGGGTGAGAACTCCCCTCCAGGAGCCNTCACCAGGACTGGGACTGCCACAGGACTGCAACCATCATCCTCACCAGCAGGTTCCTTCCTTTCTTCTTACTTTGAGCTCAGGGGGCCCACAAGTGCTCAACACAGGGGTTGGTGAGCTCCATCCTGCTCGTGCCCCGCTGTGCTGGGCTGTACATCTGTTTTTGTGGCACAAACAGGTTTTCCTTCTGTCTCAGTGTGTTTTGTGATGATTTATTAAATTGTCACTCTGACTTGCAATCCCACCCTGAGCTGGATTCGTTTCTCCTGCCGGTTTAACTCCAACCCAGCACACCAGAGAAGGCAAAGGAGCCCCGGTGTGCCACAGCCAGCAGTGAGCAGGGCCCAGTGCCCCGTCCCAGTGGCACCTTCTGCCACTTCTCCAGGGCCATGGGGCACCTCCCTGCACCCCTCTGCCCCCCTCCCCTGGGGCAGGGCCATCTCTTACCACTGGGGTTGAAGGCCATGCAGCAAATGGGCTTCTCGTGCGCGGGGAAATGGGCCACGATGCCGTCGCTGTCCGAGTCCTCGCTCACCAGCACCTGCAAGGGCAGCAGAGCCACAGCTCAGCAAGGGCACACACACCAAGGAGCAAGTCCAGCCTGGAACAGGTCCAGAGTGGTGGGAATTCACAGCACAGCTGCAGCATGTGACAGTGTATAACATAAATAACAAGACATTTAACAATATAACAAGAATTATTTAACGACCGAACACAATCTCCTGGAATTTCTTTCAGGTGAAGAGAGGTGAGACCTGCTCTATGACCTGATATTAACTAGGAAGTATGCACTTTATACCTGATTTCCCGTTTGTTTATCCCACTCAAATAGGACAAAAGAGTAAAATATTCCTGTTTGGCTCCACGATTTACTCCTGCTGCACAGCAGCTCATTCCAACAGCACTCTGTTTGTTTTCTGTTTCGAGGTTTCCACTGCCCTTGGCTGAAGCAAGAGCTGTGACCTCTCTGGATATCCAAAAGTGACATTTTTGGACATTTGCTCCCAACATGTGAGGGAATTCTCCTGCTCCTCCAGCTCTCCCCCTCCCCTCACAGGAGGAGGATCACTGTCATGGCACTGGAGAGGGCACAGAGTTCTTTGAACACGTGATTTGCTGCAAGCAACAACAAAAGTCACATAAGAGAAAGGAAAACAGGAGGCAGCACAGAGATTTTTAAAGAAAAGGGAATGTTCAGTCCTTAAACAAACCAGAATTTTCTCTGGGAGGACTCAAAGCACACATGGCAAGTGAGTGGAAAAGCAGAGCAAAGCCCCAAAGAGGGTGGGTTTGCTTTCCATCAGTCACACAGGTGGCAACAAACACTCCAGCTTGGACATGAGGGATCTGGATTTCCAAAGGATGCAACAAATGCCAAGGACTGGGAGAGTGGCTGGAAGCAGCTGTGTTGGAAATAGCAGCTAACAGGAATTTTCTCTGCCTTGAAACTGCCTCAATGAACACAAAATAACATTATTACAGAGGCTGTTAATCAAAGCAAAAGCTGGCATAAAATACCTTCTTGTGAACAAAGGAAGGAATGAAAAGACAGGAGAGAGTTTTCACAAGAGAGGGAAATTCAGTGGAAAATACCTGGACTGAGATCTCTGTTGTGCAACAGTTTCTGGAGAAAAGGACAAAGGATGAACTCCTGGGTTTTTAAACAGAAGCCAATTTGAAGCTGATAAAACCCCTGGGCCAATCTAAGCTAAAGCTGCCTCTGAGGACATCCAAAAGGGCATCCAAAAGGACACATGTTAATGTCTAACTGCAGGAAAAGCAAAGATATTCTTTGTAATAAGAAATACAAATGTTGAATGCACTGCTGGTATCACCCCCTGCCACACAACTCTCTGCATGCTGAGGTCATCTTTGGGAATGTCCCTCCCTAAGGTGCCACCAACCCCAAGCCTGGTGCCCCTTCTGGTCTCGAGTTTGTGCAGCTTTAAATCCCAGTGTGATTTTCCCCTTTTTATTCAATTTAAAGAAGTCAAAATGATGCTGAGAGCACAGGAGGTCTCAGGAACACATTATTTTCAGTAAGAGATCTTTATGTGGATTTATCTGCCTCAGCACACCGAGGCTTCTACCCAGTTGGAGAGATCCAATGGCACAGATTTTGGGTGGAAAAGGACCATGTACAACAATCACAAATTCTCCAAGGCTCTGCCACAGAGGTTTCCCAAATTTTAGAGCCCCTCCTTGCAGAGCTGAAGTGGATGGTGCTGCCTGCAAGGCTGTTGGAGGCATCAGGGCACCCACATCATCCCACCAGCTCCTTTCAACCAGCCCATTGGTTTCTTACCACTGAGAACAGCAGAGCTGGGAATTTTCCCTGGAAATCCAAAGGGTGGGACACTTTCCCAAATAACACACCCAGGTGCTGTCAGGGAGCTCAGGGGGAGCAGCTCTTTCTCCTTCCCAGAGCCGCCAAGTTCTCTACTCCCATGGCTTCGTTCTCCAAGGCAGTGTCCCTGTCCACCCCACTGTCCTGAGGAACAGGCCCTACAAAGCCTCTCCCTGGGACATTTGGGTTCGTAACTCCCAACACAACCCCACTGAGGCTCCCCAGGGATCTCCAGGGCCCTCCTTGCAGAGCTCACAGAAACACCCCAACTCAGACCCTTCGGGGCACTCAGCTGCTCCTCGTGCCCAGGGAGAACCTTCCCAAGGCTTTGCCAGAGTGGTTTTCCAAAAAGAAGCCTATGGCAGGACCCTACAAAACCTCTCTCTGGGACATTTGGGTTCATAACTTCCAGCACAACCCTCCCCCCAAGGCGCTCCAGGGCCCTCCTTGTAGAGCTCACAGAAACAACAGTGCTCAGACCCTTCGGGGCACTCAGCTGCTCCTCGTGCCCAGGGAGAACCTTCCCAAGGCTTTGCCAGAGTGGATTTCCACAAAGCTGCCCCCAAGGAGCCCGTGGCAGGACACGCCAAGCCCTGGAGCTCCTCACAGGGTCATCACATCCTCTCCATCTCCCTCCAGAGGACAACAGGGCTCCATCTCCTGTCAGCCACCAGTGTCTGCTCTGAGGGCACGGCTGAGCCTGGAGCTTTTCCCTCCTATGCCATATTTTTCTTCATCCATCCACTCTATTTTTCCCTCCTGCTCAACAGAAGCCACTAGTAATTATGACTTCAATTATTTTAATCTTTAAGGGCAAATTACTCCACTTATCCCAGTGGAGACATGTTTTTAAATAAAACATGAAAGTAACACAAGTAAAAATGGGCCCAAATCTAATCAAGCAGGTCCTACTCTTAATACAATTAAGGAAGAGTAATCCCATCATCATAAAAACAAATAGGTTTGGCAATAATTATAAATATGAATATTGTATCATCAAGACATCCTCGCTGTGCAGGGGAGATCTCCAGTGCTTCAGACAGCTGAAGGCAGGCTCGGGTTCAGCTCCTCCCCACAAACACTGAGCCCCCCAACAGCCTCCCCCAACTTATGGCCAAGGTCAAACATCAGTGGAAAAGGGCTCCAAGTGATAGATCTGGGGCATTAACTACTGCTCTGCCTTTAATAGGATCCAGCACAAACTCAAACCAGCCTCGTGCTCAGCCTGAACCATTTATCTGAGACAAAAATGTCTTCCTGACAAAAACCAGATCCCCTTTCATAAAAGTGAGGCAGACAGTATTATACTCCCAGGGAATCCTGGTGCTCTTTTTATACTTATATATAAAAAGAATTCTTCTGTAATACACAGAGATATAAAAAGTGAAGAAAATTGAGCCTAAAGGGACGAGCATGAGAACATCAGACCGGAGTCTGTGAGAGCTGCTCCTAAAATAAAAGCCCTGGTGTTAATGACCAGTGGAATTATGTCCCCAGTTAAAGTTTTATTATGGAATATGCTTTACTCTTTGTGCTTCCTTCTGCTCCAACCCAAAGTCTCCCAACAATTCCTGCTCCTGATAAGCATCTTGATTTGGTTCAATTGCCATCAACTCCTCAGCAAAGGAAAATGAACTTTTGAAACCGCCGCACTCGGCTGCTTTTTTTCCCCGAAAATTCCTCTTTAATGCAATAAAAAGTTAATGGGGAACAGAGGAAAAAAAAAAAAAGCCTCCATCACATTTTAAAGCATAAACAGATCAACATGTTATCTCCTTCTCCTCAGCTATTCTGCAAACACTGGCCCAAGGTGGAGGATGAGCCGTGGGGGCTCAGCAGCCACAGCACGTCCCGCACTGGTGGCCATGGGACACCTTCCCAGTGAGCCCCCCAAACTGGGCACCTCCAAGTTGCAGCCACCCCCTGGGTGGCCCAGGGGATGAGTTCATTAAAATACAGCACCAAAGGTCAAAAGCAAATGATTTCTCTCTTTCAAAGGGAAGCCAATAAAGCCTTCCACGTTTAATCCCCATTCCTGAGAAGGGAGGACATGTACAGCTCGAGTTTTCCCCCCAGTTGGACTAATTAACAGATTCAAATAAATGGTGGTTCCACCTAACTGGAAAGTTTGCTAACACTTCATTAGAAGGGAGTTTAAACAAGCACACAACCTTGTTAACATAGCTTGGTTTACCACAAAGTTACTTGGGCATCTCGATAATTATTTTTATTCCTTTTGCAAATATCTCCTGACAGCCAATGTCAATAATTCTGCATTCCTCTGCATCTACTTAATTACCTCATAATTCAAATTTTCTTAAAGTATCCCCAATTATGAAAGTAGGAGCTACCCCATAAACAGCTGCTGAGGAGGGGAGTTTACTACAATATCTACATTCATGAGGTTTATTTAAAATATTGCCCCTGCAGGTTCGATCCTGGAAGATTCCATTAGGATCTCTTTGGTCTTTAATTGTGTATTTTTTCAGTGGGGAGGTTGCATTTCACCCTCTGTGCATTGCACTGAACACATGGAGTTCCCACCTCACATTCCTCATGTTTGATGTCTTTGAAATGGGAGAAATAATAAAAAAATTAGGGAAAACCTGAAGCTGTAATTAGTCCTTCTGGCTCCCATCCAAAACATGCTCCCTGATCACCCTACTGGCAAATAAATTGCTATATTTGCCCAGGGCAGCTCAGTCCATTTTGAAAACCTGTGCTGTTGTGCTCGAGGTAACTGGACAAGCTCTTCCATCACTACTTTGCAAGCCTTTAAATACATTTATTTTCTAAAACCCCTCCTTTCCCTCTGAAGAACAGGATTAGTTCTCCTCCAAAATGATGTGGCTCAGATTTACTGTCACTGCCTTGCATTTTCTTTCTCATTTTAAAACACATTTCTTCCTTTTCTTTTTTTTTCACCATATGTTACCTTAAAGATATATTTTATCACTTGGAACCTGCTTTATTCCCCCACAACACCCAAATTCTTAGTCAGGCTGTGCAGGTTGATGGAAACCCTTATGGACCTGAAGGAGGGGAGGTATTTATTTTATATCAGGAACCTCCTGATGGTAAGAAACCAACTCCTTCCTGCTTCTGAAAGCCCCCTCAGCCACCCCCAGGCTCCAGCCCCTGCAAGCACACCGAGACCCAGCTGATGAGCAGATCCCAAGGCTGTCCATGTGCTGACTCAGCCCAGAAAACACCAGGAACTTGGGGGTTCCCAGTTGGACCAAATTTTCCTTCTGTCTCAGTGTATTTTGTGATCTTTTTAAATTCAATTGTTATTCTGACTTGCAATCCCATTGCCAGAGGGATTCATTTCTCCTGTGGGTTTAAATCTAAACCAGCACAGTGGGATGGCAAGACAAGGGAAAAATCTCCCCAGTGGGCAGAGAGTGGCAGGGGCTGCCCAGGGAAGAGAAGTCACCATCCCCAGGAATGTCCAAGGATGTGCCACTTGGTGATGTGATACGGTTTTTGTGGGCTTTGGGCAAAGGTTGGACTTGGTGATCAAGACCTTCGTGACCCTGTGATTGTTTAAACCATTCAACTTTGGGAAAACCACTGCCTCAGGAAAGCAGGGAGTGACAACACTGGAGAGGGGTGGCATCAGCCAACTGCTCCATGCTCTGCCACTGCAGCCACTGGGCTGGCACAGACACTTTGGGTGGCCACTGCCAGCAAGCAGATTTGCCACAGAAGAGCAAAAGAACCTCAGAAATGAATAGGATGTGGAATAACCTGTGGAGCTCCAGCTGGAGGGGTTGGCAGTCACCACCAGGAGCAATCACTGTCTGCTCAGGCTGAGCCTCAACCTCAGCTAAAGGTCAGACCTGCTAAAACAATTCCCTGAACTAAAGCTGAGCTCAGTTCTGCCATAAAGACCAGCCAGGACTGTCCAGCCAGGACAAACTGGTGCCATCTCCCCCAGCCTGGCACAGAGCACCTGCTCCCTGCCCCCTGGAAATGCCAAAATCCAGCTCCATCCCAATCCCAGGTGTCCAAACCCAGATATTTCCACTGGGACCAGAGCTGAGGAGCAACTCAAGGCGGGACTGGGAGCACCCAGGACACTCCCCACGTGAGAGGCTTCTGTGCTGGGGCCGTGGGGAATGACCAAGTACAAAATGTATTTATTTATTTTTAATCAACCTTCCTGTGACTGGAAGCACATTTCAGTAAGAAAACACAGGCTGAAAGTCTTCCCCACCAGGAAAATGTAAGGAAAGAAAGGTTATTTTCATGTCCTGGCGAGAAACAGAACCCTAATTCTGAAAACAAAACGCAGCAGAGAAAATCAAAGGAGCAATTCAACAGCATTTTAAAATCCTAAATTTTAAATTTAAATTTTAAATTCTAAATTTTAACATTAAATGACAAGTTCAGCTCACAAACCCCATGAATGCAACACACCCAAGCAATCCAGCTTCGAGGCACCTTCCCTGGAGATGCCAGGCAAAACTGATTTTCTACAACTGATGGCTTAGTTATTTCTGTCAGAGCAGCAGCATTTGGACAAGGGGGGTGTTATCACTTTTACAGGGACTCTCCTGCAGAGCCCTTCAGGCTTCAGAGCTCCCCACAATGGTGGAGGTCAGAGGACAAGTTCATCAAACCTCTAAATCACACAGAACAAGACTTAAAAACCTCAGAGCTATCATTTTTCCCCTCCCCAGGCCTATGCAGAAGAACCAAAGCACAGACAACGACCAGCAGAAGTGATGACCACATTAAAAAGGTTCATCAGAAATTTATGAAGGGAAATTTTTCTCTCTTTTTTTTTTTTTTCTGGTTGTAGATAAAGAGCCAAAAGACTTTTGTTTTTGACCTGGAAACAAAAACAAACCCCAACAGCCAACAGAATTATTTTAAGATCTGACTCTTAAGATCTCCAGTAAATAAATTCTTTTTCCATTCTCCTTCTTTCTTTTACTTCAGTTTTGAAAGAAAAGGCCAATAATATTTTATGAACTATCCCCTTTCAATGTAACATTGCTTGGCTAAGTACTTCCACAACTAATTCTGAGGAAAAACCATAACAGGATTTTTTCTTTGCTTTGTTTCTTTTCAAGTAAAACATTTTATTTTCCTGTCAGGTCAACTTGACTACTGATGTGTCCTTAATACCTCACCAAGTCACCTGCAATGAGCACCATAAATACAGGGGAAAACAAGAAAAAAAAAAGGCTTTTTCTCTTTAAATTCAAGAAATGTGACCACAAGGAAGGGAATTTTACAGACTAGTTAGAGAATAATGAAGTGTGTGGGAACTCTGCATGAACAGTGGATCCAGCACCAGACACTCAGAAATGAAATGAGTAGGAGAAACAAATAAAAAAAGGAAATGAAAAATGGAAATCTTCTCTATCAGAAGGACAGTAACACCCACCTATTTATTGCTGGTGTGATAATGGTATGGACTTTGAAACACATCACTTTGTAGTGTATATTATTATATACATTAAATTCACTGCATTATTGGTAAAACAGTACAAATGCCTCACAAAGCAGCCCCATGCTTGGCTTCATTTTAGTCCTGAGATTTACATAAAATTACAAGTATAAACTTCAGATCCAACTTCACCCATTTTTTTTTTCACCTGGAATTCAACAACCTACTCTATATCTGCACAATCATGTTGTACATTAATAAATACAACCAGAGTTCACCTCAATAATCCACTGTATTTCTGGACAATCCTGTTGTGCATTAATAAATATAAACCAGAGTTCACCTCAACAATCCACTGCATTTCTGGACAATTCTGTTGTGTATGAATAATCAGACTTCACCTCAACAATCCACTGCATTTCTGGCCAATCCTGTTGTGCATTAATAAACAGAATCAGAGTTCTCCTCAACAATCCACTGTATTTCTGGACAATCATGTTGTGCATTAATAAATATAACCAGAGTTCACCTCAACGATCCACTGCATTTCTTAACACTAATGCTGTGCTTTGGCAAACATAACCAGAGTTTTCCTCAACAATCCACTGTATTTCTGGACAATCTTGTTGTGCATTAACAAATACAACCAGAGTTCACCTCAATAATCCACTGTATTTCTGGACAATCATGTTGTGCATTAATAAATATAACCAGAGTTCACCTCAACGATCCACTGCATTTCTTAACACTAATGCTGTGCTTTGACAAATATAACCAGTTTTCCTCAACAATCCACTGTATTTCTGGACAATTCTGTTGTGCATTAATAATCAGAGCTCACCTCAACAATCCACCGTATTTCTGGACAATCCTGTTGTGCATTAGTTAAATACAACCAGACTCCACCTCCACTTCAGCTGATCAGCATCAATCAGTGTCAATTAGGAAGGAGCCTTCCAGAGCCAGAAGGTGACACTTCACACTCAGAGTGTCACATAAACACGTCCAAAGCACAACACACCCTTTGGCCGCCCTTCGGCCCCGGCTGGGACTCTACCCCGGGACAGCTCCTGACCCCAACCACCCCTTGGTTTCCCCTTTCAGAGCACACACACAGAGTTCAGCTGGGGTTCCTGGGGTGGGGGATGACCCCCCTGGGCAGGTGTAGGGTGTTACCTGTCCCTCTGCCACGGTGTGGGTGTCGATGATGGTGACGATGCCCGGCACCAGCGGGCTCCGCCGCACGTTGCTGTGAGCCAACATCTCCTCCTCGGTGGCGCCCGCCGGCAGCGTCCCCGTCAGCTGAGTCACCACCTTCCCAACCATGGTCAGCCCTGTCTTTATGGTCTGCAAAGAGAGGGGGAAAAGCAGCTCGAGAAAGGATTTCCAAGGGCTGTTTCATGGACTTACCTTACGGGGTTTTTCTCGGTGGGATGTGTCGGCTGCGAGAGGAGAAACGGCCTGAAAGAATTGAGCATTCTGAAAGAAGTTACCTTTCTTTTGGAATTGAATCATTCCAAACCAGTCTTGGAGAAAAAAACAAAAAGGGAAATCTTTTAATGTATAAATAATGTTTTAATATTTTAAGTATTTGGGTTTTTTTTCTTTCTTTAATTCTGTGCTGATTTGTTTCCAGAGCGCTGGAACGACGAGGCCGTGCTGGGTGTGCAGGAGGGCAGCACAAAAACACACAGCCCCTCACGCTGATCCTGACAGAGTTCTGTCCTCTGCACAGAGCAAGAGATGAAATTTGGCCTCCTCTAGATCCAACACACTCATTTGTCCCTCAACAATTAAGCCTTTTGCAGCATTAAAACTGAAGATGGGACTCAAAGGCAGGAAAATTGAAAATGCCTCCCTCCCCACCCCAAGGTCCTCAAGACCCTCGTCCCCACTGACACCCCAGCAATTCCCAGGCCCTGCATGTTTTCCAGACGTGGCTTTGAAATGTTTTGAAAACATTCACTGCACCAGCTTTTATCAGCTAAGGATGCTGGGCATTGTGTTTATGCTGCTTTGTTCCATTTGGAGAAAAAGGGAGAGCAGACACGGTAAGGGGAGATTGGGGTTTGAAGAGAAACAAACCCAACTACAACTTTAAATATTTTCTCCTTGAATCAAGGACTGAGCCTGATTTGCCTGTAAAGAACTGAGCAGATTTATTATGCAATATAAATAAGAGATAGCAAAAGAGATCAGAATGGAATGACACTGTAACAAGCCAATTCTTAACTAAAAAGACAAGCTAAGCTGCCTGCTAAATTGAAAAGCAACAAAAAAAAAACCCGCCCAGATCCCGGGCTGAAACCAAGACGCAGCCACAAATCAATTGCAACTGCTTTGTTTAGTGCTAAAATCTCAAACTGCAGTGATTAGAAAACACATTAGTGTTCATCAATTAGCAGCCAAACCCTTGCTTTAATAATTCATGGGCAATGCCTTGGCCAGCAGTGCTGGGGTGCTGTCAGGAGAGCCTGAGCTGGGGCCAACAGGAGCAGGCGCCACACATATCGATGGGCAGCCAGGAAGGGGATTAACCTCTGAGATGCCTCTGCTGATGGACTCACCCCATTACTGCTAATGGAGAGCCCTCCACTCCACAGCGAGCCAGGCCTCCAGCACAGCCAGGGCTTTGGGGTTTCAGGTCCTAAGTAATATCCTGCCATTTGGTTCTTGTTAGTCCTTTTTATGCCCGGCCGTGGCGGGGAGGGGGAACAGAGGGGATGGTGACGGTGGCCAAGGCAGAGGGATGAGATACAGAACATATTGATGGGCTCCTAAAATCCACCTCGGGGGTGGGTGGCAGCTCTCCTCCCAAAAGCTGACAAGGCAGTTTTTTTGGGCAGTGGTTCAAATCCTCGAGGATGATCCGTGTGGAGTTTGCACAGCAGGAAGGGGAAATGGGGAAGTGCTACAGGGCAAAGCGGGAAGGCCAAAAGTTGGAAGTGACCTATTTTAGGAAGCATCTTTCATACTCACAGCCCGAGCAAGAGGATGACAAAGTGCCAAGGACAAATTTATAGCTTTCCAGGAACGAACCTCCCGTGCTTATCTAGCAAAAGCAGCTCCTGTGCCCTGGAATCCTGAGGAACGGGGGACAAGGACATCCCTGGGAGCGCAGGGACGACCCGGGAGCTCCGGAATCTCCCTGTGCATGTGCCAACCTTCCCAGGCAATCCTTAATCTTTGCCATGCCATATCAGCTGTCCCCCCATCCATCAGGACTGATCACTTCACTCTCACATGAGCCGTTAGTCCTCATTAAGGAGTTCTCAGGTAACAAGAGAAAACAGATGCAGCCTTTGCTAAATCGCTTCACCACTACGGGATTAAAAGACACGGAGAGAGAATCAACCCAAGGAGTTATGAGGTGCGAAGGACCTGGTTTATAATTTGATGCAAGATATTTGACAGACCAAATGCATTTTAAATGAAATGGGTTGAAGTCTGCACTGTCCCAGCTCTTCTGTCACTGCTGGGAACCTGGAGTGGAGTTTGCTTATAAATGAAATTAAAATACTTGATGCAGTTCCTTTTGGAAGCACTGATGCACATTGTGCAGACACACACATTATTTACAAGCTCATTTGTACCCTATCTGCTTAAAAAAAGGCTGTTCACATTCACTGAAATAAAAAGAAATACATATATTTAATTAAAATAAATGTGTGCACTCATATCTCATTTAATTGAAAAATAAGTACCACCTTAATTAGATGAAAAGAATTAAAATGCATCGTTCAGTGCTTTTTAGGCTGTTTTGTTCCAACAAAGGCCTTGTATCCCTTCAGTGACAACACAATATAGTGTTCCTGTTTCCCCTAATAAATACATTTCATATGATTTATTTGCTGGCAAATGAAAAATCCATAGAAAGCAGAAAGAGATATCAGAAAGATCTGCCCTGGGTGTCAACAGAGTCGAGCCACACAGTGAGCCTGAACAAAGAGAACCTACAATCAACTACAGATTCAAGTTCAAACTAAACATTTGGGCTTTGCAAAGAAGTTTCCCTTTCCTGCTCTTGCCCCATATTCTGAAAAGAGGAGAACAAACCTGCTGGGAAATTCATCTTAACCAGCAGGTTTGACAGTTGGGGAAGGGCTGTGGGAGCACCACCTGAACACAGAGGGACTGGGACGGGGTGGGACCAAACCTCTCCTAATAAGACAAAGGGTGGGGGGAAAACAAATGTCTTTTCCTAATTCCCCTTCCCTGCTGCATCCAAAATGGATAAATATGGATAATTGTAACAAGAGGTTTCACATTTGGATGCTTAAATCAAGCACCTGCACCTTCTCCCATCACCAATAAATAAGGAATAGTGGAGTTTGTTCTCAAAGTTCATCTACTTTCATTTTACTCCACCCACCAGGACTGAAAAGAAACGTCATCCCATAAGGAACAACGTTTTCAATTGTCCAAGAACAAGGGTTCTGTCCTTGCTACTCATTAACCTAAATGGGAATCTTGAGACATTTGCTGTTTCCAGAAATGTTCTCTTTGCTCAAATGACAGAAGTTAACAGAGTTTTTGGAACATGAACAGCCAGAAAACGACCAAAGTGGGGAAAATCAGAGACAGAGGTGGGAAAGAGGTGTGTGTATTCCTGCAGCAGCATTGCTCTTGCAAGAAGCATCCAAGGAGAAACAGCAACAAGTTCCATTTCAAACATAAAACCCTTCCAGAAATTACCAAATCAAATGGGAAGTGACATAAAGGAATTGTTCAGAGCAACAGGAGTTTTGGCACCAGTAACAACCCAACAGGGCCAGTTTTGCCCTTGGTGTTCTCAGCTGACAGGGACCTTCTGGCTCCACGAGGGAAGAACTTCCTCTGCTGCATCAAGGGCAGGACACAGTAGGCCCTCCCAGTGAGGACAAAGCCACCAGGACAGGTCCCCTCGCAGGGAGACCCACTAAAATCAGCATTCTGTGCTGCCATCAAGGCCTTGGGGAGGGTCTCAGGGGCAACTCCCCAAAGTGGCCCTCCTGGAACACCTCTCAGCTTTGCTTCTCCTTCATGGGAAGGTCCTTCTACTTCCTTCAGGAAGAGAATGGAACCCAAGCAGAGAAAAGGCTGTAAGCCAAGACAACCCGGCAAAACAAGAACTTTGATGGAACCACTTCTGAACCAAAAAGCAGCAGTGTAGAGGGAAAAAAAGGAGCTCCACTCCCCAAAAAGCTCTGCTGCTGAAAGCAAGGGAATCCCAAACCACTGCAGGCTGACAGGACACGAGAGCAGAGGAGTTTGGAAGTGATGACTTCCATAAGGATGGGGCAGGGTTGATGGTGAGGCAATGAGACGGACAAAGAGCAACTCACATTTGGAGCATTATTTGCCAACAAGTCAGAGCTGCAGTTATCAGAGATGAAAACTTGCTACAGAATAAGCTCAATGAAAACACCACCAAATTCCACTTTTCTGATTCCCTGTCGTGCCCTCAGATGTGGATAACAAATTAATACCCTGAGACAGACTCAAGAGCCAAACAGTGCAAATATTTAAAACTATCTGAGTATTAATCTTGCCTGCTACAGTGACAGTGAGGGGCAGAAGCCACCACGTGCTGTGCAAAGACAGCAGTACAGACACTGTGCCCTGAGGATTATCCCTCCCCTGGCTCTCACAGGGAGTTTATCTCCCTACTGAGGCAGACAATCTTCCCTTCCCTGTGATTATAACCTCGTTTTATCTTCAGTATCTGCTCACACAATGCAATAGCACTACTTCAGGGTGATAAATGCAGCTTAGCATGGGAATTTCTGGATTATGGTCCTTGGCTGGTGCCACTCAGCAGGAAGGTCATGGAGCTGCAGAGCTCTGCTTGGAGGCTTTTTACCACATCTCATCCAAACCGGGGCTGAGCACACTAAAGCCACTCAGTTTTTCAGCCTTATCTCTGCTATAAAAAACGATGCTGAGACTGAAGGAGTTTGGGGAGATTTCCCCACACACCTTTTTTGTTTGTTTTCCTTTGCTGATGGTGAAAGCACACAGAGGTCCAACAAATCACAGCGGGAGAGGAGCAATTCCACTTCCTCTCAGCTATGTAAAAACCTGTGAGTTTTCTCCTCCTCCAGCCACACCGTGACCGTGATGGACCGTGTTTGTTTTTGTGTTTTGTTTTCACATGAGCTGGTCTGCCCTGTGTCTCTCTCTGTGGCTTCTTCTAACTGTTGTTTTCTGCAGTGACACTGAGCCTCCTGTGCTGTGCTGTCATTTCACTCCTATTCTTAGCTCGCTTGGGTCGCGCACACGGGAAATGAAAAGGCTCGTGGTTACAAGGCAAGCTTGTAATCAAGCACAGGGCTCACCAGGCAGGGCCAGAACTCACTCTGTTTGCGGGGGTGAGAAAAAGAAATTACTTGGCAAAATGTTGGTGCTAGCTAGGGGGGGAATAGTAAAAGAGAAGTTGTGCATGCTCTGTCCTGCTGAAGATTTTTCCAAGCCGTCTTTTGCTACTACGAAACCCCAGGCATTCCTCTGAAAACAGAGGTATTATGGCATCTGAGGCAATGGACCTGTATGTAAGCAGTCATTAACAAGCTCTACCCTTCCAAGAAGGTAATTAATTAGCTCCAGTACTGTCATCATTCAGAGAGATGAAAATGCACAATGCGAGTGTGATGGTGTCCAAGAAGCACCAAGCACTTGTAAAGTCCCTTCTCACCACGCTAAAAGACTAATAATTCACAAGGTTCATTTCTAATCATATAAACTTGCACCATTATGAGCAGCACCCACACAAACCCCTTTTCCTACGACTTCCCCTGACAGGAGCAGCTGTTTGCAACAAACAAAACCTTCAAAAGCCAGCTGAGAAACAGGAATACTTCGTGGAAAGCCCCGTGGCTGCTCAGAGAGGAGCAGGGACGGGGTGCTGGTGCCTGAGTGTTCTGTGCTCTGCTCTCAGGGAAGGGAGGGGGTGATGACACACAGCACAATTCAGCAGGGAAACCTCAGCATTATGTTGCAGGATAACCTCTCCCAGGGCACATGATGGACTCACTTTGGCAGCACTAATGACTGTGGCAGTGTAAGACTGAATGTTGTCTCCACAGGCTCCACCACGGGATTGATGGCATCGGATCAGCTACGAGAAGAAAGACAGCAACCAAGTAACTACTATTAAACTACACAAACCCATAACCCATTACCAGAGCTCTTATTTATCATGTGCAGTGGTGTGTTTTTTTTCCTACAAATAGCAAAAAGCCCTGCTGAGACACTTAACCCCTTTTTATAATCTTCTGGGTGCCACCCAGACTGTCGCGTCCTCCCCTCCAGTTTTCAATTACCAGAGGAGTAGTCACTAAGAATTCATAAACTTTGAAATGGTGGGATTTTGGGTCTGGCAGCAATACCACAAATAAATTTAAATAAATATAATCAAAAGCTTTAGCCATGTGTATGTAACATTAAATATCAGACATTCTAAGAATCCGAGTGTGGCTTCCCCCTCCTCTTTACGAGCAAAGAAATGACAAAGGAAAAGAGCAGCTTTAAATGTTACATTTAATGGATTAAAGGAATGTACAGGGGGTTGGCTTTAGATTGCCTTGCTGCAAAATTATTAATTCAAACCTGGACTCCTGTACCTGCCATGAGCTACAAAGGGTTTTGCCTTTGGATCCCAACTAATAAGAGAATCTGTGCTTCTGACTAAATAAAACAAGAAAAAGGAGGTATTTGTTGCTTGCGCAGAACACGTTCCCTGTTTGAGTGCTTTAGCTAAAGAACACTAAAAATCACTGCAAGATGGATTTGTTTCTACAGGCTCTTCTGTCTCAAGTATCTAAATAAAAATAGTGGAATTAGGGAGAAAGGGAAAGCTCACAGTGAATTTACCTGGCAACACAGAAACAGTTTCAATTCCCTTTGTGATGTAATTCTGCTGCTGACCAGTGACAGATTTTGGGTGGCATTAAGGGAAAGGCAGGCTTGGATTTGGGAAGAATCAGTTGTATTGGGAAAGGTGTAACAGCAAATACATTTCTCAAGTCTGCCTCTGCTCATTACTGGCTGGGCTCTACAAACTGCTCCTCCACTCACAGGTGGGAGGGAGAAAAAAAAATCTGCTTTGAAATAAAAATAAGGCTTTAGAAGCTGAATTTAGACTTTTCTAACACTTCAAGCTTTAAATACACAACCACTTCCCTGGGCCAGGGCTGGGTAAAAAGAGTGGTCACTTCTTTGCCTGGGATGTACTTAATTTGTCTCTAAAACCAAGAAAAAATATTTCAACATTTTCATTTCTTTCCTGAAGTTTAAGCTTCTCAACAAAGACATTTGAATGCTGGTTTCCAACCTCCAGAGTGCATTGCTGTGTTGTTCCACACAAACCCAGTGGTTCTGCCCAGACCCAGCTCCCCCCAGCCAGAATTTAGGAATTCTCCTGCCTGCCCTCACAAGTGTGTGGAATGAAGTGCTTTCAACTCTGAAAGCACAGAATGTGGGTTGGTTTTTGAGTTTCCTCCCTGCCCACACCCGTGCCTGGCTGGCTGTCCCCTCTGCCTGCACACATTTCTGCCTTCCAAGTCCACGAGTTTAAATCAAACGTGCACAGTAAATACATGATGTATAAAAACGCCTATTAGGTCTGTCATTTTAATGCAGCTCTTCTTTTTCACATACCTTTCTCCTGAGGCTTTTTTTTTTCTTTTCTTTCCCCCTCTATAAATACAAAATCTAGAATGAAATCCAGGAGGTTTATTTGCAATTAAACTCGTCCTTACCTTATTCTCTGCGTAAGCCAGCCAGCGGCTCCCCAGGGCAATGGGATTCATGTTGGGCCCTGGACAGGGATAGCAGCCTGCAAAGTTTGAAGAAATTAAGAAATTATTAAGAAATATCTTCATGACTTCTCACAAAGAATTTTATTTCTTGCCAAGAAAACAAACCAAAAAAAAAAAAAGTCTAAACAAAACCCTCCAGTTGCTTGTCTCACTTGCATTTTTGTTCCTCGAGATAAGGCTGTGGTTAAATGAGCTATTTTGAACATTTAATTATGGGGAAATAATAATTTCTTCTTATGTCTGCATTTTTAAGGCCGTTTTGACACAGTGGGGTGAGGGGATATTGAAGTTTTCCTCGACTAGTTCGGTAACTTAATTTTTAATTCATTTTATTCAACTGACACCTTTCTGTTGGGGAACAGTTTGCTCAGTTTTAGATTTTCACTGTATGAAAAAGTGCATTGTGCTTTTGGGTTTATTTTCAATAACTCTAGACAGAAACCCTCAGCCTTTCAAAATGCTTCTGGGTTTGATTTTAACAATTCTACAGACAAACCCGCAGCCCCTCACTGTACTTCTGCACAGTGAGAGAATTCCTAATTCCTCTAAAATCAGAAACCACGTTTCCATTGTTCACCTTTATATTACCATCAAAAGTAGATATATACACAGGTAAAGATCAGCATAAACCAGAGAATTATTCCTGAGGATTAAAAGGTAAAAATACCCAGGGGAGAAAATAGCTGTGAATAAAAATATAGCAAGGCTTAAAATTAATCAGGCCCACATTAAATGGCATTTGATGAAGTTTAAAAAAAATAAAAAAAGTCTGGGTTTTATGAAATTTAATAAGCAAAATAAATATATAGATGAATAAATTGCTTAAAACTAATTTATATTTTAAAAACCATGTTCTCACATTTAAAATAAGGGAGAGAGAAGGAGGGAGGGAAGGAGACTACGAATCCAGCCCAGCTCGGGCCGGGGGTTTTGGTGAGGGTTTGTCAGGAAGGAAAATGAGCAACGAGGAGATGCTGCCACAACTGCTGCTGCATTCCAGGAGGGCATAAAATGTGGGCAGCCAGAGTCTCTTAAGGAACAAAGCAAGTAAAAAAAAAAAAAAAAAGGCAGTAAATGCTACCCTGGGTTGTAAACACAAACGTGCTCTTCCCGTGACATTCCGGGTGAGGCTTTAACGCCGGCTCCGGCCTCAGCAGCCCCGAGCTGGCTCAGGACAGGAATTCAGCCCCTCCAAACCTTCTGGTCTTCCCTTTTAGGTATCAAATAGAGAGACAAAAGCTGCCAGATGATGATCCTCATGGTGTAAATCCCTGCTCTGGGCTTTAGAATCAGTGCCTTGTGTTTCTCAGGCTCTGGAAGAGCAGGAGAGAACCAAAGGAGTGCCAGCGATCCAACGATTCCCAGCAAAACACGAGCCTTGCTTGGAAAAGGGAGCTGTTCCCAATGACCTCAGGGAGCTGAAGAACTGCAGAAAGGATCCTTCAAAGCCACAGCTGCTGGTGGGACAGCTGGGGCTGCCCTCTCCAAGCCCATTGGGGGTGATTTGCTGGGCTCAGTCAATCAGACTCCACACACAAACCAGCCAATTCCAAGGATGAACCCCAAGAGGTCACCGATTCAATCAGGACCAAACTCTGCTCTCCACCACGAAAAACAGCATCAGAAAAGGAGCCACTTCCTCCCTTTCTTTCCTCTGCAAACCTCTGCAGTTTGGAAACTCACAGCAGCCCAGGGATAAACAAAGGGTTAGACTCGAGGGGCAGGAAAAGTGAATTGTTCTCTGTCCTTTCCAACAAAGCAGCTGCAGTCAGCACAAGGCAAAGGGAGTGTGACCCTCACCACCTCCCTCTCCTAAAGATTAACTTCTCCTTCTCCTGAACTCCAAAACAACAGAGGGAAAAGGCCATTCCAGGCAGGAGCAGCAGCAACTTCAGCATGTTTACAGCAGGGATGGACAGAAGGAGGATGCAGAAGGAGCTGCGGAGAAGAGCAAAGTTTCCAAGTTTTAATGACGGCGTGGAGAGGTCATCCAAGAGAAGATGGCTCAGGGAAAGTCCTTCCAGACAGGAGAGCAAACCAAGCAAGTCCTAAAAAAGCATCTGAGCTCAGACTCAGCCTCACTGGGCCCATCACCCCACAAAAATATAGGTGGAACCTACTGGAAAAGACAAGTTTTTGAATACACAGCTACTCTCTCCCTCCAAAGGCACCACTGTAAAGCTGTGGGAAAAGTAGAAAAACTGTGATTTGAAAATCAGAAAGTTTTTCTGCTTACATAATGAAGTTCCTGTGCCCAAAAACTGGTCTAGACAACACTGAGGAGCAAGAAATGGGCTCCAGGCTCCCTCCAAGCAGGGACTTGGCTGGTACCTCAGATTCTGGCCCTGGGTTTTCCCTTTTCCAAGATGCAAATTCCAAATGGTCTCATAGACAAACCCTTCAGTGTAGCCATTTCTTAGTTTCTTCCCTTTTTTGAATAAGTTATAAAATTATAATCTGAAATGAACAAATAGCTTGTGATAGATTGGATTCAAAGATGGTTTTACTGAGGAATCTCAGAAGTGAAAGTTCTCCAAAGAGCTACACAAGTGTTTGCTTAGTGAGTGAGCAAAGGTAAGAGATATTTATTTTACACTATTTTTTAATTACTGACCTCATGGTAATGATGAAAAATCTCTACAACCCTTTGGAGATTCATTTCCACAAGCCCATAATAGAGCAAATCACCTCCTCTACCCAACTCTGAAAACTCACACCAACACCCACTTCTCTGGCTCTGGATCTTGCCACTGGTTTTACCTCCTACAGAAACCTAAGACTCCAAACCTCTTCCTGAGCTGTTTTCCATGAGCTTCAGTGTGAACCCACAGCAGCCAAGAGGAGGAAGGACCACACATTCCTCTCCTCCCACTTGGTTTTCAAACCACCAGCTCGTTGGGGAAGGTGCTGCTCAGGGGAGCAAAGTCATCGCAAGCCCCATCAGCAACGACACATCACAACATGCCACCATCAACACCTGAGCCATTTCTGCTGGGACAGTTCCTCATCATTTCCACAGGGTTGTTTTTTCTTCAAAAACAACTTTAAAAAGGTACAGGTACACAGAGGAGTGTGTACATCCTCCCTGGAAAGTGTGATGTCAACTGGCAGAACAGGCCCGAGTTCAGTCAGGCCTGACCTTCAGTTTGCAGAACCTCACCCAGAGCACAGTTGGGGTTTCCTCCTCTGACCTCACTGAAACTGTTGAATCCCCTGGGATAAACTGCTGCAAATTACTGTGGGAATTAATAAAGTCAAATTAGTGAGTTAATAAAGCTAAGGAAGTGGAAAAGGCAAAGCAGAAGAATCAAAACCTTGCTCTGCTTCACACACATCCCAGCATGTTCCTCTTCAGACACTGCTGGTTGCTTTTGAATTTCACAGCACGTTATCAGAACTCTTATTCCTCCACCTGCATTCATAGTACAGAAAAAATCTTATTTGTGGTATTTGTCAGGGGTTTATCCCCTCTATATTGACTTTGGTTTTACTTTTTAATGAAAAACACTTTAGTAATTCCTTTTCTATCTAATTTTGGGGTTTTTTTTGTCTTGTCTGGTAATCGCAAAACTTCCTTTCCCCATGATTTTCAGGGTTCTCTTTCCCCCACTCCTCTCCAGTTTCCTCTGCAGGGATATTAAAACTCATCCTTCTTGATAATCAGTCTTGATTTCCTGGCTGGTTTGGGTTTGTAGGAGGACCTCTCACATGTTGTACCTGTGAGGAACCCACTTGGATTTCCAGCCGCACCTTCTCCGTGCCGGTGTTGGTGAACACGTGGGGATGGGCACCATCATTCCAACACCTTCTCAGGATGGTCTCCAATCCCCAAACGTGGATAAAGGGGTCTCTCTCAGGTGTGATGACCAGGACACTGGGATGGGATCCACCAGGAATGCTGCCCAACCACCCCAGGGATGTCACTGCAACTCGAGGAAGCAGCGACACGGTGGATTTTTAAATAACCAGCTCCAAGGGCCCACCAAAGCCAAAGTTCTGCTCCTTCTATAAGAATCAATTTGCAATTTTTTTTTTTTCCAGCACTCCACAGGAATTCAATTACAAAACTACACCAAGTGTAGTAGATCCGTGAGAGAGAGCACAGAGATGCACAATAAATAGCTGCCACAGTGATACTATTGCAGCAAAACCATTGTTTATTCCAAGGAAAACAAACCATAAAAGTTGTTTTATCTAATATTTTTTGTTTGGTTGTTTTTTGGTGTTTGGGGTTTTTTTAGCAAACTGATTTTTTTTTTGTTGTTTATAAACTGTATAAAGCAATACTGTTTATAAATTCCTCTGGGCTCCTCCTAGATGAAAGGCCCTGTGTAAACGTTATTACTCTCACACTGTCACACACTTTCCAAAACTCCTCTATTGTTCTTGTATTTCCTTCAGTTTGAGCATCACCCAGAAAACGGGTGGGAGAACTAGATGGGCTTTAAGGTCCCTTCCAAGTCAACCCATTCCATGATTTCATGCTACCCTAAATCAGAAGAACTGAAGGATTCCAGATTTCATTTTTGAAAATTATTATTATAATTAGCATTTTTGCTGCTATTTGCTCCCAGAACTTTTACCAAAAAACCCCATGGCCTTTAATGTTCATTAGACCTGGCTGTTTAATTAGAACAAACCTGCCTGATTTCAGGACTATTTTTAGTCTTAGACTCACTTTCTTTTCTGTCCAGAGACTTGGGCAGTGCTCACCACCAACGTTACCCCAGAGGCTGCTGGTTCTGGGCAGGACAACATGAGAAGGTGGCTTTGTTTGGCCTTTAACATCCAGGATTTGGGTGCTTGGGGTAAAAACAACTTGCAGAGGAACAAACAGCACTTTCTGCCTTATATGTCATTTATTACAAGTGCAAACCCAGGAGGTGTGACAGACACACCTGCTGGGGACTCCTGCAGCTTCTGGGTTGTATTTCTGTGTTCCTGCAATGCAGGAAAAGCAACCAAGCCATTTGTTTCCAGAAATCTGCCCTAAAAACCTCTTCAAAAAGCACTTCAGCACTGCCCTGTGCCTGTGACACGCTGATTCCCACAGCCAGGAAAAAACACTCTGAGAATTAATGCTGTTCAAAAAGTGAAAGTCAAGATCAAATCAACCTTTCTGAAGGAAAGGGGCACAGAAGTGACAGGAAGAGTTGGGTGTTCACACAGATGGGTGGGTGTAAAGACAAAAAGTGCTTAAACCCACTGGAACATTCTTGGCTCCTCTTCACTGCTCAAGAAAACACTGAGAGTGACTCAGGAGCTCTTCCCCACCTGCCCCAAGATCCAGAGATCCCCCCCCAGGGACACAGGAATGCTGGCAATGATTATCCCAATTATTCCATGGGGGATGACCAGGAGAAATGCCACTCCCTGGGCACAGCTGAGTAGGGAAATGCACACTCAGAACTTCTGGAAGGATGTGACTCTTTAGCCATGAAACCTCTTCAGAAGACACCCACCTCAAAGTGAAGAGCTGAAGCTGCTCCCTGTGAGCCCAACAGGGAATGAATGGGACCCTCACAGCAATGCCCCAAAATGCCCAGGGGATCTCCAGACCAACTGAAGCCACCCAGTCCCTCCTCCTGTGAGAACCTCAGTGCAAGGATCTCCAGCCAAACTGAAGCCACCCAGTCCCTCCTCCTGTGAGAAGCTCAGTGCCAACAGGAACACCAAGTCCAAACTGCACATCAGAGCATCCACCACATGGTTTGGGGTCCTCCATGCACTTTGAGGGGTGCAGGTGAAGCTGCATTTGACACGCAGGGAATCCTTTGGGGCCTGTGGTTGGTGAGTCTTTGGAGACTTTCAATACCATGAAGTGCTCTGACTAAAACCTGGCAAATGACCTCTCAGGGCTCTGAGCTGCAGAGCATCAATAGAAACGTGGTGCCAGCTAATGGCTGCAATAACTGTCTCCATCCCTGGGGGATGATGGATGGAGAATATATCAATATGAGGGGTGGAAGGGCCAGAGAACCTGAGCAGGCTCTCGTTATCAGACCCAGGGATGATGCCACATGATGTTATCTGGGATGATCTTTACCCAGGGGGTGGGAAGGAGATTCGTCACGGAGCACAGAGTATCCATCAGGCCATATTCATAACCATCAGTGTTCACTCAGTAAGCAGTTTTGGAGAGGGGTGGAGGGAGCACTGATGGAACAGAAATCAATGAAATTCAGCTTTTCTGCAGTTATTGTTTAGAGCAAAGTGGAGGGGAGGGGGGAAAAAAAGCCTGTGCACCACTTTGGTTTCTGATCACTCAGTCACGTGCAGAGCTCAGAAAAGGCTCTCAAATGAACCACAATAAACCCCTTAGTTATTGCAAAATCTATTCTAAATCCACACCTTGACACTCACAGCCAAGGAAAGAATTAAATTCTACAAGCATCAAATGAATTTCTTTCTCAGTTTGGCCACGTGAGCCCTTAAAGCAGGGCAGGATGGGGAGATACTGCTTGGCTTTACCTGCCCGTGGTCCACAGAGTGTCCTGGGGAAAGGGAGCAGGGAAAACAGGGATACAGGGAAAACAGGGACACAGGGAGGGAAAACAGGGATACAGGGATGGATGGAGGGAGGGAGGGAAGAAGGAAGGGATGGAGGGAGGGAGGAAGGGACAGAGGGATGGAGGGAGGGAAGAAGGAAGGAAGGGATGGAGGGAGGGATGGAGAGAGGAAGGGATGGAGGGAGGGATGGATGGAGGGAAGAAGGAAGAAAGGGATGGAGGGAGGGAAGGAGGGAGGAAGGGATGGATAGTCCACGAGTTCTCTGCAGGCTGCTCTGCCTTCCCTGAGCACAGACACCCCAGAGGGCAGATCATGGGATATCCTGGGAATTTTTCCACAGTGTTTTTCCTCCCACCTGCCATAAATCCCCTGCTTGGCCTGGAGCACCTGTAACCCTGAGCTCTGTTCCAGGAGGCACAAAGAAAACCTGCTGGCCCTCTGCCATCCCACTCAGATCAGCTCATTTCCACCTAATCCCAGGAAGGGGAACTCAAGGTTAGTACTCTGACAAATTTGCTGCAGAAACCCCTGGAAATGCAGGAGTTAAACCTTCCAACAGCAGCACCAACTTGAGCGTGTTCTACATCCTGAATATTTTATGGCATATTTATTGTAACAATATATTGAGCTACACATTCAACCACAAAAAAAAACCCACCAAAAAACAGAAAGGCAAACACTCCTCATGTGCAAGGCAGCTGCATTAGCATCTCTGAGGAACTTCAGAATTCCTGACACTGCTTTTAATGGCACCTTCTGCATTTAATTCCTGTGTGCACTCAGAGCTCCTGCCTGATGTTGCCTCTGAGCTGGTTCTGAGGCTCCCCCACCCCGGGGTTGATCTGGATGGGAGATGTCATTTCCCCACCATCCCCAAAACTTAAAAACTTGGATTTTCTCTTCCCACAGGAACAGAAGAGTCTTCAAAGAGCCAGCGACCCTCAGTAGTATTTTTGACCTTTTATGACGAAAAAGCCATCACAGCTGAGAATCTCCTGGCTGCTGAGCAACTCCCTGGGCAGGCAGTGCTGAGGTGCACCAGGATGGGGCCAGCTGGGACACCCTGAGGAGCAGGGATGCTCCAAGAATGGGAGCAGAGAGTTTAAAAGACCTTTTTTCCCAAAATTCCTACTCTGGGATTTTGACTTTTTCAATGTAAACTGGCACTGCCCTTTCATAAATTTATTTTTTTAAAAGGCAGCAAAAGAACCTAGTTGTGGCCAGTTGGCTGCATCCCAAAAATCCCTGCAGCCAACAAGGGAGCTCATTTCCAGCCAATCCCAAAGCCAGCACAGCAACTTCAGCCTTTCAAGGATCCCCTCTCAGGTCGAGGAGGGTTCAGCACGTGGAAAGGGGAAGGCTCAGACCAAAAGCTTTGCTGCAGCCTCGATGTGTCAGGGCACAACACACCCCTCCCCTGGGAAAGAACCTGCACAAACCCCAGCACAGCTCCCAGAAAACCAAATACCCAGGGAAAAAGCACGTGACTCTGCCCAGGCACTGGGTCAAGGGTTGGGAGGGCTCCAAAAGGCCCCCAAAATGAGGGTGTCCCTTAAGCAAACTTTGGGACCCCACACTTAGAACAAAGTTTGAGAAACATCTCGAGTTTGTCCCATGAAACAAAGAGCACAGCTGGGAACGGTGACATTTCGGGAGTTCTGGAGTTCTCAGATCAGTTGGTTGGTATCTCCCAAAGTTTTATTTGATCTTCTGTAAATTCCACTGCTGTTCCATAAAAAATGCACTGCAAGGCACAGTTTGGGTTAGGAATAGGGTAACCTCGTTCCTCAAAATACAGCCCAGTGGAGTCATCTTTAAAAACAATTGCAGTATCTTTAAAAAAGTAAAAGAAACCCACACAACAAATAACTGGAATGAAAAAAGCACCAAAATTCTCAAAATGCACATTTAACTGAGAGGTTGTTTGGTTTTTTTTACTTTTGATTTAAAATAATTCTCTTTGGTGGGAAAAAAAAGGAGTGAGGTATAGGACACATAAGTCTCTTCCCACTTGGCTCCTGTCACTGAACCCCAGCAGATTCCCAGGATCTTCAATCCATGGATAGGAAGAAACTGACACCTATTGGCAACTTTAATATTACTGCAGAAAGCTGCTTTCCCTCCAACTGCCACAAGAAACAGCTTCTCCTACCAGAGTTTTCTATAAACACACAGATAATGTAGAGGGATGATTTAGAACTTTTCCAGTTGTGACTGAAAATACATCCAGAAAAATTCAGAGTGCCCTTTTGAATAATAAAATTCTGCCTTTTCCAAATAAACTATAAGCTGCTGGAGCTTTGGGGCCTCGTAAAGTGAGGAAACATGAGGGAAAAAAAACCCAAAAAAACAGAAAAACAATGTACCTGGGGCTAAGGAACAACCAAACCTGAACAGTGGGCAGATCTCTATGAAGCATTATGGGTATAATCTGAAATCCCAGCCCTGAGGCTTTGCCATATATACTGGTGCAAAGTGAACAAAGGAATTTTGCAGCCCCTCCTGGGGGGGCCCTTCCCAACACTGAGCAATGGGCACAGTGACAATAAATACAGGACAGAGTGGAATATTCACAGAGCAACATCTGGAGGGGGTTTTGGGGAGCAGCAGATGACCTGAAACTCCAAAGGAGGTCCCAGACACCTTGTCTGGAGGGCTCAGAAGCCAAGCCAAGACCAAAAAAGCCAGTTACAATGTGCCTGCACCGTGGGGCACCAGAGCTGAGCCCAAAGTGTACGTACTGGTGACGAAGAACTTCTTGGTGAAGGTGCAGCTGTCAAAGGCAGCAATCTTCTCCTGCAGGACCACCACCAGGATCCTGCAAACACAGCAATGGAACAAGGCCTTCAGGCATGAAAGGCACTGCTTTAAGGACTCAATACCTAAATGGAATTATCTCAAAAGCATCAATACAAAGTGTGCTGTGATGAAGGGTCGGGCTCCCCACGCCGGGCAGTGATTGAGGGTCCTCAACCCTCCCAACCACAGCTCCTTCACTTCAGGAAGGGCAGCACAACAACACAGCACATTTATGACCCACCTCCTGCAGTAAAAGCCCCATTAAAAACAAAGGATGGCATTGCCAAGGCCCTGAATTACTTTCACTGACTCAAATAACAATCAAATCACCAGTGGGCAGGGCAGCAGTTAAAGCTGCAATAATCCCATTGCCCACCTCGCTGAACATTTATTAAACCATTTCATTTTCCAAGAGCAGGGGAGGGTTTAATACCAACAACATCAGCACACAGACACAGCTGGGAGGGGCAGAATTTGTGCCAACAGGTAAAAATTGCAGGTGTTTATGTATTTGCTTGGACATCACACACTTCTAAATGTGAAAAATACAAATAATTCCTCATCACCTGAAACAAAGGGCAAAGGCCACAGGAGGACTGGGCAGGAAACACAGGGCTGCCCAAAAAACAGGGGGCAAGGATGCAAATGTGGAAGATTTATAACCAGGATACACCTTCTCCCACACCAGAAACTTCCCAAACCCAAGTTTGTAAACTCTGGGCCACCTGGGAAGGCGACACATAGAACCCACCAGCTCTCCAGAGCACTCAGCAATAGGACATAATTAATAACCTGATTAATCTCTCATTAGACAGACTATGAGACAGGCTTTTTTAATTAGCTGACAACACAGAGCATGATTAAATGCTGTTCTAATAGTTCTAACTGTAAAGATATGATGAGGCAAAAAATTAATCACATCTCTCACTGACTAAAACACACACCTAATGCTTCATGTGACTGATGACTGTGTATGACAGGCTGGAATAATCACCTTTATGAAGGTGATGAGTCACCTCAGTCCCAGCACATCTCCTTGGGGAAGGGCTGATGTTCAGCTCCCACCAGTGGAAAACCAGCCTTGTGCTCTTTTTTAACCTGTTTTTATCTGCTTAGCCTCAAGAACACTGTCTCCCAGCCCAGGAGATCTCAAAATCTCTTAGACCCTTTGGTGAAGGACCACACTAAAACCAAAGACTGGACCATCCCCTCCCACCTGCTGGTTTTTTCAGATATGTAAGAAGCATAAATTAATAGGAGTTTTGGACAAAACAACATTTTAAGTTAAATGGCACATCTTCCAATTGGTTAAACTGCAGGAGAGCAAAAAACCCCAAGGAAAATGTATCAATTCCAACTTCTCCTACAGTGCCTAAAACAAGGCCAACCAATGAACAATGGGCAGACTCTGTGTGTGGAAATGTAAATATTGAAAACCTATGGATATTTGATTGGGATATTTCCAACCCTGGAGTTTTGTTGTCTCCTCTGGGAACTCACACTGTCTTTAGGCATAAGTGACCCTTCCAGGTGGATCAATCCAGAGGAGCAAAACAGAAATAATGAACAGTTCTCCCTTCCTTCTGCAACTCAGGTTTTGTTTTAAATTCAGACTGAGCACTCCATGAGTCCACAGCACAGGGAACACACCTTGAGCCCTGAACTTGGCCACATTCCCTCCTTTTCTGTCTGAAACAGGGAGTCCTCCTTGGATAACAGCAGGATCTGATGCACTCCAGAAAAGCAGCTCCCCTGGACAGAGCCACAGCTTTGAAGCAGCTTTTACACTCTGAACATTAAGGAAAAGAAACATTTAACACCTGGAAGGACTTTTCAGGTGGGAGAAACTCTGAATTGTGATTTGCCTTTTGACTGGTTTTACATCTGGATTCTCCCAGGCTGGGAAGACTTCCTGCCACGGCACTGGACACAAGGGAAGTCCACATGTTCCAAGGGACATTCCCAGGGACTCTTGAGCTGCTCCTGACTGAAGGAACACAAACCTCACCCTCTCAGTCCCTTCAGGGCAACTATTTCACGGTGTAACCATCACACCCATATCCCACACCACGGGGATAACAAAAGCCACCATCCTTCAACCCCTTCAAACATTCCCAGTATCCTCATTATCACATTTGCTGTGGTATTAAAGGTCTGTTCAGTAGTGCTGCTTTTCTCCTGTAACTTCTTCTTGGCTAAAGTCATCATGAAACTTAGAATTCAGTGGTCCAGGGAGAGACAAGCATCTGGTAAACTAAACCTTTGTGTTTAGTTACCAACTAAACCTTTTAGTTAACAATCTGCTTAGTTACCAACTAAACCTTTGTGGCTCCTGGGGCATTCATTTATCATTTTATTTATTTTCATGAGGATTTCACACTGCTGACTTGCCTGAGTTGCACAAGCTTCACACATGCTCACGTATTTTTGGGCTCTTCACACATGCATGCTCCTCACTGCCACAAAAAAAGAGGCACACAAACCACAGTTTGCTGCTGAATATTTGTGTTTTTATCCAGCTGCTTTACTGAAGGCTCATCAGTTCTGGCAACAAATTGGGATTTCCTAAGCAAAGCAGTCACTTCTTCACTCAGAGCCAGAGCTTCAGCCCAGGGATGCGATTGCACCACTGCCACGGGGCACCTGAGGACAGGCACTGACTCACCACCCCAGGAGCACCAACTCAGCACAGTCACTGCCCTAAATTCTGCCATCAGCAGTGCCAAGGGATCAGCCAGATCCTCACACAGGGATCCTGGCACTCCTCTTCTGCCTTACAAAGGTGGGGGTGAACCCCAGGGGCGTCTGGCAGAGATGCTGACTCAGAAAAAGCTGACCTGGCAATTCCATGGGCACAAGAGAGTGATCTGTAGCAACTCCCTGATCCTCAGCCTTCAGAGCCATCTGCTCCACATCCCAGCCAGGAGATGCTGTGCCCTGTTCCCTGACTCCCTGGATCATTTATCCCTGCACACTGGGAATGTTTGGGATGTGGCAGAAGAACAGAATGGAAACAGGAGGGCCATAAACTCCTTAGTGCCCTGTGCTGTTTAAACTCCCCCTGATCCCATTTCTCCAGCTGGAGGGGGATGAGGGAGGATTTCAACAGTTCCTGCTCCCTCTCAGCACAGCTGAAAGAAGCTTAAATGATTTCAGAGGCAAAAAGGTTTGAGCTTCTTAAACAAAAGCCACTGGGGAAGGATATTGTTGGCTCCCAGCTGAAACATTCCTTGAGACATCCCAAAGCTGGGAGCACAGGGAAGACAAAATCATTGTCTTTCTTCTTGAAATGTGACATGCCCCAGCAGAGAAGGAATGCAGAGGAAACCTCCTTACCTTTTATTGCAGTGCAGGTCATAAATGGGAGTTTTGAACTGGATGGACTTGACCATCTCTCCTGTTCTCAGGGAATACAGATCCACACAGCAGTAGGGGGGGCTGGTGCTGAAAGGAATTTGAAAAGAGAGGTTTGAATGGAAATAAAAGTATTTTTAAAATTGGGTTTTAATTGTTCTGGTCTCCTTGTATTACTGGGCATGCTGAAGGAAAAATCACAGAATCATTAAGGTGGGAAAAGATCTCCAAGATCTGACTGAAGGTTGGACTTGTAATTCCAGCAATCCAAGGTGAAAAGCTGGAGAACAGAGGGCAACACAAGACTTCCACAGGAAGGGAAGGTCTGCTGGAGACTGAATGATGATCTCCACCATGGTCATGAACCTTTATTGTGCAGTTAATTACCCAACACTTCACCACAAGGAAGACTTTGGAACAGCAGCAAAATCCAAGCCATGAACTTTCAGAGTAAATCCTAATTCAAAGCTACTCCCGAGAGGGAGGAATCCCTTCACCAGGACACAGCTGAACCTGCACTTCACCTCTGAGGGCCTCCTGTCTGAGCCACACAGACCTTTCCAAGTTCTTTGTGTCCCTTTTATCATCTTTCTATAAATAAAACTCCCAGGCCATTCCTTAAGGAAAAGGCTGAGCTGGAGAAAGCGCCGGCGGGGCCGGGCTGGTGGTGGGACCATTCTCCAGGCTGAGGAGAGGCTTTGATGTGGCAGCTCTGCTCCACAACACCTTCTTCCTCCCCTCTCCACGAAGGCATTAAACCCTTGGCTACTTCTGGGTCAAGCAACACGAAGGAGCTCAAGCTGCCAGCTGTGCAAACATCTGGGAGCAGTGGGAGAAGAGGGCGTTTCCCCCGGCCTGGATCTGGTTTGTTTCCCAGCGTTTCACACGAGTCCTGCCACAGCACTCGCCTCCCTCTTGGACCTGCCAGAGAAGGTTCAGGAGAGCTGCCCCAAAAAATGCCAACTGCTTATGCCTCCAGCGGCCCTGGAGAATGAACTGGGCCATGCAGCAATGTGCAGCCTACAGCAAACTGCCACAGAAATAATAGAAAAAAGAAGTCTGGACGTTTTGCCTACTTCAATTCTTCCCAAAATACACAATTTTCCTAGGCCAGGAACTAGAGGGTGCTGTTTATTACTTCAAGCACTTCAAAGGCCCTTCAAAAACACCTCTGAAACAGTGAGACTCCAGTGGAGTTCCTTCACACTGAAGTTCATTGCACAGGAAACCACTGCAAGGTTGGACACTTTTGGCAAGGAAGTGATTTCTCACCTACAGCAAATGCTGAGGGAGAGGGAAGGGTACACAGATCCTGACTTCCCACCAGGAATCCCAAAAGTTGACCTTGCCAATCCCAAAAGCTGACCTTGCCAAAGTTCTACCAGCAGAATTGATGAGATCACCACCTCCACATGAGCCCACGTCCAACAGTCCCATGGCTGCAAGTTGTGGGTGACAATCCTGACACTCAAATGAACAACCACTGTTATGTCCCACCCTGCTTTGGGCTGATCATGGTAAGACCCTTCTACAAATAAAGGACTCTCAGGCTCTTGGATCTTCTCCTGTTGGCCTGTTGCAGTGCAGGGATGGAGGAGAAACCCAAGGAACAGCTTGTACTGGCACAGCCACCACCCCTCCCAGCCCTGGAGGGAGACCCAGGACTGGCACAGGCTCTGGGCAAGATGTTTGCACACAAACACACACTTTGGAGGTGGGGGAAGAGAAGGAAAAGGGTGATGGGACCAACTCTGCTGGCCTTGCTCTCAAGTGTTGACTTTCCTCCACTCTGCCACGTGATGGCCAACACAGAGGGAGATCAGAGGCATCAGTGACAGGTTGGTCTCGTGGGTCTGGAAAGGGAAAAAAAGAGCTGGAGAGGCATACAATTGGAATAGAACTTTTGCTGGAGAGGTGACCTCTATAAAACATTCGTCACACGAGGGATTTAATCATGACCTTCAGAAAAAATCATCTCAGGACAGGAATGAAGCTGCCCAAGATCACTGTGTATTTTACACCATCTTCAAAAAAGACAGAGCTGGAAACTTTAGAAAAAGACATCAAGGGAAACATCTCCATCTACCTATTTTTTCCCCTCCATTTATACAGCATAAGATTGAGGAGATACTCAATAAAATCACTTGGGAACAAGTACAGAAGCTGTGGCATAGTGCACATATAAATATATATATATAGAGAGAGAGATAAGTTCCATACAGGAACGAGGAAACACTGACTGTGAGCCCAGTTTTTACCAGCAGGGGTGGTTATGATTAACCAGTGACCTGTTCTGGCTCTCTGATGCTTCACACAAGGGGAAGAAAAGCAAAACAAAATCAGAGTTAATGAATTGTATACTGGATAAAATCCTGCCTGACCCTCCCCACTGGAAAGCTGAAGCATGATTTGATTGTGATCTTTGCAGTAATATTATTAAGATGCTGAGCCCACAAAGGCAAGGCTGTTCTCCTTGAGGGCCCTGAAGAAGGTTTGCTCAGATGAAGAGATTTCAAGACCTGAAGGACCATCTTCTCTTTCCAGGCCACGCACAAAAAGTCCCAGAAGCTCAAAGAAATGTTTCTGTACCAGGCAACCCAATCTTGTCTTAAAAGATTTTGCCCAACAATGAGTCCTCTCTTCTTACAGTGAGTTGTTCCAACATTTAGATCATTTTATTTTTATGAAATTACTTCTTGGTGCAAGACAATTTGTACATTTTTTCTGCTTTTTGGCCTCTGTTTCTCCATCAACAACACAAAAAAGCTCGTTGGCTTCAGTTCTCTGCTGTGTAAGTCACTGATAACCCCGAGCAAGTCAGGCAATAACTAATAAAATTAAAAGGACTTCTAAGCCTGGAGGTGTAAGGTTTGTTTTCCAACTCCAGCAAGGTTCAAAGTCCTCCTCTGAGCCCTCCTCAGAGCTGCAGTCCTCACCTCCTCTGTCAAGGATGGACACCAGAATGAATGCCACAAAAAAATAATCATTTCAGTGATTTATTCCTTAAAAACCACTGCAGGAAAAGCTTTCCTGGGGACTTTCACCACCTCCCAGCCCTCTGCATCCCACCTCTGCACAGCAACAGCCTGAAAACTCCACTCTGCAGGTCATTTTCTACTTCCTGGTATTGAACAGATTCACTGAAGCAGCAGGAAAGGCAGAGCAAGATTCCTGAGCAAGTGACACTCTCCTCAAAACACAGCAGAGAAATACAAATACAAAGCAGCAGAGACATCTTAAGTGCTCCACAAATTGCAAAAAGCATGGAAACACTTATTTCTAAATAAGAAAAACCTGCCCCAACCTTAGACACATGTTACTCAACCTAATCCTTTAACTACAAGGGAGGCAATCATTGGATGGAGCACTAAAAGAGATGTGCTAAATACCAAGAGACTCAAACTCCACTGTGGCATCTTCCTCAAATCTTTTGATCAAGTCTGTCAGTGCAGCAAGAACAGTTCCACTTCATCCTTTCCTTCACCATTCCCACCATCTCAAGGGGCAAATCACCAAAATATTCAAAGAGTCCTCAGCTCCTTTGCCTCCCACCTGCAGTTGAGGTGTTGGACATCACCAAGAGGAGGCAAATTTGGGAGGAGGTTTGTGCACCTATTGGGATTATTGCAACAGAGCCCACAAAGACAGCCCCACCAGGCCAAAGACAAATCCAGGGGGAATCCTTAAAGGTATTAAAATATTTAGAAAGCTCCACATCACTCTTGTCCTGGTTCAGACAGCTCTCCCTGCCCTGGAATCCCCAGCAGTACGTGACACGTCGTGTTCTCTGCCCTACCTCTCCTCCAACCTTCTCCTAAGCTCCCACCAGGAGAAGAGGCTTTGAGGGGTGTTCTTTGGGCCTGGAGTTCAACCTGAAGCTGCAAGGAGCTGAGTAGAGCCCCCACCAGCCCTCTATGTCCCACTGGATGCTCCTCTCTGGCACGTGGCATTGCCCTTGGTCATCTTGTGACACCAAACCAGAGACATTTCTGCGAATCCTCCACACAAACCCAAGATTTACTTTTGAGAAGAACACAACTGCATCCACCACACCTCTGCCAAACATGAACATTGCCATCAGCAGCTGGTTGAGCTGTCATCTGGTAGATGCTGCCCCCAAAAACACAAAACCCAATGAACTGAAGGAGTTTTCTTGCCCTTCTCACCATCAAATGAAGCAGAATTCACCACTGAAAGAAGTGCACGGAATCTGTATGTCAGTGACTGCCACAAGGATGCTCCAGATCACCCAAGGTGGACCCAAAGCAAAAAGGGAGGAATCTTGACACCTCAACAGCCAAATGCCACAGCTTAGGAGGAAAAGATCTCACTTCTGGGAGCACAACTCTGAGAGCAAACTGATGGTGAAAAGCCTCAGCTCCAGCCGGATCTCACCGAGCACATGTAGAAACCCAACTGAGACTCTTGTGGAGCCACAGCAGGACCCAACTGTACAACCTGCCAAAATCTGTAACACTCTAAAGCTTTCTGGCTTTATTTTGAGGCATTTTAAACTGAGAGTGTTTTCTGACCAGTGGTGAGTGAGAAGACAGGAGAGGCAACACAGAGGGCAGCTGGTTAGGAGAGCAGGTGTACAATGAATGGGATGCATGTGAGGCGTGTTCCTCTGCAACCCCAGCACATTCAAGGTCCCAGCTCGTGTGTGCCTGAGCAACCAGCATCAAAGAGGCTTCACCTGCTCCTGCTAACGTGGCAGAAGCATTCTGAGGGACCAAACACTTCAATCCTGTTGGTTCTTGTACCAAAATTCTTCAGATTTCAGGTTTGCTTTCCCCCTTCTGCGCCCTCCCCTGTGACTCACGGAGCTGAAAGGCCTCTCGGCATCTCCTCCTCTCACATGCCATCAGCACCACCAAAGCCACCCTAAGCCAGTGGCTCCACAGAGCCGTCCCAAACCCCACAGAACCCACTCTGGGGCTTCAACATGAGGCACAAAGCCTTGTCCTGACCTGTCTGCCCCAAAATACGCTTGCCCTCGGTGTCAGCAACAGCCCAGGGAGCTCCTGGGGTTGTGCAACACTTCATCACCTCCAAATGAAGCAGCCTCTGCCCTCAGGTTGCATGACAGGGATCATGAGAAGACATCTGTCAGCTGCTGAGGACTCCACTAAACCTTCATTGTTTCTGTGCTAGTGTATGGCTCAAATTACAGTCCTGGAGTAGCTTGAAACCAATCCCACTTCCAAGAAGTAATTAGAGGGTTTTTGGAGTGCGTAGGACTGAGGCTGAGCAGGAATGAGCTTGGAGCTTCTGGCTGGAGCATAAAAGTGCTGTGAACAACAAAGCTTCGAGGCTCTGGTCACATCAGGTAGGTCGGATTTTCCTCAAGTGCCCATTAATTAGATGTTCTCAGGTGTTCCTGGCTCAACCCAGAGCAGAGATGTCACCACGAACGGACCCACCGAGAGCCAGTTGGGGTATGAAATCATACCTGAAAAAATGACCCACGAGCAGCAGAGGGAATATCCTGCCCTTCCTTTGACTGAAATCCTCCACAAATTGCTCAACATCAAAAAAACACACAGGAGTTTCTTTTCTACCCTTTCTCCCCGTGAAGCCACATCCTTCACCAGGGAACTTGTCATTAAATTCGAAATAATTCCGTAGTGGAGAGTGGCTGATGTTCCCAAGAGGAATTACAGCTGCCAAGGAAAGGCACCCAGAAATGCTGCATTCCTACCATCTGCTGATGCTGAAATGGGAGACAAGGTCCTTCAGCTGCACAGGCAACACTGATTAAAACATTCAGAGTTATTTCATTAATGCCTCACCTGTAAAATATGATAATTGTACAAATATCCCATCAGTAATTTAAATCACAATTCATTTTAAAATCAAGCTTGTGAGCAACCACCCAGGAAGGCACAGGGGGTCTCTGCACATGATAATCTGAATATATTACCCAGTTAGAATATAAAGAAAGAAGGGATTAAGTAAGATAATTTTAAGGCACATGCCTCACAGCTTTTTCATGAAATAGGAGCCTTCCAAACCTCTATTTTCAATCACTGAACAAACCTTTCCTGAGTTACACATTTAAAGTTTTAAAGCTACTAAAATACACTCATTGTGCTTCGAAGAAAAAAACCAAAAAACAACCAAGCCAGAATGATAAAAAAATAATAATTACATCAGATTTTTTTAATGGAGTCCATTTATCCTGTTTGAATTGTCTTCTGTACTTGGGAGATTTAGAAGAACCTCCTCTCCAGGTACGAGTGGTTGAGCTCAGCAAACGCCCCTGAGGTTTTCTCTGTACATTAAAGATTTTTGAAGGAAAGAAAAGGACAGGGACAGGAAGGGCTCCAGAGAGAAAATGGGATTTAGGAGGGGATGCAAAGTGCAGATCCTCGGGGCTGTAGGGAAGGACTCGAGGGCTGGAAGCTGAAGCACTTTGCCATCAGCAGCTCCGACTACAGGCAAGAAGTGACAGCCCTGATTTAGGAGACACCAGATGAAACAGCACCTTCTATGACTTAATTGATTGGTGTCTGGCCGTGTTGGTGTCCTCAGAAAATGAGAACTTAAAGCCTCTTGAAACCTTTAAACCCTCCTCCCAGCACCTAACACAGAAACAACCCTAAAACACACGAGCAAAGCCAACCCAATCCCCAACCACTGTCCCGTTGATTTATAACCCTCCTTCCCAAGGCAGGCAAAAACATCCAGATGCAAACGATTACTCTGTTTTTGAAGGCAACAAGTGAGGTGGGTGGTAAGTGAGCCCTTTTGGAGCAATCCTGTCACAATAGCCCGTTTTGCCCTTGGAGCAAACCCTCCTCAAACAACAACCGGTGGCCACATCAGAGCCCTGAAGGGCCACTTTGATTGCAGAGCGCCCTGGGCATTAATTAGGGTAAAAAGTTCAACCACAGCTCCCCTGAGAGCTGCCAGGAAGCAAATCCCTCTCATTCTACTGTACCCTCCCCGAGAGGCAGACTTGAAACACATTTATCTTTGTGGAGTTTGTTCCTCTTCTAATTAACTTTTTGGTGTTGGAAAATTTTAAAGGGGTTTTGGGGTTGAAGCGGCCCTGGAACGGTGTTGGGAATCACCTTCTCCCCGTGGTGCTGCTCCCCAGGAGTGACTGGGAGCAGCAACTTCCTCCCTCCATCCTGCCCGGATCATCTCACACCCAACAGGATGGACCAGCAGGGAGATGGAGCTGTGCCTCAACTCGGGGATCTGCTCTCCCAAACCTCCTCCCCATCCCAAGGACCTCTTGGGAAAGGGTTCAATGTTTACAGCTTCATAAATCAAAGCTTTAGAAGGTGACAACTACCCACAGTTCTCACCCACCGGGCAAAGCTTGACCCCAAACGCTCCTTTTCTCCCAGTTTGGATCCCAGATTAACAGTTTATTATGGTTCAAAGGTTATTTCTTACTCTGGTTCGCTCAGACAAACATTTGGAGCATCAGAGGAACTCCAGAGCTTTCCTACCCCCGGGTATTTGCACACGGAAACACCACCCCACCTTATTCCATTAAAGCTGCATCTGCTGCCATTTGGAGCTGGGAGAACAAGCACAGAATTGCCAGCAAACATCCCTTCAACATCCCACAACCAGTTGGAGGTGATTATATTTACAGGAACAACTTCCAAGGAAAAATCCTGGGATCTGAAGAGCCATTTTTAAGATGAACATTCCACCTTTAGCACACACACAATTCTCATCCAGCATCCCTACAAGGAATTTAAACTGCTTTATTCAGAACCTTAAAAGCTACCACACAACCTGCTAAGAACTGACTTTTCCTGCAAGAACCATTGAGAATAATGGTTTTAATCTGCTGGAAAGGAAGGAAACCTCAGCAAGGCAGCTGACACAACCACTCTGTGCAGTCCATGATTCCTCACAGTTTTCCAGCTCCACAAGAGCCTTTGGGACTCAAACCCTCAGAGGTATCAAAGCTGAGAGAGCTTTGCCCAACTTAAAAAGGTTCTACTGCACTTTGGAGAACAAAACCAATTCAACTTGCTCTCTAGAAATTTAAACTTGCACAGGCTTGAGAGCCTTGAAAAATAAGGCTGGGGAGTCAAATCTGGCTGAGTTTTGGGCAGTCCTCAATAAAAGACCACAAGTATTTAACAAACTTCATGAAACCCACTTCGTGGTGTCCAAAGCAACTGAAAATCACAACCAGCTGGCCAAGCCATTTCTCTGTGTGGCTGTTTTCTGTCTGCAGGGGCTCCACCCCTGGCATGGCTGAGCCTCTGGCACTGCCAGGGGAGCCCATGGCACCTTGGCAAGGGCATTCCAGGGAAACCCCCCCACCCCGAGCAGTGTGAGCACTGGGAACAGGAGCTCCCCTCACCCTTTGCCTTCTCCTGGGGGATCCCTCCACAAAGCTGCACCCTTTGACAAATCAAATCACACACCCAGAGCATTCTGAGCTCTGAAAGCCACAGGCACTTCGAACTGGACCCTGATTTTAGCACTGCCCACTGACACAGAACAGACTCCTGTGATTTTCCTGTGAGAAAAGATTAATGCTTTGATCACTATTTTTCTGCTCCTACTCACATGAAGCAGGAGTAGAAAAAAGTGATTTCTTTCTGCCTAAAGCTGAGCACTCCCACCAACACACTGCAGAGCTGAGCTGGGTTAAGGTCAGCAGGTTTCACCTACAGTAGCCACGTGAATAAAACACTCTTCCTGAAAAGCTGCTGCCAATTGATTTGCCTTGTAAACAGACCAGCGGGGGCGGGAAAATGCTGCCTAGCCAAAGTTCTGCATTTTGTTTGCTCCAACTCCTCCTTTCATTTCCCCTAATTTCCCCTCTCTTACCCATGATTAAAAAAGTTTACCTCTTGCTTCTCATGCCCTTAAGTGACCTCCATCCAATTCTTCAGGTCATCCAAAATTTCCCATCCCTTGCCATCTTAAATTAATACTTCTTGCTAAAAATCCATGCTGGAAACCCAGCAGATGCTCCGGGTTGCTGCCTGGGCTCTGCTGGCCTCCAACCCTTCCATCTCCTGCAGCTGATGGCTCAAGTGGCTACACCTGCCCCTGCCTGACTGCCACACCTGCCCATAGAAGATTCTGGCAAGTCCCCTCATCTGTGATGCATCTCTATTTGGACAAAGGACACGAGTGCACCAAAGCGTCAAATCCCTTTCTCGAGTGCAGTTCCTGTGGGGAGCTGACAAGGAAGACGGAAAAAGGCTGTTTTCTAACAGCCTGGAATGAGAGGGCAAGGGGAAAGGGGTTCAAACTGAAAGAGGCTCAGATTAAATCCTTCCCTGGGAGGGTGGGCTGGTTCTGGCACAGGTTGGGCAGAGAAGCTGTGGCTGCCCCATCCCTGGGAGTGTCCAAAGTCAGGTTGGAGGGGGCTTGGAGCAGCCTGGGCTGGTGGAAGGTGTCCCTGCCCATGGCAGGGGGTGGCACTGGATGGGCTTTAATGTCCCTTCCCACCCAAACCACTCTGGGCCTCTCTGATTCCATGATCTGAGTTGCATTTCAAGGAGAACTTCAAGATATTTTTTTCCCCATCTTCCACTGAATGATTGGATAACAGAAAATGAGATCTTGCCATCCAGGAACGTGGTGGTTGGGACAAATCACTTGTGGGACTTTCAGCAACTTTGTTTTGCCCTGTTAAAAGAGAGGTGGGCACCAGAACAAAACATCCCAGGAAGGGGTGAGACCACAGCTCATGGCTGAAGTTATCCTGAGAAACTCCACCCTCTGCTCACCCCCCTTCACCCTGACTCAGCTGCACTTGGTAATTCTGGGAGCAGCTGTTTGGAAACCAGGGGACTGAAATGACCTGCATCGTTAAAAAAAACAAAGGGAGCACTATTTGACACTTGGATTATTTCTGTCAGCCCCTTTCCTTCGTGGAGCCACAGCCCAGGGATGCCAAGGCAGCAGCTCAAGAGGTGGCAGCACAAACTGAGAGGGTGAGGAGGGATTTTCAGGAGCCTTTGGTGGCAGTCAGTGAACCTTGAACCACCCTGTGCAGGTTCTGACCCTGCAAACCCACAGCAAAAAAAAAAGAAAAAAAGCCTTTAGCAGGAAGTTTCCTTACTGGAATTCTGTCCCCTCTGTGCCATAAAACTGCTCAGCTAACGAGGAAAACCAAAAGGAAAATATAAGAAGTGAAAAATCTTTAGAGCAGAAACAAAGTTTGGTAACACATAATTAAGCATGAAGGGCAAACAACTGAGTCATCAGATCCAAAGCACCTCAAATGTTCTGTACTCAAGAGAGGTGGTTTCCTACCTGAGACACCAATTACTCAGCTCTCTCTCCTCTGCCCCCTTCCCTTTCTCTGCTCCAAAACTCTTCTTTCTCTCCTGCCATGGTCACTTTTAGTTTGTTTTTAGCTTTCTTGTTACCTGCATCACCTGCTGAAGGGCAAACCTGCAATCACTCCAACCATCTTTTCTCAATAATCTAAAAGAAAACAAAATGATCCTGCTCAGTTTCCCTTCAAAGCTCTCCCTCAGCTAAAGATGGGTCCGTTCCCATCTGAGCACAGCAAAAAGCACATTTAATGCATTTTGGAGCTCTCTGGTGTATTTGAAGGTGTTTCACAGATCCAGTGTGTTCCAGACTGTGGTTTCAATGACCCACAAGGGGAAAACAGGAATATCTTAATGTTTCACCACCTAGAAAATTCATTCCTATGCACCAAAGCCCACCAGTTAATTCTGTGTGTGTATAAAGGTGTCACCAGGAACAAGCAGGTCTTTACAAACCCCCACAAAGGCAAAATTTATGCAGATGCTCTTTCTTTTTGGGTTTTCCTTCAATTTGCAAATCTTGTAATCCAAGACTGAAGTTGACTGAACCAACCTCCAAGCCAGCACAGTTGTATCAGCCAAGAAACACAATCTGGTTCCCATTTATGTGTCAAGACTGCATCCTTTTTTGGGGGCTGTGAAAACTATTGTTTTGAAAAGATTATAGAGTGAATCACAGACTGGTTTGGGTTGGAAGGAGACCTTTAAATATGCTTCAGTTCAACCCCCCTGCTAGACATTTCAGTCATTTTACTAGATGGAAACTTTGACTTCTAAAAGCCCAAAATGTGTGTATCAAAACCTAGTCCCAAACTCAGAGAGGGAGCAGAAGTTCCATCTCATTGGTAAATAAAAGATGACAAGAAGAGGAACTGAAAAAAAAGAAAATAAGTCTACTATCAGAAAATTCATCTGGAAATTAATTCCTAAGAGTAACAACAAAAACTTATCTGCAAATGTCAAAATCACCGGGGTGTTCCAGGAAAAGAGTAACAGCAACCAGAAGTGAGAAACTTGGAAGAACTGGTAGGAAAAATCCAAATGGGGATCAAGGCTCCAGGATCTTTCTCTCTGGGGCAGATTTTAGACAATAATCCAGGTGAGGAGATGACTGTAGTCACAACATGAGTGCTTTGGAATAAATGCTCTAGAGGAAATTTGGTATTTGCTTCACAGATGATTAAATAAGCTGGTTTATCTCTCCACAACAACAAAGGTTTGCAGGAAACAAGAGCAAAACTCCACAACTGAGCTAAAATTGTGACTGAGGTTCAGTGGCCTCTCCCAGCACAGCCCTTGAAGTGTTCTCCACAAATTGTCCTTTATGCATCACAAACACAAGAGAAATACAATCAAACATCTTTGAGTCAAATATTGTGAATGTAACAGAAGCAAAACCAAGCACAATTTAAAAGGAGCGTGACTCCAGCTGAGGGCAAACCATCAAAGAACTCATCATGGGAGGGCAACACACACAACAGGCAAACTGAAAAGGACTCCCAAAAATAACTTGCAGTGAAGAGTAATGATATGGCTTTCTGTGGCTGGATTTTGGTAGCAGGGGGGGCTATCCAGGATGGTTCCTGTTGGAAGCTGCCAGAAGCTTCCCCTGTCCTGTGGAGCCAAGGACAGCTAGGGCCAGGAGGGACCTCCTGCTGGTGGCCAAAGGGGAGACAATTAAGAATCACAGTCCCAGCTCTGGGGTAACAGATTGGGGAATTTAGGAGTGTGGGGCAGTTGGAAATTCCAGCCATGGGATAACAACATAGAGACCAAGGCGGGAGCAGGAGGAGAAGCAAGGACCCCACGGGAGCAGGAAAGGGGGAAGGACTCAAAGCTGTGCCCCCCCTGCAGCCCCTGGAGATCCATCTGGATGCACAGACCCCCCTGCAGCCCATGGGGTGACCCCCAGGACAAGAGCAATGACAGAACCAACAACTGCAAACCCCCATTTCCTGCTCCCTGGAACTGCTGGGAAGAGGGAGGAGTGGGAGGACAAAGGTGTTCTTAAGACTGATTATTTCTGACTTTTTAGTTCTTATCATGTTAACAATAAATTTCAGTATTTTAGCCACTCTGGTTCTTCACCAGATGGGAACAGGGGAGCTGCAGCAGAGTGGCCTTTCTTAAGGATGGGGTTCTGGTCCCAGTGCAAAGCCTGCTTTGAAATCTTTTCTTTGCAGATATTTAACTCCTGATAAGAACTCGGCCAAACCTACCAAAATCCATTCTGAAAATGTGTCTGGGTTGGGTTGTTTTTGCAGAAAAGCAGAAACCACCCCCAATCTTTGAATTATTTGCTATTAACAAAGGAATACAATAATACAGTGAAAATAAGGTCCCTTAGAATTTGTTCACTTCTCAGGGATCTCTGAAAGCTTCTAAACCAAGGGTGCGAAGGAAGGATTTTTCCAACCAACATATCCTTTACAAGTATAAATACACTGCCTGGAGTGAGACAAACTCCTAGAAGAGCAGCATTTACATCTCTGGTGACACACACTCTTATTTATAAAGAGTTGTTCTTACAGGGCAAGGAAGAAAAGGAGAAAAACCCCCACGAAGAGTTTTGTAAGTTGCAAACACTTTTAAAAAAAAAAAATCCCTTCTCACCACGGTTTTTAATTTTAACCTTTCAAGCAATAACAAAAACGATATTGTAGTTTAACACAGTAATAACCCAGAGAAATTTGAAGACTTGACAGTCTTCCTCCACACCCAGAGTGTTTAAATTCTTAATTGCAGAAGGTGTGGCCCAGAATTAGCCTTACAAGTGTAAGAAGATTTGCTGCAGCTGCTCAGCCTTTCAATGGCTGTGTCGAGGATTACCCTGAAAAGCAAATATTCTCCTGTAGGTAGAGAGATAAATCCTGGGCATTGTCTGAACTGATGCACCAAACAGACATCAAATATCTTAAGGGCCTCTTTTAGAGGAGGAGAGATACGGGACTGGCCGGAGAGCACAAAACTAGACTGTAAACTGATTTTTCTCACTCCAAGGAAGAGGTTTAACATGTGCTTTGCTAATTAACAGTGGGTGGCTGGAACAGGGAAACTCGTGGTGCTCTGGTCTGTGACTGCTGCCTGAAAGCACCTGGTAATCACTTTTTAAGACACCAAGATTGCTTCAGACACTTCACGGTGATAATTCTGACCAGGATTGATACCGGGAAAGGTTAATCATAAAATTGTGATGATCACTCTGAGAATAAAACAAACTAAAAATAGCTCTATTTATTTCACAGCAAGTGCCTTTTTTTATTCCTTTGCAAGAGCTCAGATCACAGAAAAACATCTGTTGACACTGAAAAGAAGTTCAAAACCACATCCCAGTGTTATCCCATGAGCAAGAAAGGAGGGGAGCTTTAAAGGTGTCACAGGGGGTTGTAGATGGCACTACAATTGATACCTGACTTCATCTCCTTACCCAGAGGATCCGATGCTTTTGCACACACCCAGCAGAGGCCTCTTCTCCGAGAAATTATCACATTTCTGAGCACCTGAGAAAGAGGGAAAACAAACAAAAAAAAATGAGAAAGAGCAAACCATTGTGCACTTTGTGTTCCAAGCACAGGTGGGGGCCCCAGGAACAGGGAGGATTTTGAGTGTAGGGTATCAAACTCCCGAACCCAAATGACAGTGAGGGACACGAGAACTGCTCTTGGCAGGGATGGGACACGAGAGCAAAACCTGGCCAGGCTCTGGGATTCTTTTGGTCCCTTCAGCTGGGGTTGAGGACTCTGCGGCTGTTCTGGGTGACACTCGGTCACTTGTCACTGGTTCACAGCAGCCTGGCTGCACTGGGGGTGTCCCCAGCTCTGGGAGGGTCTCACACCTCGGTTTCCAGCTGGTTCTGCTGAGGTGGGAGAGGATTAAAGAGTGTCAGCCCCCAGAGAAGACACTTCCCTCCACCCCCTGCCTAAGAAAACACAAGATTAAATTCAGACCAGCCTTTAGCAAGTTCCACCAGCAAGAGATTCAAGTTTTTAGGAAAGAAACCTCTAGTGAGACTCAGGCTTCTCCAGGCAAAGCCCAGCTCCAGCCCCAGCTCTGATGAGCTTTTTCGGGGTGGTTTCCCCAGGGGAGAATAGCAGAGCCCCAGGCTGGTGGTGCCCAAACTCAGCTGCTGGCACAGCTCTGGCAGCCCTGGCATCCTCTCCCACCCCACTGGTGCTGGCACAAAAGCCAGCCTGTGGTCCCCCCACACCTCCTCCCAGCACAGCCAGACTGCTAAAGACACCACACTTCTTAAATTGGGGGGTTTTGAAGAGTTTGGAGAACTTGGCTTTACTGCTGCATAAACAGAAATAAAACTAAAATTGAGTTCAAAAAAAAGTCTCACTTCTGCTGGTGAACAATGTTTTCCTGAATTCCAGGGTGTGTTCCTACCCAACTTAAACAGCAGAGTAACAACCAACACCACCACGAGGAAATGTCCTCTGCTTCCTTCAACCCTTGCCTTTTTCATTATCTGTCTGTAGGTCTGTGTGTGGTGAGGAACAGAACTTCATTTTTGCTTTTTCTCCCTTTTACACCAAACCCTTTGATCTCCAAAGAACATTAGTGACACAGCCTGCTCAAAACTTCTTTCTCAAGTCCTGCTGTACCAGCACTAAATCACCCATTCATCAGAAAGGCACAACAATTAACAATACACATTTTCACAGAGCAGACTCTGTTAATTATTAAGAACTCAGGTACATGCCCTTCATTTGTAACAAACTCTGATCAGCCCTCCCATCTGTAGGAGGAGAAGTCCTCCCTCCCACACTTGGGGGTATTTAGAAAGTCGAGTGGCTCCCATCAATAATCCCCCCACCAACAATGCCTTTACAAGCAACCTAAAGCAGCCAAATGTCTTTTCCTTTTATTCCTATTATTTCAAGGCCTTTTGTGAGTCCAACCTGGACTGGATGTGCTGACCTGTAAGTTGATAAATGAAACAGAGAGTCTCCTAAGAACTTGGCAAGCCCTTTGTTTCCACCAGTCCTGTTCCCTCCCCAGGCTCCCAGAGGGGGAAATGCTGATTCCCAGCACTTCTGGTGCTCCTTTAAGTGGAGCCAGCATTTCACCTGAAGCATTTAACTCCACTTTGCTTAGGGTTTAATTTAAGATTTATTAGAGACACAAATTCATACGTTTCTTTACGGTCTGGTTGTCAGTTTAGCAACAAGGAAAGACAGGAAAGGTGGTGGGGAGTCCAGGGAGACAAGTGCCCCAAATCAAAAGGATTAAATCCCCACAGCACAGATTTGCAAAATTCCTGCAAGAGGTGCTTAAACTTCTGATTCCAGCCCCTCATTAAAAAAAAAAAATAAATCCATTTTCCCTTCCAAATACTTTCAGAATGTAAATATTAATACTGTGGGAAAGGATCATTATGGTGAGGAGCCCGAGGGCATGAAATCAGGTTAATAGCTGCCCCATCCACGGGATTGCCCAGAGCACCATGTGTTGGGCTCTGGGCTGCTTAATGGAGGCAGCAGCATTCCCCTGGTGGGATTTAATCTCCCAAGTTGTTGGGGGGATTAATTTGCATTTGCAGGATTGTGTTTATTTGCATGTGCCAGGGGGCTGACGTTGCACACACACCTGCTGCACACGCAGTGTTTAACAAAATGCAGGGGGATGATGGAGATGAAAAGCAGCTCCCTAAATCCCCCCTAAATACAAAAAAGTATTGAAAGCCTGTTGCAAAGTCTTTTTCTTAAACTCCTTTTATTCTAAATCCTTTTAATTCTGTCATATAACACTACAGCATTTATAAAATGCTGGAAATCCTGACAAATCACACAATTAAAGTAATGAAAACTGCCCTTCCTGCCAACAAGGCACCACCTTAGCTACAGCTCCATTTAGCTAAATGATATATGCTTGGGTTTTGGGGTTTTTAAATCTAACTTCAGTTAGGAGACTTAAAATGGAACTAAATTGAACTAAAATCCATCTGTGGCTACAGGAAATGTCACAGAAATCAACATTCACAACTTCATGAAGTCAGAAGGTTGTTCACATGGAAGCCCAAAGCTGCTTAAGCACTGTCCTGGTGAGACTGTGCCCACAGCTCTGAGGGCTCTCAACAATGCCAATAACAGGAGCAAAGGCACCCACAGCAGCACATCTTCAGGCAGGAGGAAAAATAAAAACCCCAGTGATCCTCACAGGAACTCAAAACTCTGGAAATGACCCTCCTTTCCCAGGAGGAAGGATGGGATGCATCTCTGACCTCTTCGTGCAGGCACCATGGAAGGGACTGTCCTGGGCTGGAATTCCACCCACCAAGTTCCACCACAGCCAGTGCATCTCCTGCTTCACCAGACCCTTCTTCCCCTCATCCAGACCCTGCAAATCCCCTTGCATTGGTGGTCCTGCCCCACATCAGTGCAGCAACCAACCAGTGCCTGGGAATGCTGAGGCCACAGGGCTGGAATTCCTTCTGTGTGCCTTCCACTCCCTGTTTTCCTGCTTCTTTTCAGGAGTGTGGGGAGGGGGCTAATTAAAAAAAAGAAAATATCTTTCTTAGCATTTCTTAATCCCTCTCATTTTGTGTCTGCTGTCTCTTGGAACACAAATGCAAAAACCCCCTGAAACAGAAATGATGAGGCTCCAGTCAGTCCCAAAAACAGTGAGTGATGTCCTTCCTCAGCTCCAGGGCAGCATCCACCAATGCTCCATCTCCTGCAGGGATAAACTCTCAGTGCATTCCTCCACATCCTGCCTGACCAGGGTGCTCTGAGTGTTGTCCTCAGCCCAGAAATTCAGGTGGAACAACCTTCTTCACATGAACATCACCTTATTCCACCTCCTGAACTCCCTTCATCACCCAGACACTCCAAGTGGCAGAGTCCCTCCTCTCCAGCACGTTTTTCACCTCCCAAAAAAGTTCTCACCCCAAAACCCCCCTTCAGCTCCAGTTATTTGCAGATCTGCTCCCTCCTCAGTCCATCCCCACCCTCCTGTGTCCAACACAAGGCAGCAAAGTCCCGAGGAGCAGCAGTGGTGGCAGCACACGATGGTGGCAGCTCTGCCAGAGCCACAGCAGGAAATTGTTTCCTTTTTTAATTTTCTGCACAGCATCACAGTTTTAGACTCTGATAATTGCAGAGCTTCTCTAGGAAAAAGTACTTTAAAAATGACCTTGAAATATTTGCTAGAGATCAGTGTTTCCAGAGTCCCCCATTAGTTGAAGATGGAGAGAAATGTTTTATTTTGATTGAACCCTGCGTGGGAAAACCAACCAAACAAACACCCCAACCAAACAAAAACCCCAACCAAACAAAAACCCCAACCAAACTAAAAAACCCCCCCAAACTAAAAAACCCCCCCAAACTAAAAAACCCCACCCAATTTCAAAGCCCTATCAGTGTAACTGGGTGACAGTCAAGGTGTGCTGCTCTAAAGCACCGACAGGACGTGGCCAGAACTGCAATGGTGGCAAACAGGTCAAGGCCAAAGCTTCAAAGCAATTGGCCTTTTACAATGTTGTGCTCCAAAATTCTTCCCCTGCAGCACCTCTGGAATCCTTCCCTCATGTGCTGGACAATCCCATTCTGTAATTCCCATAACCCCCAGACATCCATCACCGCAGAAGAAGCCCCCAGCAGGCAGAGAGCACCAGCATCCAACCCCACACCTACACCACCCCACCCCTGGTACCACCAAGTGCTGCTGGTTCAGCTTGTAGGGCCAGATGTGACACGAGTTTGGCTTTGGGGGATCTCAAACCACCGAGCCACCCAAGTGGCTGATGTGCCCAGACCCCACATCTGCCTCCCCTCAGAGAGCAGCCCAAAAGTCACAGCTCCCCAAGGGCACCTGCTCAGGAACCTGAGTCAGCTTTTGAGGTTCAGGTGGTGTGGCAGCCACACCCAAGGTGGCAGCAGTGCAGAACAGCCTGAAATGTGCTGCAAAATGTCAACTTCCAACGGGTTTTTTAGGAGCTCTGCTTTCTTTTTTCATCTCCTGTTTGCTTTTCCCTCCTTTTTTCAGTTTGACTAAACAGTCCAATTCACTGAGAGTTGTTGCAGAGCTGTAATGCCACCTTTCTGCAAGCAACATAATCTAGAAAATGGCAATAAATTCAGCTGGTTGGGAGGGAATTTATTTTCATAGTGCTGAGACGTGGAAATAGGTTTGCCAGACAATGGCTGGTCTAGACTTCCCCACTCGAGGCTGTCACCATGTCCCTCTCCCCAGGAAAGGGAACCCCCAGTGCTGCTCCTGCAGCTTTCCAAGTCTCCTGGTGGATTTTTGATCTGGGCAGCTCTGCCTGAACAAAGGGGACAGCACAGGGCAAAGCAGGTATTTGGCCAGGGGGTTGTGAAACGACCTGGGGGGAGGGATGAGGAACGGGAGACTCAGCAAGGACTTCCTTCAGAAAGCAGCAGGATTCTGATTTTGGAGGTAAAAGAACAGCAAAGATAATTAACTAACTGCATCATTTCCTCAGCACTGATTATACAAGTGTATCTGCAACAGGCCTCAAAATGAAGTCAAAACACAGCACGTTTTTTAAAACTAATAGAAAAGTTCTGAATCTTTCTTATTAGTGACTTCACAGGTCAAAGAACATGAGCATACAGCTACTACAGAAAACCTAAATAAGTCAGATTTTTAATGTTTCTGTAAATACCACAGAAGAGGAAAAAAAAAACCACAAGACAAATGTGGATAAATCTAAGACAGGATATTTAACAACACGCAGAACTCAAACTGAGGACCACTTCAATCCTATGAGTGTGTATTCCCACAGCCAGCAACCTCAGAAAACGGGAAAGCATCACCCAGAGGAAGTGGGGAAAAAAAATCAGAAGCCATTCTGAACAAAGAACATGGACAATGAGATTTGTGTGGCTGAACAGAACCACCAGGGATGTGGACAGGGGAACCTGGAGCACTGAGGACACCACAGATTTGACTCACAAAGTGGAGCAGGGGGCTAAAACATCCTGATTTCTGCTTGGCTCTCCCACCACAATGATGCTCCCAGCTGTAGTTTCCTCTTCACAGAGAGCTGGGGCTAAACTGAACTTTGTTTTTATCTACCTCTTGGTGCTCCCTCCCTTCTAACAACCACAAAGGAGCATCACACACTTGATTTGGCCTGAGGAAAACCCAGTGCCCAGAACATCAAGCACCTGGATACATGGAAGTCACACTAAGCTCCAGCCCTGCAGCCAGACTGGGAAGGGCAGAAGAGCCAGACCAGCTAAGCCCCTGTGCCAAGGATGGCTCAGCAGACCCCACTGCCCTTGGCACAGCAGGGCTCAGGGTCCTTGGTCCTAAGGCTGGGATATTCTCACAGCCTAAACATCAGCTCTGTAAGGCCAAAGTGTGGTCACAGTGCAAACCTTCAGCCCCCAAAAGGGTTATTTATACTGCAAACTGCAAACCTTCTGTCCCCAAAAGGGTTTGTTACATGGCAAACTGCACAAACTGCAAACCTTCAGCCCCCAAAAGTGTTAGTTATATGGCAAACTGCAAACCTTCTGTCCCCAAAAGGGTTATTTATACTGCAAACTGCAACCTTCTGTCCCCAAAAGGGTTAGTTATATGGCAAACTGCAAACCTTCTGTCCCCAAAAGGGTTAGTTATATGGCAAACTGCACAAATTGCAAACCTTCAGCCCCTAAAAGGGTTATTTACATGGCAAACTGCACAAACTGCAAACCTTCAGCCCCCAAAAGTGTTAGTTATATGGCAAACTGCAAACCTTCTGTCCCCAAAAGGGTTATTTATATTGACAACTGCACAGAATAATTAAAGCCACATCTACCATTGAAGGCAACAGTAGGTATGACCTGACCACAGAGAAGAGGAGAGATGTCTGGTTTTTAGAGCTCTCTACACAAATCTGTCCATTCTTCATGGCCAGGCTGCAGACCAAGCACTGCCATGGCCACTGAGACATCAAAGCTCTGCGTGGCTGGGCCAGGTCAGGTCTTGCTTGGTTTGTTGGCTCAGCCAGGACCTGCCCCAGGAGCACAGCAGAGCTGCCAGGTCAGAGCAGCTCCAGGAGCCAGTGAACTGCTCCAGCTTGGCACAGCTCCTGAGCAAACAAAGCTGCCCAGATCCCAGCTGGCAGTGGGCAAGGCCAGCCCCAGAGCCTGCTCTGAGGAGCACTCAGCACCAGCAGAGTGGAGGAGGCTTCTTTGGCCATGATCTGCACCAACCAACCCTCCTGAAACGTTGCCTCGGGATGTCAGGAGCCCCCGGTGCAGCACAGGAGCTCACATCAAAGGAGGAGGGATTTTTAACAAAGCAGCTGACAAACTATTAAGTTCTGCTACTGTGAAGTCACCAGGTTAAAGCCAGGAGCTTTCCTTTCACACCTGGGAATGAGTTGCTTATCACAAACTCCAATCTGTTTTCAGGAACGTGCCAAATCCATCCACGGAGAGACTCCCACTTTCAGTAATTCCCTTTTTACAGCTTTACAGTAAAACAGCGTTTGAGGCCGCTGATGGTAATCAGCTTCTCCTTTACAAACTCCTTTTATTTTGGTCAGAATCATTAAAGCTCATGTGTTAGTTATCTAAGGCCTCTTATTACAGCTCTACTTTTATCTGATTCCAGATACCGGTCAATGATACATTCATGTACTTTTAATCAAAGATTTATTTACAGCAAGCCATGTAAAAAGAGACCAAAACATGTTTTTAAAAGGTTTGGCTTAATTTAATATGAGCTAATTTGAATAGTTTTCTAATGGAACAACCACCATTGTGGGATGCTAAATATATGGAATTCAAAGACATAACTGCTTGAAGGAGTCCATGAGCAGTGTGACAACTGAAAAATTAGAAAGCACTACTCTGTTGTCAGAAAAAACAGAACTTCCAGGCCCTTCAAGGAATTTAATTAATTTTCATTCCCGCTTAGACTTTTCTTTCTTTCTCCAGTTTTTCCCCCTCTCAGAGAGGAAGGGGCAGAGACATCCACGACTTAGTGACACACACAACAGCAAAAGAACAGCTCCTCAGGAACTGTGCAGTAAATGAAATAAAAGGCACAACAGACTTGGGGAGTATTTTAAGTTACTTTAACCTATATTAGTTACAGAACCACATATACTCCGTATATTCCTCTGCTCAGGAAATCACTGAGACAATATACAACGTGTCCATTAAACCTTTAACTTCCTTCATTTACTTCCTTTGAAACACATTAAACTGTTACAATTCACTATTTTTAAAATAATTTGAAGGGATTTTAGGCTGCATTTTTTGAGTTCACTAATTGATAATACAGCACTAAAAATTGTCATCCAGCATGATCCCAACACACCTTGGTCATACCTGACATACCTCATGGCAACCAGTTCAAACCAGACCCTAAGAGCTCCCAGGCCTTCCACAAGTCTACAAGAAGGTTGTGTTTGGACTGAACAGTGAGATGGTTTCAGGGGATTGGCTCTCCTTGCACAGCTGCTGAAGTTTCCCAGGAAGCTCTTCCAAGGGTTAACTCAACTTCTGGAACAACCCTGTTAAACTAAGCAGCTTGGCTAAGGACTGGGTGCAACAGTACTTAAGTAGGGACAGAGAGGAGGTGCCTGTTGGCACACCAGGGATGAGAAAAGCTCATAGAGAAGCAACCAGGTTGGACAAGACCTTGGAGATCATCAAGCCCAACCTCTGACCCAACCCCACCTTGCACTGAGAGCCACACCCACGTCTGAGTGAAGTTTTACATAAAACAAAGTGAACAAACCAGAGGCTAAACCCAAACTGTGTTGTTTTGTCCCTTGTACTGGAGTGGAAGAGGAGCTTTTTTGAAGAAGTTCTGCTGAATGATGAACCACCTGAGTCAGTACTTACTGATTTGAGGGGCTGGTAAAATCCGGGCAGCTCGGACGGGCCCGTGGCGGATGGAGAAGAGCTCCTGAGCTTCACCACTGATCTGCAAGACACATGGACAGTGAGCATGCAGTGCAAGAAAATGTACAAACTTTTAAAAATACATACATTTAGCAGGTAAAGCAGCAGGGACATCATGGAAGAGGGGAGCAGGCAGGAAGATACTGCCATTCTGATCAACCCCTGCGAGTTCTCCAAATGAAAATGTAGCTTCGAAGTCTTGAATTAATTCTTCATGAAAATGTAGCTTAGAAGCCTTCAATTAACTCTTCATGACTACACAGGTTTGAAAAGAAGCAAGGCTCAAAGGGGACTGCTGGCCAAAATCCACCAAACTTCACCTGCTCCCATGGAAAATGCCAACTCCCCAGTGCCCAAGGGCGGCAAACACTGGGGGGTAAAAGACGTGTTGGCTCATTTCACACCCACCAGGTGTGAAAATCATGTTTAAAAATAGGTGGCCAAACTACTTAGGAATGTCACTAAGTGGTAATCTTGAAAAGATGAAACCTGAAGTGGTTCAGATGAATTTCCAGGCTCCCTGCAATGCTCAGTCAGGATGTGTTTTCGTAACTGCCTGGTAATGGATCCGACACGGAACGTCAAACTCCGGGAAAAGGGCAAACATTATGAAGCTCATTCCCAAATAACCAACAACTTAAACCAGATGTAATGAGACTCAGAACACAGCCAAGGCTGGCACAACGTTCTGCCAAACAAGCAGCTTACAGTATCAGAGGGGAACATGATTTGGAATGAGGTTCTTAAAGAGTCAAGAGACCATAAATTCAAGGGGACTTTTGGAAATGTCATTTTATGGCTGTTTCCATTTCCTCCTGCACTCCAGCTCACACGTTCAGAAAGTTCAAACACTCCTACTGTTCGACCCACAAACCCCAAGCACAGAACTCTCAGCTCTGGAGGCTCTCAGCTCAACTCCAGCCTTAACCTGGAGCCTTGTCATTTATTATCACTGCTCTGGATAAGGTGGGAGAACAAAAGCCACCCCAGAGAACCACAAAGCTTCAACAGAATGACTCTGAAGAACACTCTTTACTCCAGAGGCAGCCCACCTTTCCACACCCAGTGAGGAGAACTCCTGCTTTTCCCTGCTCTGCCTGGAACAACAAACCTCCACAGTGTGGGGAAATAACATCCACAGCCCTCTCAGCTTTGCAGACAGGGAGCAACTCCACATCAGTCAACACTGCTGCTGATGACACCACCAGAGCCACTCCTGATGGACACTGTGGGAATTCATCCCTTGGTCCACCCTGCTCTTCTTTTATTAGGCAGATGTTCTGATCACAGCAGAGTCTCCTCTGCCCTTCAGCAGCATCAGCTGACCACACAACTTCATGGCACTTGAGCTTTTGCAAAACAAGTTTAATTCTCCCTCAGGGACAGCCAGAGGCCTCTGCTCTGAAGAGCTGCTCCAGCAGATTCTCTGCAAGACACAGGAATGATGGTCAGAAATCAGCTCGAGGGTTTGCTGATTGGCTTTAACTGATCATGAGCTGGGAGTGCAGTGTGAAGGAAAAAAAAAAGGCATCGAGGTAAAAAACATCTGAATCCAGAAAAAAAACCAGCCTGGAAAAGTGTAGAGCACAGCTAAGCAGAAAATAAGAAAAGGTAAAGAGAGACAGAGGAATAAAGAGATTAAAAAACTGAAGGCAGCAGCATGGTCTCCACCCATCAGAACACAGCAGCTCTATGAAAAGGGGAAGGAGGAAATGGGGAAGAACTAAAATATAAGGGTTTGGAACTATTATTATTGGCAATTAAAGCTTTCTTCCCCCCAGATCATGAAAATGCTGTTTCACACATGTCTGCACAACACTGGCCACGAATGCGAACCAGGGGAAAGGAACCAGCACAACAAAGGGAGGGAAGTGATTCCCATAAAACATCCCAACCCACTCCAGACACCTCCTGCTCCTTTCTGCCTCCGCCAGCACATCAGCCCTACCTCCAATCCACTTCAAATGCAGTTTGAGTCCCCAAAGCAAGATATACTGAGGAGGCCAAACCTCCTCAGCTCAGGTTCTGCTCTTAAATACCATGAACTGCAGGAGTCTGTTTATTCAGACTGGGGTGCCAAGAGCTGGCAGAGCTGAAAGCTGAGATTTGCAAAGGAAAGCCTAAAATGTCCAAATACAAATGAAGTTCATTTGTACTGGAGCACTTAACATGGAAATCCCAGCCCAGCTCTGCTCATGCATATAATGCTTTTACTTGTTAATAATTAATGATCACTATTTGAAAGTTAATTTATGATTTTATATTGAGGGAAAATGACAGACAGAAAGGTTCAATGGAGTAACCAAAACCACAGGATCTGACAGTGACAAATAGGAGATTTTAAGTATTTAGCTCCTGTTTTGAGACCACTGCAATGTTTAATCCTGCAGGGCAACAGGTCCTTTCCTCCCTGTCTGAGTAGGATTCTAAATCATGGCATGGTCTGGTTTCAAATAACTGCTCCAGCTCTACAGCTCATGTGCTACTGGGAGCCAAAAAGGAGCAAATTTTAAGACATAGCCCCCCACTGGAGATTCTATAAAGAAAACATCAGATGCCACCCAAGCACTGGCACCTCGTTTGTAAAGACAATTCAACTTCAGCAACAGGCACAAAAACCAGTTTACATGAAATGCACACGTGACACTACAACATGGAGCAAACCAAAACACTAATATTTAACCTCCCATAGCTTCATAAAATAACTGGGGTTTTAAGGACCGGTTGTGTGCCCTTAACTGTTCTGTGGAGACAGCAAGGCACTGTCCTGGAAGTGTCCTGGAAGGCACTGCACATTGTTGTGTGCCATGAATTAGTCAGAGCTTGGTTGTTCCTTGGTTTGCTTGGCACTGAAAAATGCATTAGAGCTTGGAGTTCAAGATTTCCTCTGACTTTAATGAACTATTTTTAAACACTACCACCAGTAGAAGCTTAAGCTGTTTGCAGTCTTGCAAAACTCTGAATTAAGTGTGACTAATACTGATGCCCTTCATTGATCTATGGACAACACAAACCTTCATGACCATGGATCAAACCAGTCTGAAAGCACCACCTTCAGGGGAGAGGGATGGCCTGGGCTGACCTTCCTGCCAGTTCAGCCCTTCTGGCACTTCTGAGACAGCTTTCCTGGGAAGGGGACACTTATTCCTCCAGGAACTCCACAAGTGGGACAAGGATCCACACGTAGCAGAGGCCCCATCACTGCCAGTCCAAGGCTCAGCCAAAGGCTCCCACATCCCATTCCCTGGAGCTCCATAGTCTCACATATGCAGACAAAACATAAATAGACTTGAGGAACTGAAAGCAGAGCTCTAAATTCTTCAAAAAGCACCTGTGAAAGGCCAGGCTGTGGCTGCCATTTTGGATCTGGGCCAGCCAAGGAGCAAGTCCCCGTGGCAGCTCTCAGAGCTCTTAAAAGGCTTTCTTTCCCCATTCCAAAAGCCAAGAACATTTGCAAGCAGGTTTCAAGAATTGAATATTAAGCCACAAGAGCAGCTGCAGGTACTTGGTGTGTGGAAGAGCAAATTCAAAGCAACGGCTCCGAGCTGGTCTGATACAACATCTCAGCTGGCCCTGCACCGAACCACAACTCCCAGACCTACAGGGAAGGTTGGAGGCAAAAAACACCTGGATTCATATCCAGGGAAGTCTTCATCACCCTCTTCCAATGACAGACTGAGAGAGGAAGAAGAACCCTCTCCTCCACTTAAGACATCTCGAGCTTAAATGATGACAGCCCAGAAATGCTGTGTCGTTTCCGATGACAGGGCTGTGTTGTTGGGAACACACCAGTTTGCACCCGTAAGAAACCCTGAACAAAAGCAGTTTTGTTCACACCAAGGATAACTAATAGTTTCCAACCATGGAAAATAGTTTTCACGTGGTGAAGGGAGAAAAAAAAAAAAAAATAACAAGTCATAGACCAAAGTGAAAGGAAATTGAGTTCGGAACTCGGTGCCCGAACTACTGTGCAACTCCAGAGGAGGAAAAGGGGAGATATGGAAAAGCGAATGCAGCAGGATGTTCTGATATGGCAATAACCAAATGACAGATGCTACCATAAAATATTGCTGGATATAATTGCACTGGGTTAAAGACAACTCCCAGGCACTGCACTGCAGAGGGAGTCAGGAAGGACTGGAAGCAGGAGGACAAATTTTATCACTTGAGTTTAGAAATGCCAACAACCTGCTTTTTCATGCAACCCAAATCTCTGTAATTATGTAGAGATCATCAGAATGCAGATGCTCAAGGGATGTTACAGACACCTGCTCCAGAGGCTGAGTATGAAGTTGCACCCAGTCCTAGAAATCACAGCAGTGCTACTGAAAACTGTGTGAAACCAGACAATTTTTTGCACACATCCTCAGTGCAAAAACCCCAAAGCTCAGCCAGTGATGTGCATGGATGTGCTGTAAAGTCCTCAGACATTTTTCAGGGTTACCAGGTCAGGTCATCATCCCATTTTTCCATGCAAGCCTCGACAGGGGTTCCCTCTAGCAGGAGGTCTGGGCAGAGGAAGGACTGTAGCTCAGCATGGGACAAATTCCCATCTGCAAGGGGCAAGAATTACAAGGAGAAAGAGCTGCAAAGAGGAAAGTCCAGCAGACACAGTGGAAGTGGCACAGGTGCCTTCCACATCCCCCCCCCCACCTGCACAGGTGCCCAAGTGCAGCTTAGAGAGCAGAGAGGGACTGCCAGCAGCACCTCATGGAATTCAGGGGCTGGCAGTGCACAAGTGGCACTGGGTGATGCCAACCTTGCCCAGGTTGTCCTCTGCATTCCAGAGGTCTCCACGTGGAAGTCACTGTGGGCAGCACCACCATGGCACAGCCTTTGAGTGGTTTTGCTACATGAACATCTGTGCTGGTTATTAGAAGTTCCCTTTGGTAGCTCCTGCTTTATTCAACTCCAGCTCGATATTTCTTTTCTAATTCTAACATGAACCATTAAATTAAGATGATTTTTCTACTTTTGAAACTTCCAGCATATAATGAAAAAACCCCAAATTCTGTGCCACAAAAGCAGCCAACATGCATTTCCCTGAACAGGAACAGCCAGAACAGACACTTGGAAACCACGTTAGGCAGAAAGCAGTTCCAGTTGCGTTTGAAACACGAAACTGGGAGCAAAGGAAGAACAAACTCCAAACAAAACACAAAACTCCGCCACCCCATTATCAAATAGGAACCTCCAGCCATGCTTTGGTGTATTCCCAGATTTCTCCCCACTTAGCAAGGCATATTTTAAGAACCGTTTTAACCTTCCCACCCCCATTTCCAAACAAAGATCAAAGCGATGTCCTTTGGCCGGACACCTTCCGCTTCTTATGCAACTGCAGAGCCGGGGGCTGCACTTCCCAACCCGGCACTCCAAACACCACCCCGGGCCTTTGAAGCGGCCCTAATGGTATCTCCCATTTGCAGGCAACACTTCTGTAGTCAAAGATCTTCCTCCGAGGAGATTTTAATGTGCAGGCACTCAGCCTGCAGGGAGACACACACACACACAGCCAGGCAGAAAGGCTGCCGAGGCGTTGGGAAGGCCGGGTAACACCATTACGGGGAGTGCGGGCTTAGGACCTGTCATAAACACTTCATAAGCACTCACACACCGACCCCACCGCCTTATGAAGTGCTGAATAGGGCTGCGACTGTAGGAACAGAAAGCACAGCGCTGCAGATAATAGCCTTGCCGGGGAGATTTTCACAGAAACGTCAAATTGTTGTTTTTTCAGATTAAAAGCTTTTTAAAGTGGAGAATGCAGGGATTTTGATTTCCCTTAGCTGGAATAACATTGCTTAATTGCAAGCTAAACACTCGGCAAGGCCAAGTAGAAAGGTTTGTCCAAGACCAAAGGACACAAAAAAAAGTGTCGCCAAATAAGCTCTTAAATATTAAGTCAATCACACAACTGCCAGGTTTTGTTGTGCTCAGACTGAATAAGCAAAGAAAATGCCAAGGAGAAACAACAACAACGTGGGAAAAAAACCCGCCAGGTTATATTCCTCCTCTTTTTGCTAGATATAGAAACCCCACTCTGAAAAGTTATTTAAAATTGGTTTTAAAGACTTCCACTCTGTGACAACCTCCAAGGCCATCTTACTGGCAAAGGAACCACTCCAAGATCAAACCTGCACTAACATAAATTGCACAGGTCCAAGTTGTGCCTCCCTGGATGTGGCCTCAGGACTTCACAGGATAGACAACTGACGGGCAAATATCTCCACACTCGACATCCTTAGGATGGATGGGAAAATATTTCCATCTCTGGCATTTTCTCCATTTCTCTGCACTTCTCCCCTGCTCACTACAAATACTCCTGCAAAAACTGAACAAGGCTCAGAGGAACCACCCTGCAATTTCAGCTGAGGTGTTTTCTTCCTAAAATGTTACATTTAAACAGCAAAATTCAGAAATTGTGAAGAAGTGAAATTCACCAGGGGAGGAAAAAAAAGAAAAAGAGACAACCCGGGTGTATTGCCCTACTGAAAAAGAAGGTAAAATAGGGTATTTCACGGCCTAAATTGTCGCTCTTTCAGACAAAAGGATGGCGGGGGGAACAAAAAGAAAAGAAAGAAACGTGAAGAAAACCCCTTTTCCTCTCTCTGGAAATGGAAAACTTCGTGGCAGCGCCCAAGGTAGGGCATGGCAGCTGAAAGGGCCGCGCGTTCCCCGTGCCGTCATTGACCACAGCGGGGCACACGGAGCTCGCCGCTCCCACCCCGCGGGACGATCCCAACCCCGCGGGACGATCCCAGCCCCTCCTGCCCGCGGCAGCTCCGGGCGCACCCCCAGCCCCGGCAGAGCCGCTCCCGGGGCCGGACACAGCGAGCCCCTCGGGAGGGGCGCCCGCAGCTCCCCTGGGAATGGTGGGGGGCACACAGCTGGATGGGGGCGGGTGCACATCTGGACGGGCATACAGCTGGACGGGGCACACAGCTGGATGGGGGCGCTCACGTACACAGCTGGATGGGGGGAGCGCACAGCGCAAACCCGAGTGTGCATGTGGATAAGAACACCTCGTCTGGAGAGCAGCTGGTATTTCCCAAGCGCTCTCCAGCTCGTTCCGCTGTCACACCGGGATGAGGGGGGAGCTTAATTAATTAACTAATTGAGGAGGCTGCGCCGCGCGCTCGTGGCTCGGTGTCGCAGCGACACCGTGTGGGGGGGCCCTGCAATTACACCGCGGGGACCAAACCCGATAAACCCCATTCCCTGGATTTTCACGGAACTACCGAGCGCGTCGGGTGGGAAGGGGCCTTAAAGATCATCTATTCCACCCTCCGGCGTGGGCAGGGACACCCTCAGCTACGCTTGCCTTGGATGCTTCCAGGGGTGGGGCAGCCACAGCTTCTCCGGGAATCCCATCCCAGCCCCTTCCCCACCCTACCAGAGAGAATTTCTTCACAATTATCTCATCTCAAACTCCTCTCTTTCACCAGTGTAAAGGCAGATTTAAATAAAAACAAACAAACAAACAAAAAAACCCAAAAAATTATCCAAGCCAGCCTTAGTGTCTCATACATTGCAGCTCTAAAAAGGGAAAACACTAACCCAGCCCAAAGGTGGGTTTTGCTCCTTTTGAAAACAAGCCCATTCCAAGTGTTTTCCCCAGGACAGCACAAGCAGTTCAGGTGTCCTGTATTTTGGTTACAGCTCCTCAAAACGGAAATTCAGTGAATTTCCACCTCTGTTAAACCTCCCATTGAATGTAGACGCTCAGCAGCAATTCGATTGCCTCATCTCTGGCCAAGAAGGTGAACTCAAGAGGGGACAAACTCTCCCAACACTTCCTGAAACTCAACTTAACTGAGCTTTTGGTGTAGAAATCAACACTTTTTTCTACACAGGCACTCAGAAAACTGTAGAAATGGACACATTTCTTAAAAACCCAGTGTATTTTACAGAGAGGGAAGGAACTCCACCCTCTCTCCTTTATTCTGAAGGGCAAGGTGCTAGGAGCAATTTTGCTTTTTTAAGGGAAGAACTTTATGACCTGCTGTATTAAACTTTATCCTGGCATTCCATGAAATTTGGGGTAAATTCCCCAAATGAAGACCATGTGCCCATAAAGCAACCCAGACTGCAGGGGGTGGCTCTGACAGCATGAAATCAAAGCCATGTGCACACAGAGGCCTTCATAAAATTAAAATTGCAAATCATGTACATGACTAATGTGATTGGAAAGTACTATGAATTCTGTCATACTTGCATTGCTGGCACAAACAAACCCTGTTTATATTTTTCCACCCTTATTGCTTTCTGTTAAAAACCAAAAGTCTGTCCTTTATGGGATAGTTTGTAGCCCAGAATGTCAAACACTGCTCCCAGTTGGAGTCTGAAAGTGGACTTGAACATAAATAATGTGTCAAAAGCCCTTCAAGCTGAAGGGAGATGAATTCAAGTGTTTGATCTGTGCTCAGTGTTACCCTCAGATAAGCATATTAACCACAAACCATACAACACTGATGGGAAATGGGGGCTCTTTCCACTTCAACAGGAAAAATTTGAGGTAAAATATGAAAGCACAAACCCAACATGACCAAGAAAAAGCCCCTGGCAGAGCAGAGGGGTGAACTCTGTACTCACAGGGATGCTCCAGACTTGCATTCCATCACTGTAGCCGATCAGCAGCAGCAAGGGGGGTTCATTCCCAGTGCTGTGTATCTCGTGGAACTCCATATTCCTGGATGTATCTACAGTGGGTTTCAATATCAAAGCCATTAGTAGCAGGTCAGGACCAAATTCAGCTGCTCTCAGTGACACCAGATGGTGTTTCCTCAGTGCACATCTCTGTTGTCAGAACTAAAAGCAATCAAAGTGGTTTAAATTTTCATGCTGGAACAATACTGGAAATATATTTTTTAATGCAAACAGGAAAGATTCACAGAGCAGTTAGAAAGCTTTAAAATGTAAAAGACTGGAGGAAAAAAAATTCTGGATGATACCATGGGTTGCTTCTTCCTCCAGTAATTAATAAAACATGGAAAACTTTTCAAACAGAAAAATTTGCACAGGACCAACAAAACAAGCATTAATAAAAGTAGGAATTACAAATGCACAGACTGGGCAAAACTGTTTCTAGATGCTGTGGGATTAATCTGCTCATCAACCTTACCAAAGGAAGAAAATCCCCAGGAAGAAAAGGGCTACATAATGATCAGAACTATTAGTATTTCCTTGCGTAAAGCCCCTCTAAAACTACATTTTCAACCCTGACAGAATGAACAATAGCCCATTGCAAGCATGGAAGCATCAAAGACGGGATGTATTTGGGATGGTGAAGGACAATGTTTTCAGGCCCAATAAGATCTGGCAGCATAAAAGTCAATTTAAACACAGTATGAACAATTCTGAAGAATATCCTAAAGAGGGTTTTTTTTAATATACTGTAGAAAAGAGTGGAAATATGAGATTTCTTAAAAATGAACATAAGAGGAAAACAAACCCACACGCAAATAAACATTAATAGCCATATCTGGCCATAAAGCCATACAGGACTTATCTAGCTCTAATAACCCTGAATTTATGAACTGACAGGCACTTCAACAGCTGGAAAACAAAAAATCTTCCCTGAGAACCCTTGGAAAGGCTGAGAATTGCCCATCACAGCTCTGTCCGCAGCTGCTGTTACTGCACCTGAGGCAGAAGCACAGAGCTCCAGGGAGCAAAGGAGGACAAGAAGAGCTCCAGGACTGAAATCCAGAGCTCCCCCTCAGCCCCAAGCACACCGCCCACCCAGGCAACCCCAAGGGGTTCAGTTAATTAGGAAATAACTGCCTGATTGCAGCATCCAACCATCTCCCACTCAGTCCCCACCCTTCCTTCAAGGAAGCAGGGAAGTGGGGGAGAGAGGTGGGACAGCTGAAGTGGGAACCAACCAGCACTTTCTCCTAAAGGGGCTGAGATCTGTTTTGGGCACTAAGGCAGAAGGGAGGATTCACTGCAATACACTAGAAGTGATAAACAGATTTCATTTAGGGATATTTTATGGCTTTGCTCTATTATTTCCCTGGAAGGCCTCCTGGAATCTCCTGCTCATTTTACCCAAATGCTCCTCCTGTGCAGGTTACTCTGAACTATCACAGCACTGAGAACATACCTGGGACCTGGACTGGATTCAGCCACATAATGTGGCTTTGAAATCAAACTGCAGGTGAAATAAATTCAGTTCTAGGCTTTGTTTTCAACTACCTTAAGGAAAATTAATGTATTTTTTTTAATTGGTATTTCTTCCTAAGAGAGAGTTGGGCTTTAGGTGAATCAGCAAGGCTATTTACTCACTTTGGTAGGTACTGAGCAAAAGTGCAGCTATTCACTTAAAATTCAGGGGAATTAAACACTTAACTTGGAGTCAGGATAAAACTGACTGAAATGATTGCACACAGGCCCAAAACTCACATGGGTAAGGAGGGAAAAAGCAGCCATACCATTTAAATCTGCATTTTCAAATCTGACCCAAACGATCTTCTCCTTTTCTTCTGGTGGGGTCCCACTGTAGGCCTGCAGAAAAAGCAAAAGGATTGAAACAAGGAAGTTGATCAGCCTTTTCCCTCCCTCCATAAGAGGGGATGCAAGTTTAAAAAGACAAAACATGATAAATGCATCTCCTGGTCACCAGTGTTCCTGGGAGGTTTGGTTTCAAGGATGGATGTTTCCAGGAGCAACACAACCACGTTAAACATCGCATCCTAATGGAGGAATGACAAAAGATATCTGACAATAAACCTCCTGGGGCAGGTTAAAAATGCCACATGACTTGCAGCAAAAGTTAGCCAAGGTAAAATGTAGCAGCTTCACCAGTTTTTAACTTCAGCAGCTGCACACTGCTTCTAAAAGAGGCTCTCACAGGAGGGGTTTTATTATTAAAACTCTCTTTAATTCAGTGAAAAGCAAGACGGAGGAAAGAAAGAGGCCTTTACCACACAGTTCATTTTACTGACACTTTTCAGTTATATTTGTGACAGCTTTAAAACAGCCATTGAAAAGAGAATAAAGTGTAACTCCAGTGGAACAGATCCATGTTTCAGTCCTACAGATTCCCATAAAAAGATGAGATACAAAAAGGAACTGTGAGGGAGACCTGCAGTATTTCCAAAGTGGAGGGTTTACAGTTCTCAGGAGAAGCTGTGGTAGGAAGAACCTGAGCTCCAGGAGAAATGCCACCACTTCCAAGTCAATAACAACAAAATACTGAGCACTGCTGTGGATTAAATATGAAAAGAGCCTGCATAATCACTTTATACATGCCAGAAAAGCAGTAACTTGAATAAGAATGCAAATCTAAAAAATAAGCGTGGGGTTTATTTTTCAAAACAAATCACATTCCAGGCTTGCAAGGCAAACTGATTGGTAAAATAGAGCACAGCCTGTGTCCTTCAACTACCCAGGGGGAGAGGGGTGGGTGTGGAATGCAGCAATCTCTGCAGTGAGAGCTGCACTATGTTGAATTCAACCCTGAGTCCAAAATGCATTTCACAAAGTGGTATTAGTGAGGGCACTTTTATATTATTCTGGAGGAAATACATTGGGAATTCCTAAGAGGAGCTTCGTGAGGAAACCAAGACACCAATTAACCAAGGCAATCCTTCAAATCCCCATCAGGACCATGTCCTGAGGCTTCAATCAGCTGCAGTGCTCCCCCACTCTGGAATACAGCTTTCCCAAGGAGGAAAGCAGAATTCCTGCCCCTCTGCTGCTGAGAGGCCTCTGGGCACCATGGGAGGGATCATTCCAGTCCCATAATTATTATATATAAATATCATTGTATTTACAATTTAGCTATTAAATAATTACTTTCCAAAGCAGAGTGAGGCCTCCTGTTTGGCAAAAGTCAGCAGGCTGGAAGAGAAGGGGTCAGGCAGAGCTGCACAGTCCCACAGGAGCCAGGACATGCTGGGGGGCAAGCTAAGGCAACAAGATATAAAAGGAGGAGTAAGGGAGGCAAAAGAAACCCTCTCCTGTTGGAAGGTAAAAGGTGACAAAGGGTGTCTGCCAAGTTGTTCTGCACCAATCCAGACAGGGCTTGTCACAGGTTTACAATCACCACCCAGGAAACATATTTGTAAGAGGCAGGGCAATATCTTGGACAGCCCCTCCCCAACTCTGCCGTTGCTAAAATTAGCTCAGGGAAAAGCTGCAGTCTTCCCCCTGCTGTCTGTCCTGCAGTTCTTCAGCTGGGATTTTCATCTGCTTCTTACTCCTCAGAGGAAAGCTGCAGGCCCAGCCCTCAGCTGCTCTGCAGTCTGTGCTCACAAAGCTCAGGAGCCACATCCAAAAAAGCCAAAACGTGTGGCTTTTGTTTTTTCTGCTTCTCTGCTTCCTCTTGGTCCACCTGACACACCTTCCCACTGCTCTGTGCACTGAAAGGAAACCGTTTCAAAGCTCTGCACTCACCTGTGGCACAACATCCTGGAGGAATGTGACAACACTCTCCATGTAGGACTGCTCCCTGGAAAACAGGAGGAGAATTTCAACCACCACTGAACTCAGGAACAGTTGGGGATACATCAAATAAGACACACAACACCAGAGGAATCAGGGACAAGCTTTAGCGCACGGGAAAATTCCAAGTATGCAATGCAGTTCCTTAACAGACTACCAAACACTGCTAGTATAAATGATGGACTGTCAGTAGTGAAAGCACTACATAAAAGTAATAAAAGTCTGTAAAAAAAAAAAAAAGAAAAAAAGCTAAGTGACACCTGCTTATGGAATAACTGTCTGGGGGGGAAAGTATAAAACCCAACAATGAAGGAATAAACAAGTTCTCTTCATCAGAGTGGATGACTGAAGCAGCACAGGCACTTGGAAATTATCCCTCAGGATTTTTCCACCTGATTTGGCTGTTCCAGCATGAAAAGAAGGATTTAACCAAGGGCTGGAGCTCTCCTTGTGGGACAAGTAAAGTTTCAGACCCCCCTGTGCCTTTTGTAGAGCGACGGAGTGAGTGGCAGCACAGGGGGGCAGGAGAGGGAACAACAGCCCACCTAAGAAGAGCGAGGAGAGGTATTTTCAGACAAGATTTTACAGCTTGGGAAGCTCATTCCTTCTTGGAAGTTCATTAGCAGCCACGATTTAGGCTAATGGACAGTGCAAGACCCAGTTGCTGTGGTGGCTGAAAACTAATTCTTCTCTTGGCTTGGCCCTGCACAAGTGGTGAGTCTCTCGTGTAACTGCTGAGTAACACTGAGTGTATCAGACAGATGGTGTTGAAACTATGCAAGAAGGCTGTGTTTGATGGAATGAGTAACACTGAAACACTCTGGCAGCAAGAATTACCTTCATACAGACTGAGACCACTTAAAAAAAACCCCAACAACTCTCCAGGCAACAGCTCGGGCAGCCCCCAAATTAACTTTTACACTGTCATAGCTTTTCCTGCTAACTCAACATTCCTAATAGCACCAAAGAAAACCTGGAAATTAGGAACTCCAGACTCTGGATGTCCAGAGGTGCTTCCTGAAGCTGTGCAAGGTTGTTTTAACAGAAATGGGAGTGTTTAGCCCTGGACAATGAAGTACTCTGAATAACTCAGTACTTCACACAGCAATACAGAACATACTTGAAGTCAAATGGATTCGTTTTCCTCTCTGAAAACATAAATCTAAACCCAAGTCTTAACTTTTCCAAAGCTCAGTCCAGCTCATGACCAAGCCAGGCTTCATCCAGCAATCCAAGGATTCCTGCATCCCAGTTTGTCCCACTGCTTTAGGCTGAGGCCTTACATGTGAGCTGAGGTTTCTAGTGCTGATTCCTCCCTCGTTTATGTAGGTCACCCCAACTGCCTTTGCACACCTTCAGAGCCCTTTATTATGATGTTTGGCTACAGGCAGAGTATTAAACACGGTGTCTGGAGCTCTAGGAATGCCTACCAGCAAGAGTCATCCTATTGTCAGGGTTCAGCTCACGGAATGTCCCTTTTTCCCCCTTCCCCAACTACATGTTGAAACAAATTTGGTACCTGGGCAATGTTTTATACAGTGGATGTCCTCTAAATCTCTCCTGAAGTGGAAAAACTTCCCAGAGAAGGTCTTTAAAATGCTTAAAAACAACATAAGCCACTAAAAAAACCCCAAGCCTTCTCTAAGAAGGATGTAGAAACTGAAGATGATCAGAAGAATGCTGCTGTGTGCTGCTCAGCACACCCAGACTCACAACCACTGACATCTGTGAGATGAAAACAGGTGCCTCAAGAACAAGACATCATATTTAAATTTAAAAAAATTAATCATCATAATCATCTTCTTACAGCACTTTTCTATTACATTTTTAAAGCCTATTTTCAAGAAAAAGTCATTACAAACATGGACTTGTTGGGGGATTCTGCAGCATAAGAAAAAGTGCTGCCTCTGCCACAGGCCTGCAAGAAAAACCTCTGCCACAACTTCCTGTGCTACAACAATCAGTTTCTTGTGCTCTCCAGCAAAAATAAAGTGAATCTTGATGTTTAAACACACAGTTCTCTCCAGGGGCAGAAGCTGAAGTGAGTATTTCAATAGAAGCATCTCAATGAAGGAAGAAAAACTGCGACAAAAATCCTTTAACAGACAGACAAGACCATAAATCTTCTAGACTGTCTTAAAGAGAAAAGGCTCTTTTGCCATGAAAGTATTTCCATGTGAACACAATGAAAAATCAGGATGCTCAAGGACAAAAATGGTCTCTTGGGAGCTCTGACCAAAGAGATAGAGTTTCTTTCTTTCTTCTTGGTTTTGTTCTTTTAAGTAAAATAAGAACCCACAATTCTATTTCCTGAAGCACTTCAATGACAAGTGCTGTATGTTCTAATACACCCACTCCATGGACAAGGTGGGATTAAACAGAACAGCAAGAAAAGAACACGTGTTCCTCTGGCCTGAGGAAGTTTGCACCACTGATCTACAGCAAAATGGTGCAAACAGCACCAAAACTAAGCAAGGCATTAGGTTTTTTTTCAAATGTGCAACTTGGCTTTGGTGGGCAAGTGCAAAGCACCCCAGCCAGTTCGACCTGCACCTCAGGGACAGGAACTTGTGTGTCAGCTCTTGGAAAACAACACACCAAACCCACAGTGGAAACAACAAGCCCTCCAAGCTGGCTGGGAGAAACCCAGAACTCAGGCAAGGTTCCTCCTACAAGGAAAAGAAAGAGCCTTTCAGTGAGGGCTGCTCTTCTGGATGGATCTTACGTGGCAGCTTGGGGGCGAACCACCACCCCTCCGGTACATCGACTGGGGCGGCGCGGGGACTCCGTGGCCATCTTTCCTCTGCACACCTGCAAGAAACACACACCTTTTCAGCAGCATTCACACGGGATTCTTTATCAATACTCTTATGATATATATTCTTATTATATAATGCTCCATGACGTGTTCTTCGAGGTGATGAGAGAAACTTCACTGAGACAAGCCCCAAGGCGCCTTTTACGGCGCTTTTTCTCAGCAAAAAGAAAAGCACCCACCAAACTAAGGACTTCTCTGCAGGATGTCCATCACTGCAACTCCTGAAACGTTTGGGAAAGCACAAAACAACTCCCCAGACCTGCATGATAAAGGTGCAAAGTATCTTCGAATGGGATGATCTTTAAGGTCCCTTTCAACCCAAAGCATTCTGTGATTAAAGATAGTGGGACAGGCACACAGTTGTAATCACCATTACACAAAACCACTATTTCCTAATGGGCTGTCGTCTGGGGAAAATAATTATATAAAAATTAGGTGCAATCACAGCTGCAGTGGACTGCACCACTTGAACTAAACGGGTCACACTGCTGCTCACACAAGGAGCGTGGTGGAACACATCCTGCTGTTCCATGGCAGCTCTCTGTGGCATCTGCAAGCTGTTCTTCCCACTTGGGTTGTCTGTGTGAAGGAATAACACAGGTTAACCTGTGCTACAGGTAACCTGCCTGTCAATTCTGGGCAACACCAGAATTCTGGATAACACCCCCACAGACAAGAAGCACTTGAGGAGCACCAGAGACCCCTGCCAGCCCACCCAGCTGTGCCCCCACACCCCAAACCGAGAGCCTCTGCACAGCGTGGAGGGAAAACCCCCAAATCCCAGTGTGGTACCTGCAACCAGCAGCAGACTCTGCCGGGGGACCAGCCCATGGAGCGAGGCAGGAAAACCGCTCAGAATGACAATTAATAACCAGACGACACAACTCCAGCCTGATAAGGGGGAAGGCACCGGCAGAGCCGCAATGGCCCGGGCAGGGCGGGCTGAGCCAGGGCACACCTGTGGGCGGGCAGACAGCCCTCACTGGGCGGGCAGCGAGCACCCGACCGTGGGTTATCCCCTCACGCTCCGGGGCTCCCACACCCCGCGGAGCTGCCACGGCGGGCGGGACCCTCCGTGCCCTTCCCGGCCAACAGCGCCCAACCCGGCCTGGCCACCCTCAGCCAACGCTATTGAGCAACTCCACCCCAAAGGCTGCGACCTATCCGGCCTGGCCCTGCCCGCCTCACACACACGGCGGGGCCGAGGCCTCCTGGCGACCGCTCCTCTCCTCACGGCCCGCGCCCTCCCGCCGCGGCTCTGGGGGTCCCTCAGGCCTCACGGCCCCGCCCTCACATCCACAGCTACTCAGAGCCGTCTCAGAGTCAATTGAGAGACAATTGGGAGCCAACTGAGAGCCGTCCCCACGCCGCCCGCGGAGGGTCCCGCACCTACCACCGCTCCCGCCGCCACTGACACTGTTTGGGACCCCCAGGGCAATGACACCCAGCGCACGGCGCCCGCAGCCAATCAGCGCGCAGCATGGGCGGGACTTTATGGCACCGCAGCCAGTCAGAGCTCAACATGGGCGGGACTTTACATCACCACAGCCAATAA